>BSBM01000337.1:7102500-7442500 GCA_027924585.1 Larix kaempferi | reverse complement strand
TGGCTTCATTGTGCATTCATTTCGTAAACTAGGGTTTTGCTCAATTTCATTGCATGCAATCTCGCATTGGTGGGTCAACTCTGCAAAAACCTCCCCCAAGCTAGTGTTGGAAGTGTTCCCACATCGGCATTGCCCACACACACTTGCAGGAGCCAATGGCACGCAATCTTCCTGCTCCGTTTGCTTTTTGGCTCCCAGGCGGAAATTCACCAAGTGTCCCTGGCATTTTCATGCGACTTGCAGCTTGACATAACTCAGAAATTGGACGTCGGACCAACAAACCGTCGACTCCGTTGGTCTCCTGGCGTGCGATTACCTCTAGGGGGCCCTCTCCCTCGTCTCCCCATGGCATAGTGGCTTCATTGTGCATTCATTTCGTAAACTAGGGTTTTGCTCAATTTTATTGCATGCAATCTCGCATGGGTGGGTCAACTCTGCAAAACCCTCCCCCGAGCCAGTGTTGGCAGTGTTCCCATGTCAGCATTGCCCACACACACTTGCAGGAGCCAATGGCACGCAATCTTGCTGCTCCGTTTGCTTTTTGGCTCCTGGACGGAAATTCACCAAGTGTCCCTGAACAGCATTTTCATGCGACTTGCAACTCGACATAACTCGAAAATCGGACGTCGAACCGACGAACCGTCAACTCCATTGGTCTCCTGGTGTGTGATTACCTCTAGGGGGCCCTCTCCCTCGTCTCCCCATGGCCCAGTGGCTTCATTGTGCATTCATTTCGTAAACTAGGGTTTTTCTCAATATAATTGCATGCAATCTCGCATTGGTGGGTCAACTCTGCAAAAACCTCCCCCGAGCCAGTGTTGGCAGTGTTCCCACATCGGCATTTCCCACACACACTTGCAGGAGCCAACGACACGCAATCTTGCTGCTCCGTTTGCTTTTTGGCTCCCGGACGAAAATTCATCAAGTGTCCCTGAACGACAATTTCATGCGACTTGCAACTCGACATAACTCGAAAAGCAGACATCGGACCGATGAACTGTCGACTCCATTGGTCTCCTGGCGTGCGATTACCTTTAGGGGGCCCTCTCCCTCATCTCCCCATGGAACAGTGGCTTCATTGTGCATTCATTTCGTAAACTAGGGTTTTTCTCAGTTTAATTGCATGCAATCTCGCATTGGTGGGTCAACTCTGCAAAAACCTCCCCCGAGCCAGTGTTGGTAGTGTTCCCACGTCGGCATTATCCACACACACTTACAGGAGCCAACGACACGCAATCTTGCTGCTTCGTTTGCTTTTTGGCTCCCAGACGGAAATTCACCAAGTGTCCCTGAATGGCATTTTCATGCGACTTGCAACTCGACATAACTCGAAAACCGGATGTCGGACCGATGAATCGTCGACTCTGTTGGTCTCCTGGCGTGCGATTACCTCTAGGGGGGCCTCTCCCTCGTCTCCCCATGGCCCAGTGGCTTCATTGTGCATTCATTTCATAAACTAGGGTTTTGTTCAGTGTGGGAGTGTGCAATTTTTGCACACGGGGGTCAACTTTGGAAAATCATCCACCGGGCAGGTATGGCTAGTGTTCCCAGCCTGAACCTGCCTAGACACACCTATAGGACTCCCCAGAACCCGATTTTGTTGCATGGTTGGAGTTCTATGCCCCCGTTAGGTATCCAGCAGGTGTCCCTGAAGGCCTTTTGGCAACGAGACGGGACGAGCCATAGAATGAAGACCGTGGCTCAAATCGATGAACCGTTGACTCCATTGGATTCAGCACACTGGGATAGTACCAGGGGTGCCCCTCCCCTCTGGCTCGGTGGCCCATGTGTCACCTTGCAGGTCCATCTTGGAAACTAGGGTTTTGCTTAGTGTGGAAGTGTGCAATTTTTGCACACGGGGGTCAAATTTGGATAATCATCCACTGGGCGGGTATGGCTAGTGTTCCCAGCCGAACCTACCTAGACACACCTGTAGGACTCCCCAGAACCCAGTTTTGTTGCACAGTTGGAGTTCTATGCCCCCGACAGGTATCCAGCAAGTGTCCCTGAAGGCTTTTTGGGTTCGAGACGGAATGAGCCATAGAATGATGACCGTGGCTTGGATCGACGAACCGTCGACTCCGCTGGATTTAGCACGCCGGGATAGTGCCAGGGGTGCCCCTCCCCTCTGGCCTGGTGGCCCATGTGCCACCTTGCAGGTCCATATTGGAAACTAGGGTTTTGCTCAATGTGGAAGTGTGCAATTTTTGCACACGGGGGTCAACTTTGGAAAATCATCCACCAGGCGGGTATGGCTAGTGTTCCCAGCCCGAACCTGCCTAGACACACCTGTAGGACTCCCTGGAACCCAGTTTTGTTGCACGGTTGGAGTTCTATGCCCCCGGCAGGTATCTAGCAAGTGTCCGTGAAGGCCTTTTGGGTTAGAGACGGGATGAGCCATAGAATGACGACCATGGCTTGGATCGATGAACCGTCGACTCCATTGGATTTAGCACGCAGGGTAGTGCCAAGGGTGCCACTCCCCTCCGGCCCGGTGGCCCATGTGTCACCTTGCAGGTCCATATTGGAAACTAGGGTTTTGCTCAGTGTGGAAGTGTGCAATTTTTGCACACGTGGGTCAACTTTGGAAAATCATCCACCGGGCGGGTATGGCTTGCATTCCCAGCTTGAACCTACCTAGACACACCTGTAGGACTCCCTGGAACCCAATTTTGTTGCACAGTTGGAGTTCTATGCCCCCGGCAGGTATCCAGCAAGTGTCCCTGAAAGCCTTTTGGATGCGAGACAAAACGAGCCATAGAATGGCGACCGTGGCTCGGATTGAGGAACCGTTGACTCCGTTGGATTCAGCATGGCGGGATAGTGCCAGGGGTCCCCCTCCCCTCTGGCCCGGTGGCCCATGTGTCACCTTGCAGTTCCATCTTGGAAACTAGGGTTTTGCTCAGTGTGGAAGTGTGCAATTTTTGCACACGGGAGTCAACTTTGGAAAATCATCCACCGGGCAGGTATGACTAGTGTTCCCAGCCCGAACTGGCCTAGACACACCTGTAGGACTCCCCGGAACCCAGTTTTGTTGCATGATTGGAGTTCTATGCCCCCGGCAGGTATCCAACAAGTGTCCATGAAGGCCTTTTGGGTTCGAGACGGAACGAGCCATAGAATGACGACTGTGGCTCAGATCGACAAACCGTCGACTCCGTTGGATTCAGCACGTCGAGATAGTGCCAGGGGTGCCCCTCCCCTCTGGCCCGGTGGCCCATGTGCCACCTTGCAGGTCCATGATGAATATTTTCGTGATGATGATGATGGTGATGATGATGAAGATGTTGATGATGATGGCTTGGTCTAAGGTGGTTCTATCAAATAGCTAATTCATTATGAAATATTTAACAAGACATGAATTAAATTTAATATAAGTGTATTGTTTAATATAGTGAGCATGGATTGAATTAATTTTGTTGGGTGAAGCCAATAACCAACATGATGAACATAATATAAGTTTAGGGTTTACTGATCATATGTAAAAAATGGCATATTCATAAACTTGACATACAAGAGAACTTTTGGCATATTTATAAACAACGTAAACGTAAATTTGGCATATCAAGAACACAAAATTGACATATTCATATGAAACATACATGTGAAAATTTAGCATATATCAATATTCAATTACAAATAGTATAAATAGTATAGTATTAAAAGTATGTAACGTACCTCATCATGCTAGATCCCACCTATTATCATACAACCAAGCCCTCCGAATCATCTCTTATACTGATGGTCTCCATTAGTCTCTCGTGCTCTGTATCTGGTAAGAAGTAGCGTACCTTCGATGTATTTCGACTAGGCATTGTTCGTACCTAAAGGTTTGTGCCAATGATTAAGTTGGTAAAGTGATACACACTTGCACCTGGTTTGTAATTCCTGTAAACATATCCACCCTTCTTTCTTCCATTATTGTCTTGTGTCAAGTATTCACCTTTAACAACCATAGACCTAGTTGGAAAGTGGTTGTTTTCATCATCAGTCATGGACATAATGAGGGTTTTCTTTCCATCTATACAGCGTGCCAACTAGTATTCATCACCCCATTCAGTATCTTTTGAGGCAACCACTGCGTACATGTGCCCTGCATTATATGATTGTAGGTATATGATCAAAATATTTTTCGTGCGATACAAGGCCATTAATGTGCATTTGAAGACTACGTAAACAAACAAAAAATGTTAAGGAAATGCATCATACCGGGTTGTACAAGGTCTAAGACATGATCAAAATCTGCAGAAATAGATGATTGGTCTTCTTCCAACGGAGTTAACTCAACAATTGCATGCTGATCACATGGAAGTGATATGCGATCCCATCCATCACCCCAATCCAATGATTCACACCCATCCCAGTCACCATCACAACAAGGTGGGAAAAAACAAACGAGTTTTCTAGTCCAAATTTCAAATACTGGGTTATCAGAGCTTCGAACCGAATGAAAGCCACGAGTCACAGGCACAGTCTTGCATTCCCATGCATGTGAACGATCTATGTCTACCACCTCCCAAAAAAATCTCTCCACATGTCTCCTTCTTGTGGATTCTACTCGCATAGTTGATTCCTCTCCCATTACTGACATGCACCACCTGACTGTAGATTGAGCATTTAGAATAGTAGATTCTGTAGATACTTTCAATTCCTCTCTTCGTAGGGTTGTTTTTACACATGCTCCGGCTCCATCATGCTCGCCTTTACCATGCCCAGTCTCAAAATAGTTCCACATATGTGGCACTTTGTAGTTTTTATGCAATGAACACAACCACTGAAATATGCGTGCATTTTTTAACTGACCAGCACACCCATCAGACAAAATCCAGTGTCGATCCATCTGTATGTTCCTTCCCTTCAAGTGATCATAGAACATGATGAAGCAATGGCATACATAGTGGAAGTCGTTGCACATATCATCACTTATGTAGAAGTGATATTCCATATTCCTTCAGAATTTCTCTTTGCTCTTCAGTGCTATTTGGGCCATGCCTATATGTGATATGGACCATCAAGGAAACCTGCTTAGAGTGATAATACTGACTTTGGATCTCATTTTGAGGTTGCAGAGTGTAGTTCTCGGCAAAATCAACAACTGAAAGTATAGTACCAAGGGGAAATGTATATCTGCATATTCTAAACTTCTCATCCTGCCATCGTGCCACATGGACATGCTGAACATATTGATGTGTCTTTTCAATAAATTCCTTGATGAAGTCACTAACTTGTACCTGGTGACACAAAATGATCTCAATGTCAGTTTTTTGTTGTAAGTAAGGATTGAAATGTAACCGTTACAACATAATTTTATAGATATAAATGCATACCTGAGATGTCACCAATTGTATTTTTTTGCTTTCTTTCCCTGGGACTATTTCATAGTTGATATATTTGAAACTTTTCATGTCTGTAACCATTTTCCCAAATTCACTGTCTCCATTCTCATGCATACATTGGCTCAATAATGCCATTCCAGCACAGTTGGAGCATGTTCCATCCAAACAAGATTTTGCATAGTATGTTTGCCCCTCGGGCCTATTGCACATGATGCTATGAATGAATTCTCTTGATGAAGTCGATGGTATTGTCATGGAGCAATCCTACACATGGTTAGTATGCAACACACGACGAATGTACAAAAATGTTTCATAGTAATATTCATATTCTACATGGTATCTACAACAACAAGTGTTACGAAGAGTATTTATTCTAACATACCATGGCTTACATTTCTCAAAAGATCTTTTCCCCAAGTTCAATTGTCTATGCTCAATCCTAAATTTCTCGTAAAGTTCTGCCTGTGTTATATCAAGAAGATGCTTAGTATGTGGTTCACGATCCTTTGAACCCCTTCTCAGTTTTAGTACATCCTTTCGATTTGAAGAAGGCCTTGTGTGATCATGCCAAAAACTGTGCACTAGTCCCTTTACTGCATCAACTAGATTCATGTCACGACGTGGCAACCGACCAACAAAGGCCCAAAAATATGTCTGATCGGGTGTCAAGATGTTCTCTTCTAATAGAATACCTACGGAGGGTTTTTACATTCAAATTAACTAGTTCGAATGTAGGCCTGAGAATACGAAGGGCCCTAGTGTTCTTATTTGCAATTGCTTGTGACAACACACGACGAGCAGCATTGCGGTCCTTTGAACGTGTGTTCTTACCAATTTTACCAAATGCATCTACTAGGCTTTTAACAATATGAGAACTTGGTTCAGAATACTTTATCATCTTTATCCCTAACTTTTTCCTAACAACATTCATGCTCCTATATTTTAACAATGATAAAAATAATCTACATTTATCTCCATCACATTTAGAAACAAAATATTTATCAAGTATCTATTGAGTTTGATAAGCAATACTACATTTAGATAGCATACCTTCAATGGAATTGATGAGACTTTCATCAACTTGTATACGCTTCGGAGTTCTTCGATGTGTGCTTGCTAATGGAGGTAAGGGGGTTGGAATTGTACCATGTAGTGCATCACCAAGACACTCTGGTGTTTCAGTAGTAGCTTGGTGTCCTTCATTCTCTTCCTGGTAGTTGGATGGTGGAAGTCCAACATCCTCATCGATGGTCTGTGAAGTCCAACATCCCCTTGTGGAAGTCCAACATCCTCATCGATGGTGTGGATAACATTCTCTTCTTCAACAATAGGAAAAATGTCCAACGCCTCTCTGACTTCATTGCTTGTATAACCACATCCGGATAGCAAATTGGGTGTTTCTTCGTGAGCTTCATCTTGAGATGGTAACTTATCACTTTGACTTGAAGTGGGAATTGAAACATCCCCTAATGAGAACCTACGTTTTTCTTCTTGATTACTTCCATGGTGTGCTTGTTCAACAACTATTGTGGAAATTGAAGGTCCCTGTTGTCATGGATTAATAGGATGAACCGTGGTATCCTCTACAATTGGATTTGGATTAGTTTCCAAAGAAAGCTTCCGATTCATCATGTATATTCTTTTCTTTTCTTTCTCTTCTTCAATGACTTATTGAGGTCTCTTCTTCCTTGTTGATTTGTTTACTCAGTTACGTGCATTCCCCATCACCACAACGATCAATTCAATATAGTTTGTTTTTGTTGCTCCTCAATTACAAGCTCTTCAATAATAAGCAAATGGAAGTTAAATCATAAATTGTTTGGGCTCTTTGATTCTCTTGTACACTTGTGTATATCCACCATCACCATGAAATGGTCTTGAAGCTTGATATCTTATCTTGTGTGCTCCTCAAATATAGGCAAAATGAATCTTTTAAAGGCCTTATCTTTGGTGTTATTCAATTGGATATTTTTCAAGCTTGCTGATTATCTTCTTCAAATATGGCCATATAACCCAACACCACACGGAGCAACCATGAAAGATGTCCTCAATGTTGCACCTGCATAAAAAATATAATGATGGAGTTGGTGTAGAGTGTGAGAATTTCCAATGGCGGGCTCGTGCTGTTCGAAAAATCGCGGGAGTGTTGTTTTGGCTCGGACAAAGTGAAGCTGCTCTCGAACAGGGATAGTCCACTGTTTATGGAGTTACAAAATGCGCATGCGTTATATAAAGTAAAAACATGTGCGCGATATGTAGTGCAAAAATGCGTACGCGATATTGTCAAGCACAATAAATAGGTTAGGTGCACGGCTAGGGAAACGAACAAAATCAAAAGAAAACTAATAATTTATATGATTACATACAAAACAAATGTTTTTAGTGTGGGGACAAATGTTTTGTATGGTTTAATACCCCCTCACTCTCTCCCAATAATCCCTAGATACCCCTATCTCTTTCTAAATATATGTCCCTCATTCTCCCTACATCCCTCCCTACATGTTTCTTTCTCTCCCTTACTCCAGCCATGTCCCTACCACCCCACTCTCCATCTCTCCACCTTCTCTTTATCTTCGTCATTATCCCTCCCTATAGCACTCTCTCCCTTCTTCTCCCTTAATCACTAACCCTCTACGCCTTTATCCCTCCCCCCTGCCCTCTCTGTCTTACCTTGTTCCTAGAGCCCCTTCCCCATAAAGGCCTTTAGACCCTCTTCTAAACATTAATCCCTACGTGCATAAGTGCACAAGATGATGATGAGGAGGAGGGTGATGACAATGAAGATGATCATGATGCAGATGAAGATGATGAAGATGATGATGAGAAGGAGGGTGATGACAATGAAGATGATCATGATGCAGATGAAGATGATAAAGATGATGATGAGGAGGAGGGTGATGACAATGAAGATGATCATGATGTAGATGAAGATGATAAAGATGATGATGTTGATGAAGATGATGGTGATGATGATGAAGATGTTGCTGATGATGGTGATGGTGATGTTCGGATGATGATGATGATGATGATGAAGATGATGGTGACATGATGGAGATGTTGATCTGATGAGGAAGATGATGATGATGATGGTGATGATGATGAAGATGTTGATGATGATGATGATGGTGATGAAGATGATGATGATGATGGTGATGAAGATGATGATGATGGAGATGGTGTGTTGATGGGGAACCTAGAGATGACAATGATGATGAAGATGGTGATGGTGATGGTGATGGTGATGACGATGAAGATTTTGATGATGATGCTGATGGTGATGGTACTTGCAATATGGATTTCAAACACATAAAATTATATTGTCTACCTACACACAAATTTTTCTCATTTTACAACATATTGAAGTTCTTCTCAGCATTTCAATTCCCCTGCTTTTGGGGTATGCTAGTTAATAATATGGTTTAACTTTACATAAATCGATTGCTGCAATATTTAAGGCGGGAATATTTACATATGCAAAATATATTTACATATTCTTAGTTGTATAAATAAATGAACTATGTTGATTTAAGAAGTTAAGGAGTGTATGTGTTTTACTGTTACAAACTCATTTTATTTAAAAGAATTGAACATTATTTAAATTTAACTGCATACCTGTAGTTATTCCACATGGCTTAATACCTCTACCATTCCTATTGCTCCACTACCTCTACCTCTGCAATTGATTGTTCAATTGAAAAATATGGACACTTGGAAAACCATAACGCTCTATCACATTCCTTCTACAAGTGCATGTATTTCCTACACTCTTACCACCTCGGCCCATGTATTTCGTACACTCTTACCACCTCGGCGCAACAGCAAGCAACATTTGTCCCACCTCGGTGCATCAGCAACATCATCATACATCCCACCTCCTTGGCTCAGCAGCAACAACAACAGATGAGCAACAAGACTCACTTGCAACAACATGTACCTTTCACCTTTTCTGCAATCTGCTATTTCACACTAGGTCATTTGCAATATAATGTATTTATATTCAATAGGCTGGATCTTCGTTGTCCAATGTAGTGCATTGTATTAATCTATTATTTAATTTATGTTGGATTACATAGTGATTGCAAACCCTTATTTCATTTTGTCTGGCTATAAAACTGAAATAGGAAAATGGCAAAATAATAAAACCGTGAAGAAAATGGAAAAATAATAAAACCGTTAAGAATTTTTATATGACGATTAGACTGGATTTGTAGGGCTGGACCGCGCCATCTTCGTTTTCCTGGATTTTCCTAATCTGCATTAAGTTTTTCGTGGAATAAGTGCATGATGAGTATTGTATCTCTATTCCAATTGATTACTATAGCTCTATTCCAATTTTCATTGCATGATAATTACTGTATCTATATTCCAATTGATTACTATAAATTTATTCCAATTTTCATTGCTAATTTTCCAAGTTTTCGGCACACACATATCATGTAAAGAAGAAATGGATTTATCGCCCAAAATAATAAAAAAGAATAAATGGATTTCTAACCCAAAATAATAAAAAAGTGATGGTCGCGGCTTCAGTGCAATCCTTGGAACGATGAAGCCACTGAGCAACATTGTACTTCTTTAGAGAGGGATTCTATTTGAGAATGGAAACTGAGAAACATTGTATTTCTTTAGAGAGGGATTCTATTTGAGAATGGAAAGTTGAGGAGACTAATTTATACTCAAATTACGCCAATCAAGTTTTGTTTTTTATTATTAAACTAAAATTAAAATTATGATTATAATGTAGTTGTTAGATGGTGTGGCCGCTGGGTAGTATAATGCTTTTTCTGTATATGAATTTGGAACAAATATAACACATCTTATGTTGTTTTTGATAAGATATATTTATTAAAAAAATGATACCTCAACGTGTCAAATTTACTTCTATTGGTTATCAGACACATTAATATTATTAATGTGGTTGTTGCTAATAAATGGTGGTTTATATATATATACAAAGTATTAAAACAATGTTATTGTTTAATTAATTATAATAATATAATTAATTAAAAAAATATCATTTAATAAAATATTAATAGAATAATATTGTTTAATTAATTCTAATATTCTAATTAATTAAAAGTAATATCATTTAATAAAATATTATTAATAAAATGATATTTTTTAATAAATTATTAATATAATAATTAAAAATTAAAAATAATATAATTTTTTATATATTAATTGACTAATTATAATATTATTAATTAAAATATTATAATGAAAATAATAATTTAATATTATTATTTAATTCAAAATAATATTATTTAAATATTTATAATATAATAATTAATTATTTCAATTACATATATTATAATTATATATTATAATATTATAAGTATATATTAATAAAAAATTAATTAGTTAAAATATTATAATCAAAATAATAATTTAATATTATTATTTAATTCAAAATAATAATATATAAATATAATAATTAGTTATTTTAATTACATATATTATAATTATATATTATAATATCATAAGTATATATTAGTAAAAAATAATGATGCTGGTATAATTGAAATATTATAACAATGTATTGATAAAATTTTAATATTTAATTAATAATATTATTATTTTATTATATATATATTTTTAATATTATAAAAAATTATTATTATTATTAATTAAATATAATAATTAATTAATTAATTGTAATATAATAATTATTAATTAATTAATAATATCATTTAATTATAATGAAATTTTTTTTTTTAATAATATAATATTATATTGTATTATTATAAAAATACATTATTTTATTAATATGTTATAATCAAAGTAATAATAAAATAATATTATTTAATTTATTTAATATTATTATTTAATTATAATATTATAGTATAGTATAAGTTATATAGTTGATAATACTATTAAAATTATATTGATGAATGTTGCAATGCATTCTTCATGAATGTTAGAATGGGACATAAGCCTTTGTCATCTTAGACATATAATCCTTGATCAATGTCGCAATGCAACATAACTCTTGATGAATGCAATAATGCAACATAACACTTAATATACATCATAATGTGGCATAGCCCTTAATGAATGCTGAATGCCATATTATTAATGTGTCACATCTTGGGCATTGTTGGTGTATGTAACGCCCGCCTTAGTACATTGATTGATTAGACTATTGAGGGAACTGGTATTGAAGTGACCCAGTTAAATAAAACATGAAGAATATGTTATGCTTTGATTATTATTGAATGAAAATGGTTGATTGACTAGCAAATGATGAATATGCTCGACTGATTGAGAAATTTGATGATGTTATGCATGAATATAATGAATGATGCCTTTGATTCCATAGATGTGAATGAATGATATTGACTTAGATAGAATTGAATGAAGATATAGATGCATAATGATATGAATTTTATGATGCAATGCTACTAATGTGTGCTTTGAGTGTGTGCAATAGTAGGTAAAACGAATTACCGACTGACTCTCAATGGAATAAAAGGTGTCGTAAGAATGAGAAATATACATAGGGGTATGACGACAGACTTTCAACACAAAATTAGCATTCCACGCATGGGTCAAAATCTGTCTCAGCTCAGCCGGGGAAGCGTGTTCCGTACAGGTGAGGCCACAATGATTTGGTTGCATACGATGTATTGAGGGGCGCGCAATAAGGAAGATCTTATTCCTCAATCGCCATTATCCTCCATGGCAGTGTAGTCGGAAGATCGCAGTAACGATTCCTGATCACTACACACCACTCCCAACATAAGGAAAAGATACAGTTGTCGGAAGGACCCATAGAAGTGGTACCTAGACAACGATAGGAAAGAAAATATCTACACACTTGCATTTAAACATTTAGGCATCTATGTTAAATGTTGCATATGGAAATCAAGAACAATTTAGATTAAAAGATGTTGGGGATATTTGGGTAGAAATTAAATGTACACCCATAAATTCAAGATAGATATGCATTTGGATTACAATGTAAATAATATTAAAAAAAAATTAATTAAGGAGAAAAATCTAGACTATAAAATATCTATAGATCAACCCCACATGCACCCACTGATCTAGAAATTAGGATTCTAGACTAGGGGGACAAACAAAGAGAGAATAAAGGAACTTAGATGCAAAAATTTGTGAGAGTGACACTTGTTGCATGAGAATGAATAATAGTGAATTAATAAATTAAAAGCTAATTTTGCATGAGAGGACACATGTCATGCAAGAATTTGTCTATTTAAGAAAGGGAGAATGAAGGGAGAGGGATCTCTATTATTATTATAAAAGTTTTAATGTAAAAGAATTTGTCTATTTTAAAAAAAGGATAATGAAGTGAGAAAGAATTGTTGTATGGTTTCGAAACTATTGGGTTGAAGAGAAATTAATCCATTCTCCAGAATATGGCCTCTCGGCTCATCTTGCTTGTCGAAGAGAGTGTCAAGCTTCAACCAAACCTCTCTTGGAGTCTTCAATCCATCAAGGTGGAAGAGAAAATATCTAGAAATATGAATACACATGAAACCAAATGCTTCATCTAATATGTTCAGGTACAGACTCAACAGTTTCTTAAGGTTAGACCTCCTTTCCCATTGTGACCTTGTACATACTTTTGTTGCGCAACACCATCTGCATATTATCCCTCCAATCAATATAATTGAAGGTTGTCAGGATCCTTGGAGACAAAGAAACATTCAAATTCTCCATATGAAATTGGTGGAGTGAATACAAACTGAGACTGGTGCACTGAAAAACCTTCAAAATACTGCAAAAAAACTCTCAATTTTGGAGATAAACTACAACTGAGCACTGCTTTAGGACATTATGCACTTTTATCTATATCCTTCACACCTGGCTAGACCTAAAAGCATTTCTCCAATGAATTCAATGCAATGGCACCAGGATTTACCGTGGAAATTCAAAGGCTTCTACTGCACTACTGAAAGCATCTCCTCAACCTGTGCTCTCTAAGCTATGATACCATGTGAAATTCTAGAGCACATTAGATCATAGAGATGAGAATACGTTACAATGAAAATAATGAGCAGAAAAGATGAATTACAGTGAAAAGAGAAGTAAATTAATCAAGAATTGGAACTCAGATAGAAACATAAATGTGTGTTATGATCCATTAATCAATATAGTCAACAAATATGTTACAATGGAGAGAATTCGATTATCCTAGGAGAATTTGAATCCCTATCAGTATAGCATAGGAATTATCACCACTGGAGTGCTCTAGAAGTACCAAACTCAACTCAACTAAACCAAAACTTAGTTAACTAGAGCTACTATCAATTAAATGACTAAGGAGGGCGCATTAGTGAGTTCTTCATGCAAAAAAATCATAAAAGGGTGCATTAGATCACAATCAGTGGTGATCGGAGCTCAAACCACCAGTTAGAATCAGGAACTCAGGTGGACTGAACTATAACACTAAGTTAGCTCCTAAAATGTAGGGAACTAACTCAGTTGGTCCTTAAATCATGCATGCAGGGTGCATTAGGTGGCTAATGGGTCCTAGATGGCATTTGCACACCATTAGCGGGAAAATAACATCATCAACTACTAGGAAAAGGTAAATAATGCTTAGTAGGACAAGGATGGAGTATTAATTATCCTAACAGTGTAGCCATGGACTTGCATTCCATCATACCGAATCTCCTCAAGATATCGACCATGTACTTCCCTTGACTAAGGAATATCTCATCTGGTCTTTGCCACACCTATAATCCCAAGAATTAATGCATCAGGACAAGATCATTCATTCTAAACTCAGATGCCAACTCCCTCTTGCACTCATCTATGAGCCTCTCTGCTCCTATAAGGAACATATCATCAAAATATAACACTAAGATCACAGGATCACCATCAACACCTTGTAGTAAAGGTTGGAATCGGTATCACTCTTAGTGAATCCCAAACTCATAAAATATCTTCCAATCCTATCATACCATTCCCTAGGTGCCTGCATGAGTCTTTACAAGGCCTTATTTAATCTGCAAACATGGGACTCCTGTCCTTGTATCACAAATCTTTGAGGCTTCTCTATGTATACTTCTTCCTCAATCACACCATTGAGGAACATTGTCTTTACATCCATCTAATGTAATTTCCATCCCATCACTAAAGAAAGTGCAGTAATAGATATGATGGAAGTGTACCTTGCAACTGGTGCAAAATTCTCATCATATTCGACTCCCTCTTTCTGGGAGAATCCTCTCGCCACAAACCTCATTTTTTTCATTCTTAATGATGCCATCTGATGCACGATTGATCTTGTAGATCCACTTGTAAGTCACCATTGACTTCCCTTAAGGCCTCAGAACAATCTCACACACATCATTCTTCATGACGGACTGATACTCCTCCATCATGGCATCCTTCCAAACCTGCTAGTCTGCTACCTCCTCATAACTGGAAGGTTTGGAATGAATTATGTGACTCATAAATTCCATGTAGCTCGAGAATATCTAAGGCCTCTTAATCTCCTTGAAAGTACCACTGGGAGCTGCATGCCTCTCTGCATCTTGCAAAGTATCAAGAAGCCATATTGGCCTCTTCCTAGTCATGACAACATCTCTAGGTGAATCTACTGGCTCTGCTAGCTCTATAGAATCCTCATGATAGTCTGGAGGATGGATAAATGGACCATAGGGTTGTGTGCCCTCCTTTTTTAGAGCCTTCTACTCCTCATCATCAATCTCCATGTGAGATTGATTGGATCTTCTAAAGGCTACTTCCTCATGAAAAGTAACATCTCGACTAACCTCAATATGACGGTGTTCTGAAATGTAAATCTTGTAAGCCTTAGAAGTATCTCTATATCCCACAAAATTACCCTTCTTCCTATAAGGTTCCAATTTATTCCTCTTATCCTTTGGCACATGGATGTATACTAGACAACCAAAGATCCTCAAATGGATTCACTCCTGTGAATGCTACATTAAGAGTCTTTTCCCCCAATATTCGACGAGGACTTATGTTCTGAACATACATGGTTTTGTCAAATGTTTCTACCCATAGTAAAATGGGTAGGTTTTAATCATGAAGCATAGATTTTACTGCTTCCCCAATGGACCTGTTCTTCATTTCTACAACCCCATTATGCTGAGGGTTGTAAGGAACTGTCATCTCCCTCTTGATCCATGCTTCCTTGCAAAAATCATTGAATTACTTATTGTTGAAATATTCTCACCATCTTATTTTGGTCTTGCATGCACGCATGCATTCCATGTAGCAGTCCATGCATCCATGCATTAGCAGTTGAGTCTCCTAGCACCTAGTCCTTACCTTGGCCCCCCTGGAGCTTGTTTTTTTTCCATCATTATCCCTCATATACACTTAGAGAGCCTTAGTTACATCACTGAAGTCCAAACTATCCCTCATGCATGATTTTAGGATTTAGCACAATTAGTTCCATGATTTAGGGCACCTTTTCCCCTTAATTGCCTAGTTAACTGACTATTACACCTAGTTTCATGTCTACTAAGTGTAGGAGCACCTATTTTGAGCACTACAAGTCCTTATTTCACCCCTTTGGAGTCTCCTCCCATATTTTGGTGCCCACATGATTCAGTTATGCTCATTTCTACCTCAGTTAACTAATTATTCATCATCGATAGCCACTGAAACTTATCGGGAGATGGTTCCAATGCAAACTAAGCCTATACTTGAGGTGAATTCGAATCCTCCCAAGAGTATTGAATTCATTCTATTGTAGCACTTCTTTGATTTCTAGATTACAACTGATTAATGTATCAACAACAGTTTTTCATATGTGTTTTAGTTTTATGAGTGAATATCCATGTTTTTGTCTAATTATTCTCAGTAATAATAGTGTGAAATTGTGAGGTTTGTTCTAGCTCAGTGATCTATCCCTGTGGAATTTCACATGGTATCAGAGCTTGTGAGATATTTTGTGTAACATACCCATTACTTGAAACATTTTATGCTTGAGAAAAACATTATCTTAACTTTTATTGTAAAGTTTTATATTTGCCCAAGTGGCCAATGATGACTGTAATTTCACAATATTATTATTTAATAAAATAAAATAGGAGACACTCACCCAAAGAGACTACTGAAAGAGTGTTTACTGACCCACTAGGTGGAATGGAATCTAGGGTAGAAGGCAACAGACAAGTGGCAGCATCAGGAATTTAGTAACTAGCTGTTGTTATGGGACAACTCCCTTGAATTGTGGTCAAAGTTCCCTGAAAGATGAGACTGGAGCTTGAGGCTCATTTATTTTGAAACTAACCACTAAAATACCTAGGCATCTTTTTAAGCCATCGAATTTGAGTAGAGGCTCACACTTTTTCTGACGAGAAAATTTACCTTGTGGTTCTGCTTTATGCACACAAGAGATTCGATGAGGGGAAGCTATGTTTTGAGTTATATTGTAAGTCTGTTTCACTTCTGCTGAGTGCAGAGTTTTCCTGCTGAGTACAGAGGTTTATTTTGAGGTGTATGCAAGTCTCCATTGATTGCTGGAAGTACAACCTGAGTGCCTTGCTTCTACACAGAATCTTCTACCTAGTGGTTTAGTAAACAGGCTCGGGGGTCCAAAGGAGCAAGTGACATTGGCTGCTTCTTCTGGAGAAGGTTGGGAGGAACATGCCTCTTTCGGTGTTTGTCCACCCTATCTACATTTCAGGTTCTACTTGTTATTTCATTTCCTAGTAGTTATAATTTATTGTTTCTATAACTGTTGATTTAGGATTATTAGCTGAATATTGTTAGTATCATCATTCAGGTGTAAAGGATTGTTTTTCTGAACTGTATATTATTCTATCAATAGTTGAAGAAGTTTTATGACAGAGATAGAATGAATTGCTTCCCTGTATTTTTCCACACACTGTTTTTGTGCCGTACTCTACTACATGGAAGAGTGTTTAAAATAGATCTGAATATTGATGCACTGTAAGTAGATTCGAATTAAAGATTGAATGCATCCATTGTCTGCATTTCCTTTTTATTTAGATAGACTTCTATAGTACAAATTTTCTGATAACTAGTATCTACTCTATAAACAACATGTGTAGGATAGAGTTTTGTAATGTTTCATAGACAGTTTCATTCATAACAGTACAACTGCATTCTCTATAAAGAAATTTATTTTAGGTTTTTAATACTAAAAACAAGGCTTTCATCTCTTTGTAAATCATCTTATATAAACATAGAGAAGTAATGAAAAGGGACAACTTAGTTCTTCATCATCAAACAACTTATCTCAGTATTGGAATATTTACAAAAAAAACTAATACAAAGAGCATTCTTTCAAATTTAAACATTGTTTACACAAAACCCTAATAAGGTCAAACATATAGTTCAAGTCTAAATAAATTAACTATGATTTATAATTACAGTAATAAAAAGTAGGACGAAAATTTTAGTACAGGTCTCTTTAAATCAAATACGAGTCACAGCATTTCGAAAAGGAGTTTAGGTATTCCATTATCCTTTATATACTACATGTATTATAATATATATCATTAACCTACTACCATATTCATACATTGAATTCATTGAGCCAAACGAATGGCAAACAAGTAAATTGTCGATTGTTCCAAGTCTCAAACCCCATTTCTAGCTAACCAAACTATGATGTTAACTTTTATCGTATGGAAAAACAAAAGAGAACTATACACAAAGATTGTTTCCATACAGTTTAATCCTTACAAGCTACACAACAAACACAGGGATCGAAACCCGTAACTTCTATCATAAAAACTACAACAACATTTAGTTTTCAGGTAAGGTTTCACAATCAGCCTTACGGCTATAGCCTTTAAATATTAAAAATCGAGAGATCATTTCGACAGGGACCCAAAAAAAAGGCGCATTGCCTTTGATAACAAACAGTATTAACGTAGTTACAATTTCAACATTCTTTACAAGCTAAATCTAAACACAGAAACCATAGCGAACTAGGCATTTAGCCATTAAGACTCTTGGACTTTAAGACAAATGTTCAAACATTTTATATTACAGGGACGGGCTCAGCCCTTACCATCACTTCACCAAACATTTCATAAATTTATGCAGACTGTCAAGAATAATCCTCTCAGGCATGGCCTTTATAGATATCGTGAAAATCATTTGCAAAACCTTAAATTCAAAACATAACAGGGCCGAGAGTTCCAAACCCTTGTAACTACTTTTCGTATAAACCAAACCAGGTCCTAAATACCACACATTCCTTTTTAAGATATCACCACAACGATATTAAAATGCAGTGTTGACGAATGCACATTCATGGAATTACTTTCCAAAACTAAACTTGAATTATTATCAACGGGTCTTTACAGAGTGCGTTGAGAAACCAACGAAGAAATAGGTCGAGAGTTTTACCCCTCCCTGAACCAAAAAACTTGCCTCACGGCTTAAAAGTATTTACAAACATTGCAATGATATGAATGTAAGAAAGAAACCAAATTCTCGGAAGAACCAACACAGACTAGCATTATGCCAAAAACTCATCAAAGGAGTTCCTGAGAACTATGGATGGCCACAAGATGTCACCGAGGCTTACCAGGTGTTAAGTTCTTTTCCTTCCCCATTGCTTAAACATACAAAAAGCCAAGCCGAGGAGCTCCCTGCCATGAAAACATAGAGTATGGTTAAATTTTTGGAGTTAAAACCCAAACTTAAATACAAATAGCTGTAACATTACCGACCTTCAAGAACTGAGAGAACTACAACTTACCTTGCAAAGGAAACTTGTTTCTTGTCTGAACATCCTCATAGCCATCATGAAAACTGGAGTCACTCAAACTACTAAACAAACGCAGCAAGCCATAGCTCATGAGAGGTTCGGCTCTTAGAACTCCGAGAGACAGTTTAAATAGCCACAGGTCGAGGTATCGAAACCTGGGAGGTGCCTTCAAACACTGCTAACAAACCCTAAGAACTCGTAGGCCTGTTGGCCTCTCCAAACCCCTCTCTTTGCAAAAAATGAATGCCCAGGTTATGCCCTTGACGAAATAACTCCAAAAGAAGATAGGGTCTCACTACTTCCAAGAATCATCACGTGAAGACCGCTACGGTGGATGCCAATAGGCATTCCACCAAACACGCCTTTATTGCAGTTTAAAACCCATAGCTACCATCTTACATGGAAGTCTTCCATCACAATCAACATTACGAATTTAGGGGTTTTGGTCATCAAATTGTATAACATTATAACCATAGCATAGTTTGGCTATGTGTTTTCCAAGGTCAACTCATCATTGTTTAAATATCCCAATGTTACATAGAGTCTCTTCTTTTAATCAAACCTTTGTACATAGTATATAGACAGTAAAAAGCCTATTAATAATATTGCATAGCTAATATTACAATGATATTAGGATTATAAAAACCCAATGTATAGATTAATGTAATAGAGGGTAGATGCATATAATGTATATTTTGTAACTATCGGCACTTTCAAAGTGGCCATGATATTACTATCACCTAGGTTTGTGCATATAGTGCATAACATCATAGGTTTAGAAGCATAGTGTTAGCACAAAAGCTTAGGTTATGATTCTTTTCATACATAATTACATGGTATAATTCATAATTATAGAAGTTTAATGCCTTTAGCCTTGAAGGACAAGCTAAATACTTTCTATTATGACTTAGTATAACACAAGTGTAATAGCAATAAATACAATTTCCAAGTTTTCGATTATAACTGAAATTATATAAACAACGTGACTACAATTGAAGATCAAACCAGAATAGATCTCACCCTGAATATACTTCAATTTACTCTAATTTCTTTTTATAACATTGAAGGCTAACTGAAGTTAAATAGGACCTCTTTATACACTTTGAAAACAGTATCGCTCTTACCTGCGATCTACGACAGAAGTTCAAATGCTTTAGCTAAATAGATAAGTAGGCCTCGAGGTGCCCATAGGACCCCTTCATCATCAATAAGAAAAGAAAACAGTTAGCACATATAATGATTTCAGTATCAAGTCAAATTTATAAAGTATCGACATCTACACAAGTAACCATATTTGATCTAAGATGCATGATTAAGGTATAAACATCCAACAGTATCATAATATAAACAAAAACACTTTTCACGTACTTTGTAATACAACTTGCACACATAATCGATGTAACATGTTATTACATCGTGTCGTCTAGATCGACAAACCAACATTTATTATACTTCCGCATAGCAAATATAGCATTTAATGCCACTTAGAATTTTTTTAAAATTTTGTGATTTTTGGGATGTTACATTTTGAGTGTAACAGTTCCAGCAATCACTAGTACAAAATGAGAAATTAATGACTAAAATTCGACTATAAACAACTATTTTTGAGTCGGTGACTAATAGTATCCGATTTCCACTATCTTATCTCTAGTCGTATTTCACTAGTCATTAATTGGTTGACTTATTAGTCATTGATAGTCACTGATTAAGTCATTGATTTAGTCCTTGATACTCATTGATTTAGTAATTGATTTAGTCATTGATACTCACTGATTTAGTAATTGATTGTCACAATTAATGACGAAATATACGACTAAATAAACTACTAGATGATAACATATTAATGACTAAGCTAAATACGACTAAATGTTAGTTGCACTATAAGATACTGGAAATTAGCTGCTAATAGTCGTATATATGCAAATTTATTCATTTTCTTAGTCACTAATTTATGATAGGGTATGGAGGAATCGAACCACCAATCTCCTGCCTATAATTAGGCAGGTGCTCTACCATTGAGATAGCACCCTTTAAGAAGTTGTTATTGCTTGACAATGATGATATTCAAACAAATTTTGTATGTGAACAAAATGAATGTCAAACATATTCAAGAATAATGCTTCAAGTACTAAAAGAATTCTAAGATATAATAGTTCAACTGTGACAATGATGAAAATTCAAAGAAGAATGATCTTACAAACTACACATACGTACAATAATCCATGGCTGTTGAGAGCCTTCGAATAGAGTTAAGTCATAGCTGAATGTCCTCATTCTTCAATTCATCAATTAGAATTGCAATTGGATATAGTAGTTCATCAAGCATGGCCATTGTCTTGCCCTGGATTCACAGGATAAAATAATAAGCACTAAAGCTAAGACTATAAAGCTGTTTAAACCCTAAATTGATGGAGAACTTAGTTGTATGAGTAATAAAGAAAAAAAAAAGTGCAATTCTAAAAAGAGGATTTTATTCAAGATAATCAACAACAATTATCAGAAAAGTCCATGTTTGACTTTGTAGATAATAATGGCAAAATCCATTATACCACCAAAACTAATACAAATCCAAAGATCTCATGATTTTAACTAGTCACCACATAGTTAGCATGCTCATGGGCCACCAGATTCTTCACCATACTGAAAGCACTCTAATAATAGCAGTAAAGTATAGTGAGATCAGCTTGCTCTTCTTGCAAATCAGCCAAACTGCCTCAGACATTGCTATCATTACTGCTAAGTACTCGGATCCAGCTCCAAAGGCTGAGTTATGAACATATTAGAGTAATCAAGCAGGTCAAGATGAGTTATGATCCATTCTAATTTCTTAATACAACTTTAAAATAAAAATTCAATCTTGTTTTTTAGACATAAAGAGAGAGAGAGAGAGAGAGAGAGAGAGATCAAATGAAAAGTGCACAAAATACTCCCCCAATTCACTGCGAAATGTTAAAATACTTCCATATAGAAAAGAAAACATTTTTTATTGGCCAAAGCCAACTAGAAAGAGGAACCCAAGTAGGGAGATAAGAGGCATAGAAAAGCGTTGATCCCAAGTGAACAAGGGTCAAGGAAATGATGTAAGCATCAAGTGGCAGGGAAGCCAAGGAGATGAGGCATGTGGGCATCAGATTGTTAGGGATTGGATAGAGATCTAGGTCAGTAGAGCTACCAGTTCCCCCTGAAAAGTCTTGATGGATAAACTTGTAACCACAGGTTGGGCCAGTCTAGGAAACAAGTTGGAAAACAAGACAAGCAGGCCTGGGCAGGGAAGAGGAGATTGACCAGCTCTAACAAGGGAAAAAATCTTGTTGCACCTGAAAAGAAAAATCCTTTATCTAAGAGAAAAAAGGACAAACACTGACTTCAGAAACTCGGAACAGGTGTAAACCTGTAGGGCTGCATATGTCAGCCCTCCTCAATGAGGGAAAAATTTAAAGAATATAGGAAGGAGGAGCTAAGCAGAAGGAGATGGTTGGAGAAAAATACATGGAGGGGCTCCTCTATTTTCTCTCCACCAATCTGAAGAATAGCAAGAGCGGGACTTCAATTTTCAAAGCAGCTATGAATTTGAATGGGCATTTATGGACATGATAGCAGGCATGGTGAAGAAGAACTTGGAAAGCATAGAAACTAGAAAGAAGATTTCCATTCTGGCATAGCCCTACAATAGAAACTTGATGAGGATAACAAAAAATGGCACCTAGTGCTTAAGATGACGTCCATCATCAAAACCTTCCAGCATCAAAACAATGATCCAGACCATCCAGAGAGGTGGTGACACTAGAAAGGAGTGCAACAGACTGAGATTCTTTCCACTCTTTGTCCAATCAAGTTATTATCCACAGATTAAAGGATCATAACATAGTACATACTAGAAAAAGTTGGTGTAAATAGATTGATTGGTAATGGAAAACACATGGTGACCCCAGCAGCGACAGCGAACCAGAATGTGAGAGATCCAACCCCTTCTAAATAACTAGGATCCATGGCAAAAAAATCTCATTTGAATGTCTATTATCAGTTGGAAATACATCCAACATATCCGTGGCATTGGTTAAAAGATCTAGGTTAGGATGAATCGATGCTAAATACAGAAAACAACTTATAGTGTATAGCAGGGGCTAACAAAAAATGTTGAAATATTGTAACTTCTAAGAATATTATATTTGTACTTTATTATTCTGGAGATGTTTCATTCCTCCGTGAAGACCTTATTGTATATCTGGAGATGTTTTATTCCTCCGTGGAGGTGGTAACTTGGGTTATTAGACTTCCCTAGTGGGGGTCGGCCCTGTATGATTCATGTGAGTTAAAGGGTTATTAGACCACCCTAGTGGGGTCGACCCTGTCACATTATGTTAAATTGGGGCTGACCTAGATAGTGTAAAGGTCAAGTTGGAGTTGTGTATAAATAGAGGAGGTGTGTTCCTCATTTAACACACATTCACTCACTTGTGAGTGGCACATAGGTGAGAGAGAGATCTGCTATGAAGGAGAAGGAGCTCAAGTTTGGGATATACATCTCTGTATTGTTGATCATCTATATTGAGGAAGCTTTGATGGGTTTTCTACCCCATAAGGGTTTCCCAGGATAAATCTGTGTCTCTTGTGTTTATGCTGTGCTTCTTGTTCTTTCAGTGATCCTGTATATGCTATTATTGTGAAATGAAATACAATGCTGATATTTTTTGTCTTAGCATATTGAATCTTAACATGGGATCAGAGCTAACCTGGGAAGAAGACACTGTGCAGTTGCGGAAGCTAGGGCTTCTTGTTTTTTGGGTTTCTCTCCATAGATATTGAAAGGCAGGAAGCTAGATTGACTCTCCTCAGCAAGGCACATCTTTCTGTCGAGACAGAATTTAATTTTGAGCATTTTTAGTTTTTGACCTAAAAATTAGGGTTTCAGAGAAAATTGGAATTTTTGGAATCTGAGTCCATGGCTGGATTCTCCTCAGAAAAATCGAAGTTTAGAGCTTTGGATCGAACTTTTTGGTTGGGTGAAGCTCTGGGAAAATCAAAGCCTAGTTTGGCGTCTTGTCTAGTAAATCCGAAAATTAGGGTTTCGACAAAAATTGGAATTTCTGACATCTAAGACCATGGATGGAAGCTCCTTGGAAAAATCGAAGTTTAGAGCTTTGGATCAAACTTTTTGGCTGGGTGATGCTTCGGGAAACTCAAACCCTAATTCAGGGTCCTGCCTAGTGAATCCAGAAGTTTCAAAAGCAATTTTGAGGGGTGAAACTTTGCAGTTTTCAAATTCTAAGTATACTAGCTTGATCCGCTCAGCAAGGCGCATCTTTCTATCCTTTCAAAAGTTTGAAATTCAAGGTTTGAATTTTTAGGGTTTCTCTGACAAACCCTAATCCAACTCTAAGATTCAATTTTCAGCCAATCAAGTAGATTGGGTCAATCCTAAAAAAAATAATGAGTTGGACACTTACATAAGTGAAGAAGTTCCCGTTCCAGAGGGAGATGAGGCTAAGGCCTTACATAAGAAGACTACAAGAAATCTAGATAGGTATGACTTGAGGAGATACAGGTATGTGTTGAAATCTATTCATGATTAAGTTTATGATATGTTTGTCTTCATATTATTGAGGTTAGTACAATCTTGATTAATCTTAGAATTGTCTTATCACCCTAGTAAAAGCATGAATGCATGTGAATGATAGAAGACATTCATTGATTAGGGTTATATGATTGTACTAATGCACCTGTGGCGTTGTATGAGGATGATGTTGTCTGCTAACAAGATACAAGTACATCAAGAAAGACAAATCAAGTTCGATGACCATGATGACATGGAGACAAAGACTCATCCATAGTCTTTGACCACATAGAAGCTCTACTTACGAGGTATGTATGACTTTGTTCTACTATGCTTAACCCATGAGATATGCAGGTTCTAGCACAAGGTCTCTAAATCATTGAAGAGAACAAAGAAGATATTGTTTGGGTATGTTAAGACATAACCAAGCATGATAATCCAGGCATGTTTTCCTATATCAAGTTAGAATCCTAATTTGTGTTAGGATCTTAGGTAAGTATACCTATGTATGAAATGATCATGACCATACATACTTAAGATTATTTAGAATCATAATGTTTTGATAGTATTGAGACTATACTAATGAATGTATGATTATGTATGAGATCATGAGGATGACACTAGTGCACACTTAAGCATGCATAGTGGTACAAAATGAATAGAAGTTCAAAGACATATAGAGATCAAGTGGGAGGCAATCACCCAAACATAAAAAATAAGTATTTGAGTTGTTATTTGAATCCCTGAATAGTTAATGATATTGCTCGTAATAGTTGTATGCATTTTTGTATTCCTAGAATATATCATGCATATTATAGCATTGAACAGTATACTACTAATATGCATGTGATGGGTAAGTTGGACAAACATTCCATTGTTTCTTGTCTAGAATGAAGCCTCTTTCCTGACATGCTGAGAGCTGTGCACGCTCTTAACAGTATGTTCTAGTAAAGATGGAAGGCATCTAGATAGCCACTAAATGCATACATGATATGGAAAAGTGTTGTGTTGGTAGTTGCATAACTATGTGAATCATATTTGTATGCATTATAGGTTATCATGTCAACATGATTTGATGGTTATGGAGTATTACTAATCATGTGATTAACTTTGATTTGTAGAAAATATCATATGTTATGATGATGAACACCTGTTCCAAAGAACGAGTGATGGATATTCAACAAGAAGACTTACAAACAAAACATACTATAGAAAGCTCGTGGCTAGAAGATTCTCTTAGAAAGAAGAAGAGGATCATGACGAGATGTTTGCTCCAAGTGGCTAGATAAGACCATTCTCTTAATGGTGTAATTGAAGAAGAAGTTCGAATCGAGAAAACTCCTAGGATTCAAGAAAGCTCTATACGGGTTCAACAGGAACCCAGGATCAATAGTCATTTGATGAGCTTGATGATCACCATGGGTGATGTGGATTTCAACCTTTGCTACAAGGTTGAAGATGGTTTATAACATGTATGTAAGAAGGAAGTCACCATAGAGTTCGAATGATCTTGAGGCTCATATCAGTAGATTCATCTAACGGGAGATGGCATGGATAGATATGCAAAAGATCACTCAATGCAGAGTGTGATTGATGTTCATTCACAAAGGGAGATTTGATAGCTTCTTGAAAATATTGGGATTTACCAAAAGTAAAGCTGATCCTAACCTTTACCTTAATTTTATGGATGATACTATTATTGTATGTGGATGATCTCTTTCTGACAGGGAATGAGAAACAGATCATGGAAATCAAGAAGAAGCTATCTACAGAATTTGAGATGAAAGATCTTAGATTGATGCATTACTTCCTAGGTCTGGAAGTATGGTAAGGCCCAGAAGGAATCTTTCTCAACCAGGGAAAGCATTTGATAGGTTGGAATGCAAAATCCATGGCCACTCCCATGGATTCCAACTTGAAACTGTTAGCTGATGACTCATCAGAGTTAGTGGATATGACTTTGTACAGACAGATTATTGGGTCATTGATGTATCTGACGAACAGTAGGCCAAATATATGCTTTGTTGTGAACACCTTGAGTCAGTATCTAGTGGAACCTAGACGTGTTCACTTAATAGTTGCAAAGCATGTGATGAGATACCTGAAGGGTACGATAGACTTTGGTCTATATTATCTTGGAGATCATGATTTCAGATTGTATGGCTACACAGATGTTGATTGGGCAGGAAGTGTATCAAGCAGAAAGAGCACATCGGGCGGATGTTATTGTCTGGGATCTGCAATTATCTCGTGGTTTAGAAGGAAGCAGTCTAGTGTGGCTCTCAGCACAACTGAAGCGGAATATATTGTTGCTTGCTAGTTGTGAAGCGATATGGCTTCACAAGTTGTTATCAAGATTGTTTGACTTGGAGATGGACCCCATTGTGATCCTGTGTGACAACTAGAGTTGTATCAAGATGATAGATAATCCAATGTTCCATGATAAGTCAAAGCACATAGAGATCTGATATTTTTATATACAGGATATGGTGCAGAAAGGATCTATCAAGCTCGAGTATGTGAGCACTGACGAACAAGTTGCTGATGTATTGACCAAACCTCTGTCTCAAGTGAAGTTTGAGTATTTCAGAGACAAGCTTGGTGTCGTTCAGAAGGACCCTCCTCGAAAGGGGGAGTGATATGGTTGATGATGTGGATACTTGTATCTATGATGAGGATACATGTATCGATGATGAGGTTACCTATTCCGACAATGAGGTCAATGATGAGGATAACTGTCTCGACGATAAGAGGTCGATGATATCAATGATAAGGTTGAGAAGTGGTCCTTAGTGGACAAGAGGGATTGTATCATCCCTAGAATTCGGTCCCTGAATTGATCCGTAAACATATGTCTTCGAGAGGTGGTCCCTAGTGGACGAGAGGGATTGTATCATCCCCAAACTTCGATCCTTGAATTGATCCGTAGACTCTTGTCTTCGAGAAAGATGTTGGTGAATGATGTAATGTGCGCTCCTGAACTGCTCAACATAGCAGTAGGTGATCATTCACAAAACCTATAATGATGTAATGTTCGCTCCTGGATTAGCAGGTGATCATTCACAGGTTGTAAATCCTAGATCTGATCTAGGTCACACCCCAGTTGAAATAGTACTGGCTCTGTGGTTGACTGGAATGATGTAATGTTTGCTCTTGGACTGCTCAGTGTAGCAGTAGGTGATCATTCGCAGGTCCTGTAATGATGTAATGTTCGCTCCTGGATTAGTAGGTGATCATTCACAGGTTGTAAATCCTAGATCTGATCTAGGTCACACCCCAGTTGAAATAGTACTAGATCTGTGGTTGACTAGAATGATGTAATCTTCGCTCCTGGACTGCTCAGTATAGCAGTAGGTGATCATTCACATTTACTGTAATGATGTAATGTTCACTCCTGGACTGCTTAGTGCAGCAGCAGGTGATCATTCACAGGTGGTAAAATCCTAGATTTAATCTAGGTCACATCCAGTATGAAAAAGGACTGGGATTGTGGTCGAGATTGCATCGTCCCTAGACATGAGAGATGTCTTAAAGTGATAAGGATTGATCATCATGTAAGTAGATCGGGATTGCATCGTCCCTAGACATGAGAGGTGTCTTAAAGTGATAAGGATTGATCATCCTGTAATTAGATCGAGATTGCATCATCCTTAGACATGAGAGGTGTCTTAAAGTGAGAAGGATTGATCATCTTGTAAGCAGATCAGGATTGCATCGTCCCTGAACATTTGGTTCAAAATGTATGTGATAGGACTGCATCGTCCCTGAACGTTTGGTTCAAAATGCACGTGATAGGATTGTATCATCCTTGGACTTATGTCCTAAAGTGAGCGGGATTGATCATCCTGTAATTGGATCTTGTACATTGATGAGTATGCTGCTATGTTGATGCTATTGATCGAAAGGATCCAGATGTTGATCGTGATAGTCTAGATGATGATGTTTTTGATCGTGATGGTCTAGATGACGATGTTGTTGATCGTGATGGTCTAGACGACCATGCTGTTGATCGTGATGATCTAGATGATGATGTTGTTGATCGTGAGGATCCAGATGATGATGTTGATCGGTAAATCCAGATGATGATGTTGTAGCTGATCAAGTGTTGCAGAAGATGAAGACTCAATACTGACGATGTTGATGTTCCAGTATTGATTATGTTCCAGTAACTGAATGAGTTACTGATGATGGTCTATAAAGAAAGCTTCCAATGATTTATAAATGTATCATGTATCATGTAGTCGATGACTCCTTGCTCCTGCCGATGTTGTTATAATATCCTTCTCATTAAGGGGGAGTGTTGAAATATTGTAACTTCTAAGAATATTATATTTGTACTTTATTTCTCCGGAGATGTTTCATTCCTCCGTGAAGACCTTATTTTATATCCGGAGATGTTTTATTACTCCGTGGAGAATGTGGTAACTTGGGTTATTAGACTTCCCTAGTGGGGGTCGGCCCTGTATGAGTCATGTGGGTTAAAGGGTTATTAGACCACCCTAGTGGGGTCGACCCTGTCACATTATGTTAAATGGTTAAGTTGGGGCCGAACTAGTTAGTGTAAAGGTCAAGTCGGAGTTGTGTATAAATAGAGGAGGTGTGTTCCTCATTTAACACACATTCACTCACTTTTGAGTGGCACATAGGTGAGAGAGAGATCTGCTATGAAGGAGAAGGAGCTCATGTTTGGGATATACATCTCTGTATTGTTGATCATCTATATTGAGGAAGCTTTGTTGGGTTTTCTACCCCATGAGGGTTTCCCATGATAAATCTGTGTCTCTTGTGTTTATGTTGTGCTTCTTGTTCTTTCAGTGATCCTGTATATGCTATTATTGTGAAATGAAATACAATGTTGATATTTTCTTTCTTAGCATATTGAATCTTAACAAAAAACTCCATCATATAGCACAACAATAAGCTACAAAGCAAGTTCACAACAAACTGCCATAGAATAAAAGAGATAAATCTCCAAGAGAGAGATAGAGAGATGATGGTGCAATAAACCCATGATACTCCTCTTATAAGCTGAAA
Source organism: Larix kaempferi (assembly GCA_027924585.1). Taxonomy (NCBI): domain Eukaryota; kingdom Viridiplantae; phylum Streptophyta; class Pinopsida; order Pinales; family Pinaceae; genus Larix; species Larix kaempferi. Next base: position 7,412,880 of record BSBM01000337.1, on the reverse strand, counting down.
ACAAGCAAACCTATAGTATAAATATAGCCATGGAACAAAGCCACCATAAACATGCTTACCATAAAAGAAACAAAATAAAAAGTCTAGAAATGACGTTGAATCTGAAATATTATATACCAATTGTAAAGCTGCAAAGAAAATATCTACCTTCATGAGTGGAATGAACCAATCCACCAGATAATTTTCCTTCATTTCTGATCCAATCCGGCATAATGATTCCACGGCCTTATCCCTCACACAAGTTTCCTCGACTGTACAAAGTGTGGAATTATCAATTGCATAAAATTGTCGACCCAATGCAGGGATGCAAATGGTATAAATAGTCTTTAGGGCTTCCTTATGACTGCAAGATGAGTTGCATGAGAAAACATCTTGTTGAAATGCATTTCACTGTTTCAGTCTGCATTCCATTTAACAAATTCAAATTGAAATTTCCATTAATGTCTACAAACAACAACACACCATTAAAAGAAGCAAACGGTGTTTGGTCTGCCAGATAATTGAGAACGATTATCCTGTATGTAGCTCTTTGGATGGAAGGAAACAATATATCAGAGTAACTGGTGAAATATTTAAATATGGAAAACTTGACTTGTGAGCATGTATTTGACACTTTGCAGTTTTCTTCTTCAAAGGCATACCTTTATGCTAGCTGTCATTTATATCAAATTTGCACAAGTACATGCTAATAATATAAATTGATTGTAGTGTGGGCTTGGTACATGCATCTAGTTGTTCTTCATTTTGAATAGAAGTATGTGTACTTATCCACTGTTAGTCCCATGCTCTTTATTTCAAAATCTTTTGGCATTTGCAAGAATTATATAGCTTTTAATCCAAAGAAGGAACTGCTCTTGATAACAATGTCCTACCTGCACTCTATTGAAGGGCGTGCATGAGATGATCAGTTGGGGATTCAGTTGCCAATGCAAGTGATCCAATAGTATCCATGAAAAGGTTGACCCAAAGAAGCTGCAAAAAATTAAGGTGGGGTCCGAGCCATGAAAAAGAAAGGAACAATCTAGGTAACAAATAAATTCACAATTCTATTGAGACTGAGACTAACTTAAACCTCATATAATGAAACATCTACAGATGAAACGGTAGCAACAAAATTAATCGCAATTGCTGCAACATTTATAGTGAGTTTAAACTGAATGAATTTCTCAATGTTTGCATAAACTGAACGACCCCATCGAACTACCTAAAAACCATGGAGAAACAACTGAAGGAATCTTCTGAAAAGAAAACCATGTGTCTTTAAAGGATTAAAACAATATCTATGTCTACAACAAACCTTCACAATGGAGGCAAAATTATCATCTAGAATAATGATATCTGAACTTTCCTTGGAAACTTTCGTTCCTTGGATACCCATGGAAAGACCTATGTCTTCCTAAACACAAAATAATATATAAAAAAGTTCCATCAATAACTCTATAGAACTGGAAATATCATTGCAATGGAAAACCTGCTTACATAATAAGAATTTACAACAGTATGCAACAAGAAAACCCGCCTCATGAAGTGCAGGTGCATCATTTGTTCCATCTCCAGTCACTGCCACAACATGACCTCTTTTTCTCAGTGCTTGGACAAAGTAAAGCTTGTCTATAGGAGAGGACCTTCCCATTACCTGCAGGTAAACAAATCAGTGTCCCTCCCATTACAATTTTCTTTTGTAAGAAGTTGTTGTAGGTATGCATTTTTTTCCCTTATTTTTTGTGTGTTGTGTTGGCAGGGGATAGGTACATCCATACTCACACAAATTTTATCCACAATTTTCATTCTCTCTTTTTGTTGAGATAAGAAAAAAATTCTTGCTTCTTATTGAGATTCTATGGAGCAAATCCTAGCAATAACTCTACTAGCACCTTTCTTGAGAAGGTTCTCAATTCATAGAATGGAGAAGAAAAGTACTAGCCATATGACCATTATAAAATCTATGTAACAAACAAGGTAGGTAGATCAAATACTTGGGAAGTTCAAAGATTAAAAGAAGAGAAGAAAGAGAGAAAGTACGGTTTTAAGGGGTTAATTACAGGGGATGTACCAATCACTCTAGATCAAATTTGCATCTGAAACTTTATGAGAAGATAGATATAGTTTTCTACTTCAAAATGACTCAATTCTGAGCTCTAGTAGGAAAGTCGGGATAATGTTATTGAAGTTTCCCAAAAGTCCTACAGAACAAACTTTACACTTTAAACTTTCATATATCTGCAACCCAAGCACCAAATGACTTTTACATTAAAAAATTCCACTATTTCTTCTTCAAATTTTGTTTAATTACCATGATTTGGACATAGCAATAAAAATTCATGCCCAATTGAAGTTGACATGTTGATTTTTACCCTTTATGAGGATTGGTCTACATAAATCCTTGTATTGGCAATTATTTTTGCTCCAGTATACTTGAAATTTCAACTTGTAACAATCTGAAATGTCTTCTTCCTAAAGTCCCATGAGATTTGGTTCTGCTAGATAGAAGTTATGCTCAATTCACCAAACCCTACTTCTATGTATAGTCACTCCTTAGTGAAAACTTGTAGAGAGTGTAACACCTTTATTTTCACATCAAATAATACAAAATTTGAAGTTGTAACAACATTGGAAGTCTTCTTTCAGATGGACCAGGATGCACTTAATTGTGCTTCTATGTCTCGTGAAATTGATTGCATCTGAGGTTTCCTCTCTATACCTTCTCCTTCCTCTGGGGTGAGAATCATTCTTACTTTCCCTATGATATTCACTCCTTTTGTCATCTCTATGACTCATGGATCCTAACGAATCAATCACCCAAAGTTTCATAAAATACTATGTAGTTTGATAAACAAGTTCATGGCACACGCTTTATACCAGAGATCTAGAAATATTTTCAGCCAAAGACAATTAATTTACTCATAATACATATCATAATCCTACCACACATAGAAAGATTCAAGAAATACTCTAGAATTCCATGATTTAAGAAGATGAAACAAATAAAGAGGAATAGTACACTGGTATTTTATAAGCAAAAATATATATATATATATCTATACAAGCATTTAAACTCATACTGATATAACTGGTGCATAATCTGTATTGTTGGCCAGAACAAGAACAAGAAAAGTACCATCGTCTAAAAATGTAAAGCAGATACACTGAAAAATAAAAAAGGCATCATGTAACTGTCAGTTGCCCTGATGGTTGCATCAGTTGTTCTCCTTATCACCTCGGCGAAACCAGAAGTTACTATCCATATCTCCTAAACATTCTAGAATCCTCGCTATGTACTTAGTGTCCTCTCTAAGAAGATTCCCATGTTTTCCATTCTTGTGTGCTTATTAACTACATGGTTATTGTATGGTATGGTCATTTTCTATTCTTCATACACAATTGAAAAAAAAAATGACGTGTTATTACTGTGGAACCTGCAATCCCAAAACAGGGGCATGATTGGACATCTACCCAACCTTTGATGCTCTAAAAATCAACTTCAGACTCCAGAGGCCTACCAGGGTTATTGGAATATCCCCAAATCTAGGCCTCTCACCCAATTTCTTATAACAAAAATCTATTAGCACATGGAGCCACACATTGGGAAGGATCACAAGGCTTGCAAAATATAGAACTAGAATCATCTGTAAAATATGCCAATGGATCAGGATTGGTAGATAAATTTAGCGCACTGTTGTGAATTTCAAAGGAAGCCTCCATTTCCCTCTCAGATACAAGCTTTGCAAACCTTTTAAATGAATAAGAGTGGCAACGTGACAATTTTGCAGGAGGAGACCCTAATGCAAATGATATGGGTGTCGAAGTATATTTAGCACTGATACAGAAGTCATCTTGTGCAGTTGAAGGGGAGATTTTATGACCAGGAATATTGCCCATGCTAGTTGCAGTAAAAACCATATCTACATTAAAATGGTTAATAGAACAAATGCTCAAGAAAATTCCAATGGCATCAAAACTTGGAATGCAACTAAAAGGAAATTAAAACTCAAGAGGTGAGAAAGTAGATTGTTAAAGAAACGGCTCAAACATCAATAAATGGATAGAAATACCAACCTGGTAACACTTTTCCAAGTGTATCCTTCACACATTTAGAAACTGAAGAGATCCTTTTTGTGAATGTCCCAGAGGTAGAGGGGACATTGTTTACAGAGACACTCATTGGTTGCTTTACATGGGATTTCTGAAACTCTTTAGTTTTTATGCTAGATATTTTGGCAGTGTTCTAACTTCTAAGTCGAGTATAACAAATTTTACAAGAACTTAATTTATATGTCCTAAGTATCAAATAAAAAATGATGATGTTGATAAAGAATATGTCATTGGACATGGGGTTTGACAACACTACCCTTTTTTAGTACTGTCAACAGGTAGCTTAGTGGAATTTATTTTTTCTGTAACAGACGATTTTTCCTGAGACAAAGAAAAGAATAGTTGTATTTAATGCTTAAATTTGTTAAAAAGGTAAAGATAACTTTCAGTTGAAATGAAGAAGTATATTATACAATATAGAAGCAAACTCCATTATATAAAAAAAATTTATTGATGTCCAACAAGTGACCACAAAAGTAGGTCAAAGGGACTAAAAGATACATCCAATGTAGAAGTATTTAAGACGCGCTGCATGTTAATTAATGGGATTAAAGTAATTATGCTCATCGGTAAGACTCATCTCATAGGTTAGCAAGTTTCTGCAATAAGTGTTTGGTTGGAATAAGCACCATAATAAACTGCCTTAGGTGTTGGTTCTGACTATCCAACTAGGTTCTGAAGCTACAGAGTTAACTGTAAAAACATAAGAAGTTCCAGCTACCTATGCCTCTACTGTTGATGTCTAAGCTGGGTCTTGCCTTTGGTGAAGAACGACATTGCTTAGCAAGTGCTGTATAAACAATCAACAACACATTAGAAATATTTCTTATCAACTCAACAATATCATACTTGAGATGCCAAATAGGAAAAAGATCAAGAAAAATGGATACCATAGCATCAAAATCAGAAATTTTCTATTTAGAATAAGCTATGTTCTTTAAAGTGTATTTTTAGAGTTAATGTATACAGTGCTTCAATTATATATGAAATATTGCAAGCTCCTCACTTTTTGGCCGCACTTTGTCCATTTCATGCCTGGTTACACATGTTCTATTGCCAGTGGATACAAAGCCTTGTCTCTTGTTAGCTTCATTTTCAGATTGCAACTTGCTTCCACCTGTTCTACTGTTAACAATTGCAACATCATGACTCCCATGAATTTCACCTTCACTATTCTTCTTGCTGGCAAGTAATTTCTTGTCGGTAATTGTCATGTCAATTTGATCTTGAGAACTCAGCTGCATCCCATCCCAAGTAATTGAACCACATCTTTAATGGTACTCAGAAGTTCCTCCTCATCCATAGGTTTTAGAGAGGAGATTTTGGTTGAAATTGAGAAAACTAAATGGATTTGAATTCCATCATTTTTTTTCTAGCTTGTGGTGACCACTTCTAGCTTGTGGTGACCACCCGCAAAACCTATTTTTTGTAAAACTGCCCTATTTGTACATATTTTGCATATATTAATAGTCAAAGGAAGCAATTTATATAAGGGAAAAAGAGTCAGATGCATATATATTGGAAAATTTAAAGTAGATAGATATATAAAAATTTAAAATAGATAAATAAATGACCATGAACATTATGAAAAAAAACATCTGTCCAAATACTCTGTACACTTTGACATTGCCAAAATATTTTTTTTTAGCAAAAGCAATGTGGAGAAAACTTGCCAGTAATTATATAAAGACATATTGATAGAGCATCCAGAGATAATCCAGGAACCTGTGGGAATGGGGGATGGATTATATTTCCCAATGAGCAAAAGTAAAATCACTTTCTAGAAAAATTGTGTAATATATAAAGATCACAGAAATTTTTGTAGTTTATTTCTGTTAAGTGTGTTATGTTGTAGCATTGTTGTTTGACTCACTTAATGATTGTGTTATAACTTATAAATTTAATTCCATTTCGCATCTTTGATAAACAATGTAGTGCTGCAGCAGTGGTCATCTGTTTTTTTATTGGAATATTTCGATAATATAGATAGAGGAAGAGCTATTAAATACAGGAGTGGCAGGGGTAGGTCGATTTCCTTTGATTAGGTAAGAGCTTCACATGTTTGCAGATCAACTAATAAGGCAGTTGATTATATGGTGAACATCAGTGGTAAGGCCAATGATTACATAAATGAAACAAGATAATTGGGTGAAAATCAATGAAGTATGGTCATCTGTATAAGACCTCATACGTGCAGGATTTCTTTCCTTATACCCTGAAGACAATAGAAATAATTGCAAAAACATCAACATCCCGTCCAAAAGCAGATTATGAAATCACCCAGAGATCTCTTATGGCAATGAAAGGTAGTTGAAAAGTTATGATGGAAAACCTTCATCCAAGGACAATCATGGAAGTTATTGGGCTCTCAAGGGAGTGATCTCAACAATGGATGTCTCAATTGCAGATGAGGCAATTAAGGATTGTCCCTTCCAAATTCTCTATCATCCCAAGCCTTTTCAATCTTTTATGTGCCAAACGTTTGTGGTTTCCAAAGGGATTGGGCATATTGTTTGGCCATTGAATCCTCGATCTTTTTGGGATTGAAGCTATTGGAATCAAGATATCATGGTTTTCTCTCTACAGTACTCAACTTATTCTTCCTTGTTTAAGGGATGCAAGTTTGAGGGTAGCACAAGCCCTTCCATTTCTGAGATCAAATATTTTTCTTTTTCTTTTTCTGTCCTTTAGGGAGAAATCTGTTTGCTCTGGGATTTTTCTCCCCCATTGGGAGTTGGCAGTATGGTGGGAGCAACATGGATTTTTCAGTTAATGTTGAGACTTATGGAGTGGCATTTAAAATAATTAATATAGAGAGTGATACAATTCTAGTGAGAAAATGGCAATTAGTACAGTTGAGGATAACTATGGATTGCATGCAGGAAATGTTCTTATGATCTTCCCCCTTACACACAAGGAATCACCCTTGGTATGGAAAATTGCTGAAGGATTTGGATTTAAAATGTGCAAACAGATGTTGAGTTCTTTTTGGAACAAGATCTTTTCAATCTCCTCATTGTGATCATTCCCATATTGGATTCAAACAATAGTTATTCTTGAAGTCCCACTTCAAGGATTCTCTACACACTCCCTGAACTCAATAATGACTCACAATAGAGAAGCCCACAAATGTTCCACATCTTAATCCTTGATTTTGATAGTTGAAGTTCTAGCCCCTCGGACTCTCAATAACTTGGAAAATCGTAATAATGATGTGGAAGCTTACTCGAAATGTGAAGAACAAGTTCCACAATCTGAAGAACAAGTTCTACAATCTGAAGACAAGGGTGATAGAAAAAGAAACAAAAATAAGAAAATAAAGAAAAACATTATGTGCGATCAGGAAGTAGTTGCAAACGATGAAAGGAGAGCAGCAGGAAAGACATCAATGCATTATTATTGAATGGTGAAGCTCCTTATGGAAATTCTGATCTATTTTTAAAATTCTTGGAACATCCACATGTTGTTTGTAGGAGACTATATACTGAAGCAAGGAATTACATAAGGAACTAGCCTACCTTTTTGGATTCCCTACTGCTCATAAGAAGACTTACATGCTATCCTTTTTAACATTTTGAACTATTGGATGATTTGCAGTAATCTAATATTAGATTTTGTGTTTTGAATTTTCAATGCAAATTGAAATCTTATAAAAATATTGCAATGCAATCTGCCTGCTGTAGGTAAATTAGCCAGAAATTTGTTTGTTGGTCTTAGATGGAAGTAGTCGAAAATAAAGATAATAGAAATATTGTATATACCTATAAATAACAATGGTGAAAACAATTCAGAAAGCGAATTGCATGCCATGCTCAAACTATCTCAGGTTGCTAGTTTCTATCTACCCTATTCTGTATTAGTATGTGTATCATTAATGAAATTATAAGCTCTTTTACCAACCGAAACAGAACAAGTATAGAAATTATGGAAAAGAAAAAGAAACAAAAGATATGGATCGATTGATCTATTAGGTGCTAAAGCTCAAACACATAAATGTGACTTGTGTTGTGTCTACAAAGAATAACAAAATTACATCAGTAACAAAAACACTAGAACATCATGAAAGCAAGGGATGACTACAATAGTTCTAAGAAAAATAATTTTTGAGATTACCATTGTAATTTGTATGTTCCATATCAGAAAGAAAATGATGCACTACTTACAAAGGAGGTCAGGGCTTATCCCAAACATTCAACCTGTGCATATCCTGCCATTATCATAGTCCAAGTAACTAGATCTCATTCAGGCATTTTTTCAAACCGTTCTTGTGCATCCTCCACGCTCCCACATTTAGCATAGATATCAACAAGTGCAATTCCTAGTATGAAACCCACTCCTATTTATTTCATCGTTCACCTCCTTCCCCTGCTGAAGATCTCTCAATTTGGTGATCCCTAGGAGAATAGTGGAAAATGTGAACCGATCCGACCAAATGCATGAGTAATGCATATTCTAGCAATGCAATGCGGTGCTCTTGGGCGCATAGTTGTAGGGTTCGGAGCTCACACTAAAGCGATCTTAGTTAGAGAAAACATGCTTTAATATCACTTGAGATCTGCTGCTAAAATCTACCAAAACAGTTGGTATCCATGTCCAGGGAAAAACTATGTATCATGTGTGGGATATGTTTCTATTTGATTGTATTCCTTCAATTTATCTTTGAGGATAAGAAATATAGCATATGACCTTACCTGAGCTATGCTCAGCATTTTTTCTGTCTATTTACAAGACCGGTGCCATTCTTCGTTAACCCATGGCATGGTGAAGGCGTTGTTGTGCTGATCTGTTATCCTGGAGTTTGAATCCCAATGTATAGTGAAACCGGTGCTCCTGTTGATCTTCTATCAGGGATATTGACCCTCAAGGATTTGAGCTTTCCTGGGATGGATTGACTGAGATTCGCTAACTCTCTGCTAATGCATTTTCACATTGATTTTGACCCTTTGTTACCAAAGGAATCTAGGTAGATGAAGCAATCTGAGTTAGAATGATCCCAATTCGAGCTCATATTGTTTTTGTACGAGGTGAAACAAAATCACTTCGATAGGCGGTTCCAACACTGCGGTCACACTGAGAATTAAGGTATTGTTAATTTGATCCCTTCTAACCAAATAGGCGGATTATACTCTTGTTCCTTCTAACCAAATAGGCGGATTATACTCTTGTTCCTTCTAACCAAATAGGTGGATTATACTCTTTTCTCTTTTCCCATACTATCGGTAGAAAATAGATACGAAGGATGCTAATGCCGAAGTACATTAGTTCCCATCGCTCGCTATCAAAATAAAGAGCCGCCAAAGGGAATCTCGTGTCTTGTACTTATTAGCAAACCAAACAAAGGTAGCCAATTTCCTTCTCTTTAACAATACCAACCTATTTTAAAGTTTTCATGAAAGTCTTCCACTTTTAAGGGATAATAATTTACTTAAGATTGAAATTTTCTTAGCTATATCAATTATATTTTTTCAAACTTCCCCTTTCCCCTTAATATACAAATAATGATTAAATTTCAATATTTTCTCTATGCAAACACTCAAGCCACATGGAGCATGGGGTATTCCAAATGATGGACCCACCCAACTAATTACACTAGTAAGTGTTTATATTTTAGAATTTAGGGTCGAATAGCACTTATGATTTTCCTAGATTGCACGAGGATGAGACAAGTGTAATGTCTAGATCAATTTTACGGCAATACAAATAACTCATTTGCGGCACTTAACTTGTGACCTATCGATAACTGGCCACAAGTTAAGTGGTTGTGCTAGTACAACTACTTAATATAACTTGGGCTATTTCAAATGAACTTATTTTATTTGCAATATATTTTGTCTTAAATAGTTATATAAAATAAACAAAAAAGTATGAAAATGTGAATATATATTTTTATGTTCTTTAATATAAAGGTGCATGAAATTATTTTTTGTTTTAAGGAAAAAATTACAATTTTCATTCACAAATAAGAAAAGAAATCACAACATTTAATAGATATGATTTCAAATAATACTATGATAATCAAACCAAGTTGATCCACTAATTACACAATATTATACCACGTGAGTTCACCACCAATTCATACAATAATAGTTTGACATACATGAAGGCTTCATACACCAACTAGTTCCCCATTATAAATAACTACTCTCGTTGATCAAGTTGAGGGAATATCATAGTGCAAGCTACATAGACCAATTAGATGGAAACACTGAGTCGGAAGAAGGGTTTTTCGAATTGTTCCTATTCATTTCGGGAAGGATGGACTCTGAGATATCCCGAATGCCTCGATCTCGTGCTTAGTCGAAATACTCTTTTTATTTTTTATTTTTTTCTATATAATAGATTTAGAAAAATATAGGTTTCCAATGATTGATGTTATTACTTGTCTTTTTGTTGCTCTTATGAATGCATATAATTCATCTCTTTCTTTCCATAATAACACACATCCTTAAATTAATTTCCTTTTGAATTCACATTTTATTGTTTTTTCTAGTATCTTCTTATTGGTTGGTTTTCTTTCATTTGAATTATTGCACTATCCATGTATTGTGCCAACCTCTTACATATGTGTTGGGTTCATTTTTAAAATGTTACATTGTTTTAAAGGTGTGCCCTGTCGGTTGCCAATGTTTATTAAAAAATGTTCTCCATACCATCATACTGATATGAATTTCTTGTTTTATTTTAGAATCTAAAGTTCTGCTACTATTTGGATATTTCGCATGGTTTGTCACTGCCTTTCCATGAATATTTATTATTGATTTTTATAATGGACAAGTATTCTATATGCATTTAGGAACTTAATTGGTTCCCAATGTTGATGGATTATTTCATCACTTAATCTTAATGGAGAGGAATGCCTATTGGTTCCTCTTGTCGTTGGTTTTGGTCTTATGAGATGATTGTTTGGAAATTCCTTTTCATAGTGAAGTGCTAAAGCCCACACATTATCAGGATTTTTCACCATGAACAATTGGAATGGTTACTCCAACTTCAACTATGTAATTTTTGCTTGATCATTGAACTAAGTATGAATTTCATTCATATGGTTAGTTTCTCCCTCCATGGTTTCTTCTTTCTATTGATTTTATTGTTATGAAGATCTTCTAGCACACTAAAATGGAAAACCTTTTGGTGGCATTTTTCAGGGTTGTTACTTGTTTGGTGTTCCCATCACAATTTATCTCTCTGACTCGGTAGGTGTATGATGAGGTATGAAATATCCATATTGATTATGTGGTCATTTTTTTGTTTCTTGTTGCATATGCATTCTTTTTTAAGAGGGCATCGTGACTACTCAGTTAACAAGGATTATTTTATGAAGACATTACGTTATGGGATTGTCATGAAATATTTTTATTAGTGTGATGAATTGTATTTTTGGATCCCTCTGTAATTTGTTGAATTAGAAATTTGAGATATTTTAGACTTCCTATGTTTTATATATTTATCAATTTTCAACAACATTTATTATGCTAAGAGAAGTGAAGTGTATATTCTAGCCTAGTTAAAATGAGAAGTGTAATGTCTCAATCTAGTACAAATAAGATATTTAATGTCTCTTACATATTGAGCTCGCATTTCACACTTAATGAATTGTGGTTCTAGAGTTATTAAAAGATAGAGTTCTCATGTTTTTAACTTTCTACTATTGAATAAATTTTTTGTTAAAATTTGTGTTTATGCTACAAGTTTAAATCTTGTTTCTCTTGCGTATCTATTTTAACTAGGTCTGAATTTGAAAGTTTGGTTTCTGCTACAAATTTTGAATATTGTTTAACTTGAATAAGTATGTCAACTAGGATTAAATTTTATTCCTTGCAATTTAAAGTCATATTTTCCTATATTAGCTTTGTCTGGAGATCAAATTCCGGTATTGCAATTTGAAATTTTCTCTAGTCTTGTTGTCTCTCCTCTTTGAGTCGTTTTTTGGGTAATGTGTTGATGTGGATTACGAATTTCACAATCCAATTTCAGATTATGAGTGGATTTGTATTTTTCACAAGGACTCATACATTTCCAACACAAATCCTTACATTTTATAATACAGAAATTGGAATTTGGATATTTGTATGTTGATAAGAGCTAGTTCCTCTTTTTAGTATACTACTAATTAGATTTTTTGCAAAAAAATTCTTTAATGTTTGTAATATCTTAAAAATTGGTTGGATCCTCGCTATGTTCTTTTTATTATTTGGTTTGCAATACATGTAGAGTAGAGATTGTTCTGGTCTAATTACTATTGTTTGCTTGAAGTTTTCGTTGGTCTTGAATTTAATGCACAAAACATTCCATTTTTCCAAATATATAGTCTTTCACATGTTTGAAGTGCAATAATAAAACCTTCAATATCTCAAAGCATGATTATAAAAACACCATTAGATTTATTTCTATTGGCAACTTCCATCTCTTTGACTGGGTTCTATGAGATTGAACAAAAAATGCTAGAAATTTTTATTCCAATTGCAATACATTGTATGTGTGTTTTAAAAAAATGAATTAATGTTGTATATGATATTATGAAACCTTTCAAACTCAACCAACTTTATAATCCAAGGTTCCTTCTAGGGTTTCATCCTAGATCATTTGCATGGGGACACTCGATCTTAATCACTAATGATTTTAGATCATAATGCATGAATACATCAATCTCCATATCTTAAGCAATGCATCATAATGAGCTCAAAATTGTCAATGGCGAATATTTTAAAATGCCATGGTTGCTTTTTCATTTTGAATTGTTGACAACTCAAATTTCTGGGGACTTAGATTTGACTACTTATTTGATTAAGTGTTGCAAATTTGACACTTCCAAATATCAAGTTTAGATGAAGAACCCTACTAGATGAATAACAAAGTACGATTAAGCAATGCAAATTTGACACTTCTAAATTTCAAGTTGCAATATAGAAGAGCCCTGCTAGATAAATAACAAAGTTCGATATGGGATCCATACAACATATTTATCATTCCAAATCATACAAAGAGTTATCAAATTGATAATATTGTGGTTAAAATATCATAAAATTACCAATTAGTATCCATAAAAATTGCAAATTTCAAGAAAAATGAATGTGTGCTTCAAACCTATTTCGAATAAGTAGTAGGATTTACTAAATCTAATCACAATCATCATTGGTGTCAAAATTGCAATTTTCCATTGTTTGAGTCACACAAATAAAATTGACTAACATAAACAACTAATTCATATTCTTGTAGTTAGTCGTATTTTTATTCCTTGACTAAATTAGTCGTTTATGCTAGTCATTTTTAATTGTGTCACTTATTATCTAGTCATATTTTTAAACATGCGACTAAGTTAGTCATTTAACATAGTCATTTATAGTCGTGTCACTTAAAGTTGCTCAAATTTGGTAGTAAATCAATTGAAAAAATTGTGGTGACTAATGTTTTTAGTCACATAGTCACTAATTTCTCATTTTGTACTAGTGAATAGAGCACCAGAAGCCTCTGGATTTCCACAACAAATCTTGGTGCCATTGCATTGAATTCATTGGAGAAATCTTTTGAGGTCTAGCAAGGTGTGAAGGATCCGGATAAAAGTGCCTACTGTCCTAAAGCAGTGTTCAATAGATTTAGTAACAATCCTCCAGATAATTTTCCATTGTTTTTGCAGGTATTCTACAACAACTTCCATGAATCTGAAAGTAATTCGTCCTCTCACTCCATTCAACTCTGATGAGTGGAAACCAAATATGATAGCATATCTGAAGAGACAAGGTCTTTTTGATATGTCTATTGGTGTTATGAGATATTTGTATTCCTATGAAGAAGAGAATGATTGGCTAAATGAATGTGACAGAGCCTTTGGAGAAATGTGTATTTCTATGTCTCCTAGTATCCACTACCTCATGGAAACTATTGAATATCCAAGTGATCTATTCGCCCAACTGGACAAATAATTTGGCAAGCAAAATGAAGAGATTGGTGCAAATTATTTGGAGAACAAGCCCAATGATACCTCCTTGAGTCTTCTCTCTAATTATGTCTCGGCCTCAATAATCTCTCATGATGAAGTTGTTCAAGATGAAGAAGAAGCTGCAGATTCAACACAGAAAGTTCATATTGAAGACATCCCTTCCTTTGTTGCTCTAGAAGTTGAATATAGTTTCGAATTGTCCCCTTCCCATGTGGCTGATGCAGATGAAAGTGATACAACTAATGAAGATGATCCTTTTGTAGAGATTATCCATTCCTCACTCATGCTCTCAATGTCTTCTATTTGGAATTATGAGCAAGCTATGTCAGTTACTACTCTAGAAGTTGAAGAGAGTTTCAAATTCTCTACTTCCCATGATCCTATTGATGTGCAGAATGATGATCTATTCAATGTTTTGGAGGTTAAATGAGAATTTGGAGGTGATGCATTTTCCCTCCTTGATAACATGATTCCTATGTACTTCTACTCGATCATTGGCACATGTTCTCAGAGTTTCACTGAAGATGGAGGACACTACCATTCCCTTGGGTTCAAATCTCAGACACATTTTGGTGATTTTGGTTTTGATCTCACCCCTGCTGGTTTAAAGGAGATCAGAAGAAACCATTTATGAATTATTGGATCTTATTTACCTTACACTGATCAAAAGTTCAAGTTTCAAGAGCAATTAGATCTTATTGGAGCTGATCCTACCTCATTTGGTTCGAATTACAGGTTCTAGGATGATCTTCATATTTTTGGATTTTTTCTCACAATGTTTGGTCTGAAGAGCAAGTTCATAAATCCTCCAGACTTGCTTGCATCCACTGGAAGAGAATTCAAGCACATGTTTTTGGAGCATCGTCCACTTCTTCCCAAGAGGATGATGCCTCCAGACATTGAATCAAGCATCACACCTACTTGAGTCTTGAGCAACAATTTTTGGTGTGTTTTAGTCTATCTTGAGGGGGTGGGGGGTTTTCCAATGGGTTTTCCTTCTTTCCTCACTTTTTTTAGATTGTTGTACGGGGTGACCTTTGGTCTCAGTAACCAAGGCCATAATTTTCATTTATTTTTCCTCATAGTCCAGCTTAAGGGGGGGTGTTGGAATATTCTCACTATCTTATTTTGGTCTTGCAAGCATTTTGCATTCCATGAATCCATGCATTAGCAGTTGAGTCTCCTAGCACCTAGTCCTTACCTTGGCCCCCCTAGAGCTTGTTTTTGGCCATCATTAGCCCTCATATCCACTCATAGCGCCTTGATTACATCACTAAAGTCCAAATTCACCATCATGCATGATTTTAGGAGTTAGCACAGTTAGTTCCATGATTTAGGGAACCTTGTCCCCTTGATTGCCTAGTTAACCGACTGTTACACCTAGTTTCACTACTACTCAGTGTAGGAGCACCTATTTTGACCACTACAAGTCATTATTTTTCCCCTTTGGAGTCTCCCCCCTACTTTGGTGCCCACATGATTCAGTTATGCTCAGTTCTACCTCAGTTAACTGATTATTCATCATCAGTGGCCAATGAAGCTTATCAGGAGATGGTTCCAATGCAAACTAGGCCTATAATTGTGGTGAATTCGAATCCTTCCAGGCAAATCGAATTCATTCTATTGTAACACTTCTTTGATTTCCAGCGTACATCTGATTAATGTATCAACAACAGTTTTTTATATGTGTTTCAATTTTATGAGTGAATTGATCCATGTTTTTGTCTAATTCTTCTCAGTAATAATATGTGAAATTGTGAGGTTTGTTCTAGCTCAGTGATCTATCCCAGGGGAATTTCACACTTACAAGTGAACTCTCCTCCATTATTTGACCTCAAAATATCAATCTTGTTTCCTTCCAATTTTTCTACATGAGTCTTGAATTCCTAGAACCTGTTGAAGACTTCATCTTTGGTTTTCATGAAATAGATCCAAGTTTTATGGGAGAAGTCATCAATGAATGTTACATAGTATAAGAATCCACCCAAGGATTGTTTTGTCATTTATCCACATACATTTGATTGCACAAGCCTTCCAATATCCCCTTGGATCTACTATCACTGTTTGGAAAAGAACCTTTGGCATTCTTGCCAAGTGCACAACCTCCACAAACACCTTCATGTTCTACATGGAGCTCGGGAATACTTGTAACCATATTTCTCAATCTTGGCAAAGCCCTATAATGCAGGTGGGAAAATATCTGATGCCATATCTCACATAAACTTATGCTATCATGTACCAATTCCTGGGATGGACATCCTGTCAATTTGTATAGTCCTCCCTCTCGAACACCAATCACTCTTAATGAGTATATGCTTGAACCCTTTGGCCATACAAGAACTTGACCATCCACAAATTCAAATATGTAACCTTTATCCTCCAAGGATGAGATAGATAGTAGCTTATTCTTCAATTGTGATACAAGTAATACATATTTCATATATAGAGAATATCCAGAATCTAGCTGAATTGATGATGTTCCAACTCCTTTTACTGCATACTTGGTATTGCCACCAAGTTCCAGTTGTAATATTGAGTTATTTTCTATAAAGTATGTGAGAGAGTCTTTGTAACCTGTTATGTTCCTAGAGGCACCACTGTCTATCAACCAGGTATCACAATTATTTGTGATAGTTCCTATAAGAGTGGAGATATGAAAATACTCCTTTTGAAGCTTGCCATCAAGTTTTGTCTTCTTCTATGGTGGATCAAGATTGGTTGTTGATGCATGTTGGTTTTCCTTTCTTTTCTTGTAAGGGCACTGGAAGGCATAGTGACCAAATTTCTGACAATTAAAGCATTTGAATTTTGTAAGATCCTTCTTTTGTTCTTGAACTGATGCCTAATTTCCTCTATTCTACAAATTGTTCTTGGACAATATTCTAGAACTGGACGTCGTCTTGAGAAAATCTGATCCAGAAACCTTAGACCCAAAAATTACGTCAAATTTGAAAATGATCAAAATTGAAATCTGGCTCCATGGATAGATGTGCCCTCCTTATGCGACCTCTAGAACACTAATATCAAGCCAAATATTATGTTGGAAGTGTCCAAATTTGGAATCCCTAGTTTCCAAAAAAAAGATGTAAATGGATGTCTTTCACAATTGATCTGATGCCATGTTGAATTTTTATCTATTTCCAGATATTGACAATTATTTCACAATGATTTCAATCATTCATTTCATCCCTACAGTTTCATTGAATAGTTATACACTGAAAATATCAACTTAATTGTAGCAGAAAACAAAGGATCATCTAAAGATAACCATGCACAAGAGACACGAAGAGTTTATCTTGGAAAACCAAAAAGGGAGAAAAGCCAACAAACTTTTCTTAGAAGAAATCAATCCAATTGAAGTACAATACCATTCATGCAGATGAACCCTAGCACATGAGAGGTTCACCCTCCTTCATAAGAAACCCTAACAAGGGTAGCAAACTTCTAGAGAGAATAAGAGAACCCAAAAATTATTTATTCTTTCGTTTGTTAGGCCTTCTTTGGAGGTGCGCACAAGTGGAGAGAGAAGAGATGAAGTTATGATGATGAAAAATGAAGTGAATGAATCCTTTACTTATATTCTTTAGTTCACTTGACTTTTTCCATGATGAGGCCAACTTGTACACTTGATGGGGCCAACTTGTCTTCTTTGTTGGGGCAGACTTGCTCTTTCTTCTAGGAGGACTTGTCTTCTTTCTTTCAATTTTCTTCTGGGACTTCTTCAATGGTTGGATTGGTCCAACTTCTTGGTTATTTCTTCATCATAGAAAAGTTGTCCTTGTTGATGTTCATCTCCTCACATACACGTTTATTCACCCATATAGATCTAATGTTGATTTGACCCCACTCTAAGAAGTCTCGGACACTTCTTAGAGCCTATGTCAAATCCAACATTAGATTAGAATTCTATATTTCACAAGGCGATAAAATCCCCTATCAAATAAACAAGTCAACTCACTCTAATATAAAATGGATCACTCCTTCTCAAAGTATGCAATGTGACCTCTAGTTTCCCTCTTGGAGCACTCCTTCTCAGAGTAAGCATCCCAAGCCTTATATACTCTTAGTCACTTCTCATGACTATTCAAGGATATGCTAGGGCCATCCTCTACCAACCATTGGTCAATTCTCATGGCCTCTTTGGGAGAATGTCTGTACAATGTTTCCCGATGCTACAACCTGGAGAAACATCAACAATTATGTGGATTGTTAAAGGTGATTATTGAATATTTTATTATAAATGTACTTTATTTGTGAACACAATATTTATTTTTTTTCTTACCATTTACCGCCATCTTTTTGTTTCTATGGTTTTCTTGATCTCCTTGTTCTCTTTATTTTCTTCATTTTGTTGTATATTTCAATATCATTTTATGTCATATGTATGATTTTTTCACTTTGATTGTTGGAGAGGCATACAATATTATTTCTCCATCTTCACTATTGACATTTCATAATCAAGAATAATTGAACATACTTACTTATACTTCTTTGCATTCCTATATTTATGTGTATGTTAGTTCTGTTTCTCTAGTCAAATGTCATGAGTTTCATCAATAAGTTAGTGATTTCTCTATCTGTGGTAGTTTATCTTCAATTAATGCAATATTATCCCTTTTGGATTATTGAAAAACACATATTTATCAAAACATATATTTATAGAGAGTGATTTGTAGATATTTGAATTTGTAAATCCCACTATAGCCATGGAAGTAATTTCTTCTTACTATGCCAAGTTGTTTGAAAATGGTATAGAATTGTCTTCTTCTAATTATGATGATCACATAAGTTTTTTCTAATTCAACTTTCATGGCACGATATTTGTTGATGATGGTAATCATATTTATTTTCCAGGTTTCATAATGGTTGTCAAAGCTTGCAAGTAAATTTGGAACAAGCCCCCCCCATGGATGTGCCCAATTGCTCTCTCTAAGGATATATTTGTTGTTGCTACTATTGCTTCAAAGATCAAATTAATTAACTATTAGGGTTTGTATAATAAGTTGTAGTAGAAGGAGGTTTGAAGGAATTTCTTTTGGTAATTTTAATATCTAAATTTTCTTTTTTCCCTTATAATTTCACTAAATTGGTAAAAATATTCTCTTTACACAAATAGCTAAGATCATATGGATTATCTTATAGATTGTGGCAAGGTTATTGTTTCGTACAACTACTGCCGATATTATAAGTATTTGCCAACATTTTCAACCACACCAAGAGAAAAGGTGCCTTTAGTAAGAACTAATAATTGAATTTAGGTAACCAATAATATATGCTTTGTAAGAACAAATAATTGGATTTAAGTATCTAATGTAATATGCTTTGATCTAATGCTTGTTTAATTTTTGGTTGGCTCTCCATTGAAGTGGTAATGGTCATATGTAACACATCATAGGTGTGAGTTTCTATATCCAACATTAAAATGGGAAGAAGAGGGAAAAAATGTACTTGTAATTTAAAATTGCAAGTGGTAATTCTATCGCTTTAGAAAATTTTCAAATCTTTCACTAACCTCAACAGGTATGATGAGGAAGCTTTTCCAAAGGATGATAAACTAAGCTACAATATTGCAATAGTTAAGGAAGACAACTAAAAGATGATAAGAATGATTTTGCAGTGCTCCAACAATAGAAGAGGGAAACCCAATTAAAGAGGGAGGCACATTTAAAGAAAATGGTGCATCCATGGCAATGATGGGAAAGTAATCTAGGGATGCCAGTGGGAAATTGTTCCACCACCAAATGCCAGGGACATGATTATTCTTTGTTGGGTATTAAGTTGGGTGAATTAGAAAGTTCCTTTATTCATTGGCAAGGTTTGTGAAAGGAAGGGTTGAATTATTTATTGCTCGAAAACCTTTATTACAACATTGAGAACATCCCATAGCCTTCTACTATTATAAAACATATACAATGGTGCATAGCATTTATATCTATTGAATATTGTAACTTCTAAGAATATTATATTTGTACATTATTACTCCGGAGATGTTTCATCCCTCCGAGGCAATTCTATTATGTATCCAAAGATGTTTATTCCTCCGATGGTGTGTGGGAACTAGGGTTATTAGACCCACCATGTGGGGGTCGGCCCTGAGTTTATATTTTAGGGGTTATTAGACTTCTCAAGCAGAGGTCGGCCCCATTAGAGTTTTTGGTCAGTTGGGATCTAGTATAAATAGAGGAGAGGAGCTCCTCATTTAACACACACTCACAACTCAGAAAAGTAGCGCACTTGTGTCTGGGAGGTCTGTCTGGAAGATAGAGAAGGAGGACAAGTCTTGGAGCACATCTTGTATTTTGGTTGATCATCTTATTGAGGAAAGCTTTGCCGGGTTTTCTACCCCGTGAGGGTTTCCCAGGGTAATTTCTGTGTCTATCTTGTGATTATGTTTCTTTCAATGATCTTGCTAGTCTATTTGGTTTAAAACTTAACATGGCATAAGAGCTAGCCTGAATAGGACATCTTTCACAAGGTAAGAATATCTCTCTCTCTCTCTCCGGTGAAAATTAGGGTTTCTGCAAAAAGTTGGTATTGTTGAAATTTGATTACATGTCTGGATAGCCCTTCTCAAATCCAATATTTTGAGCCCTAGATCGAACTTTTTGGTTGGGTAGAACTTCGGGAAAGTCAAACCCTAGTTTTACCAAAAGTATGATAAACCAGAAATTGGTTTCTGCAGAAAGTTGGTATTGTTGAATTCTGATTACATGGCTGGATAGCCCTTCTCAAAACCAATATTTTGAGCCCTAGATCGAACTTTTTGGTTGGGTAGAACTCTGGGAAAGTCAAACCCTAGTTTTACCAAAAGTGCGATAAACCAGAAATTCTATCCCAGGATCCGAAAAATTAAAAGGGTTAAAGTTTCCATTTAAGTACTATTCTATCTCTTGTCTCTTGGACTCCCCCAAGAGAAGATGGCTCCAAGCACTAAGCTTGAAGACAAGTTAGAAGGTATAGAGAATTTTTGGGCATGGAAATACAGAATTGGTCTCATTCTTGAAGAGAATGATCTTGCTCAGTACATCAAGGATGAAGTTACAGAACCTGAAGGAGATGAAGCGAAAGAGAAGCAAAGAAAGGATTTGATTAGGGCAAAGAGAATCATAGTTGATTCTATTAAAGGCCACTTGATTCCCCAAGTGGCTTCCAAGAAAACTCCAAAGGAAATGTATGATTCCCTAGGAAGAATGTATGAGGGAAAGAACATCAATAGGAAAATGAACCTAAGAACTCAGTTGAAGAGTACCAAGATGAACAAATGAGAATCCATTCAAGACTACTTCTCAAGGGTCTCCCAAATCAAGGAGCAACTAGATGCCATTGGTGATACTCTTGATGAAGATGAACTTGTGATGACTTCCCTAAATGGCCTCACTAGACCTTGGGAGTCATTTATACAAACTATGTGTGCCATAAAAGAAAGTATGAAGTTTGATGTAGTATGGGAGGATTGTGTTCAAGAAGAGGCTAGGGTAGCCAACAGAGAAGCACTTCTCAAGGAGGATGACCAATCCTTGGCTACTCACACTAAGAGAAGAAGAATGGGTCACTTCAAGAAAGTTGACCACAAAGGATCTCAACACTTCTCTAAATTTAAAAGGAGTAGAGGACCCAATCCAGTAAGAGATCTCTCCACAGTTCAGTGTTACAATTGTCTTAAACTAGGACACATTGCCAGATCTTGTCCTTCACAAAAGAAGAAGAAGTTTGTACACAAAAGACACCATGCACATATGGCAGAAGATGATAGTGAAGAAGAAGAAGAAGAAGAAGAAGAAGAAGAAGAGGAAGAGGAAAGGCCTCGAAGGAAAAGATCTAAAGTAAAAAAAAAAAAAGATCCAGAAGAATATGTCCTATTCTCTGCACTCTCTAGATCTGTATCTCCTGGAGAAGACACATGGCTCATTGATAGTGGTGCTTCTAAGCACATGACAGGTCAAAGAAAGACTTTCTCAAATCTTGAAGAAAAGTCTTCTACACAAAAGGTATCTCTAGGAGATGATTACCAATATCCCATCAAGGGGATTGGTGAAGCAAGCTACAAGCTAGATTCTGGAACACCCTTGAAGATGAAAGAAATTTTATATGTGCCAAGATTGAAGAAGAACCTATTCTCTATCTCAGCACTAGATAAGAAAGGTTTTAGAGTTGCCTTCATAGATGGTCAAGTACTTATGTGGCCCAAAGGAAAATCTATTGAAGATGTTGTTGATTAGGTTGTCATTGATGCCAACAGTGCCTGGTCATTGGTGCCCCTTGTGGAGCCCCTGAGGGTTAGTGTTTGTTTTGTGGTTGTCTATGTCAAGAGGAGACCTTTGGACTCTGTCCAAGCCCAAGCTTGAAGCTCTTGGAGGCCTATGGACATTGGAAAAATCCCTGAACACCCTTTAAAGTGTCTAAGTACCCTTAAGTTGTTTCTTTGGTCCCCCATACCACAACCTATGCCCTAGTACCCTAGGAAGTGTCCTTGTTGGGTTGAAGAAGTTCCGAAGAAGTCCTTGGTTCCCTTGCAACCCCTGTTGAAGTCATGGATCTCTTGTATGAGATGGTGTCATAAATGACTTAATAAAGTCATGGAACCCTTGTGAAGACCTTGATGCCCACTATTTGAAATTGAAGAGGTTAAGGAACCCACATCGTCAATGATGGACAAGCCCTTGATGGGTTGAAGAAAAAATTAATGACCCATTCTGTGGTCATTTGGGTATGATGTGGCTAATAGGCATATGAAGGATCTTGACCGTTATATATGTTGACCTTCATTGCTTGTGAATATCGATGAAGCCCTATTTGCTTACTACACCCTAACGTGATGAAGAGGATTTGAAGAAGCTTGCAAACCCTTGCGAGCATCTGCTCAACACACCCTGCTAGCATATTAGTAGAGACATGTATGGGTGTGATGACCACCATAATGTGGGATCGAAGACAAACATAAACAAATAATAATTTAATTTATTTAATGACCAAACAAAATTCATTTGTTGAACAAGTCGAGTTACTAAAGAAGGATTAACTCTGTCTTAGGCAGCTAATTAAAAATCTTAATTATGAATTATCATGAAGGAAGTCGGCCCAGCTATTTATAAAAAAATAATAATAAACTCAATGCAAAGTCGGCCCCATAATCCAAAAAGAGATTTACAACACAAGTCGACTCAGTAGGAATTCTTTTATCTATATAAATACACCATAAAAACTTTATTTTTGAAGTGAAAAATTCGATTGAGCTCTGAACATTTTCGGACCTGATCTCTGAGGTATTTTTCGGTTAAAAGAAGGAGAGCTCTGATTTTTTTTTTGGTTTACATCAGTGCTGAAGGTGAAAAGACCTCTGATCTAAAACTCGTGGGGACTGATTTTTTTTGGTTTACATCAGTGCTGAAGGTGAAAAAACCTCTGATCTAAAACTCGTGGGGACTTTTTTTTGTTTTTGTTTACATCAGTGCTGAAGCAGCATCAGGTTATTGGAACTCTTCTTATTCTTCTGAACAGTCATTCTGATCAGGGTCATGTTATGAATCCCTAACCCCAACAGCATGCCGAACCTCTTCTGAGGTTGTCCTACCCTAGCCGCAGGTTGTTATAGCAGTATAGGAGCAGCCCGAACCTTGCTCCAGGTCTGTCCTCATCAATTTTGGGTCTACTCTCTGATTGGGGTTTGTTGCACTCAGATCAGCCCAGTTAGGGCTTATAAAGATAGCAGCTCATTAATTCAGTCAACTGAAGTCAACATCAGCAGTACTTCTCAGTCAATCTTAGCTTCAGCAAAGTCAAAGGCAGTCAACAAGTCACAGTACTACTTCTTGATCAAAACATTTTTTCTTATCAGCAGTTGGCGTGTACAGGATCAATTGAACTATTTGCAGTAGAGAATAAAGGTATGCCCTTTAAAATTTTGAATTGATCAGTGTTTTATCTTCTGCCTTGAAATTTTAGTAGCTTTGAAAATTTCGGATGAATGTGAAGATTCGATGGGCTGTGATCTCTGTCAAGTATAATGTGGTCTGCTTTAAGCATTAGTAAACTATGACCAGGACATGAACAAACTCCTGTAGTAATTTGAGATGAGATCCTATAGTGATTTGACATAAGCTTGAAAGAGCCTGGCAAGTGAACAGACCTTAGATAACCTGGCATGAGCAGCATGTGAACATACTTCTTGTTGATTGGCATGAGCAGTGGGTGAATAGTCTTTAGATTGCTTTGATTTGACAGAGATGGCAGTAAAATCATAGGATCGATGACAATGACAGTGACTTGATTAACATGATGGGATGAGTGACATGTGAAGATAATTGAAGATGTGCAGATAGTGCCAGCAGTGGACTGGGTTTATGACAGTGATTACAGTAGAGAATAAAATCGATGATACAGTACAGTTTTGCTTCTGACTAGGGATGATTTTACAATAACAAGTGTGTGAACAGGATTGAATGCTCAGTGATATATTGATACATGCTAGAAGTGAAAGTAGAGCAGAAATACTTGTTCAGTGATGGTGAAGAGTACAGGGTAATAAATGAGCAGGTTATGGCAGTGAAAAGACTTGTTGATATACAGGGATGATTTGGCAGTGAACAGTACGCACAAGTAGAAATTGGTATGTGACAGATTTACAGGATGTGCAATGTGGTACAGATTGTGTCAGTGACAAGGCTGACGTGGCAGTGAACAGTTAATAGAGGTATCGGCAGCACAGAGTACAGGGATTTTTGTTTGACAGGTCCACAGGTTCAACAATCTTTTTCTACAGGGTGGTAGGGTGGTGCTAGGGCTCACAATTTTGTGAGCTGAGCTGTTGTAGCAGCTCGTTAGTTGGAGCTGACGAAGCCTAGGGGATGTAGCCCCTTCCAGTTGTAGCTGGAGAAGTTGTATTAAATTTGTAACCCTAGTTGTTGCTGGGTCAAATTTTATTATAAAAGGCTTCCGTGGTTTTACCCCTAGGACTTGGGTTTCCACGTAAAAATATTGTGTATTGTGCATTGTTGATGATTTACTGCTATGATTGGTGATTAGCAACTTGCTCTCGATTAAAAATTTAATAATTGGCAAATACTGATTCACCCCCCTCTCAGTATTTCAACAATTGGTATCAGAGCGGGTTCCTTCAAGAACAGTCTAATCACTGGAAGGAAATTATGGGCAAGTTTGCCAAGCACAGTAAAAATGGAATACCCATGTTTGATGGGACTGGCTATACCTTTTGGGGTATACAAATGAAATCTTTTCTGCTAGCTCAAGGAGTACAGGTATGGCAAATAGTTGAAAATGGATATAAAGTACCAACACCCCCACCAATAAATCCAGATGACTTAGTTCGTTATGATACAAATTCAAAAGCCACGAATCATATTTCAAGTGCATTGGATGAATCAGTCTTCATCAAAGTCGTGCATTGTACATCTGCTAAGGAAATGTGGGACAAACTCAAGACCATCTATGAAGGGGACAAAAAGGTCAAAGAAGCCAAACTCCAAACCTACAGAGGACAATTCGAACATCTAAAGATGAAGGATGACGAGAATATTGCAACCTATTTTCTTCGAATTGATGAACTTGTAAATACTATCAGAGGCCTGGGTGAAAGGGTTGAAGAATCAGTTGTTGTTCAAAAGATACTAAGAATGCTTCCCAACAGATTCAATCCTAAAATATCAGCCTTGGAAGAAAGGACTGACTTGGATACTATGACAGTAGACCAGCTACATGGGACACTTGTGGCTTATGAAATGAGATTAGAAGATGAAGACTCTCCTAGAAAAGAAGCAGCCTTTAAAGTTTCCTCCAAGCAAGCAATGAAAGACAAACAAGCCAAGAAGGACAATTCAGAAATAAAATCCAAATCAAAGACAGCACAACACTTCAACTGCAGTGATGATTCAGATGATGAGGAGATAGCAAACTTCGTAAGAAAGCTCAAAAGAGGCACAGGTAAGTACAAAGGTAAGTTACCTCTTAAGTGTTTTTCATGTGGTAAAATAGGTCACTTTGCTTCAAAATGTCCTTATGCAAAAGACTCGGATAGTGATGACAGTTTCAAGAAACACAAGAAATACAGGAACTTCAAAGGAAAGAAAAATGGAAGGTTTGCAAAGAAGAAAAGTCTCTACTCTAAAAGAAACCCCAGCTCATCAGATGAAGATTCTGACAATGACTCAGATAGTGATAGCGATTTAGACAGCGACAGTGATAACGAATCAAAAAGGGTACTCTTCATGGCTGTTGATTCAAAAGACTCAGATGAGATCACCGAAAACAAAGAAGAATCCGATTCAGAAGGTGAAGTAGACCTAGAGGAAGAATTGATAAGTGCTTTGAAAGAGCTGAGAAGAGAAAGGAAAAAGAATAAACTATTTAAAGAGGAGATACAGGAGTTACGGGAAAGACCTCAGATATCTGAAGAAGCAGATCAACTCATTCAAAGTCTAACTATTCAATTAGAAGAAGCCAAAAGAATTCAAGACAATCTCATAAAACAACTAGAAGAAAGTATGAATGAAGGTGAGAAACTAATGGGGGAGATAGTGACTCTAAGAACTCAACTACAAAAGAAAAATGTGAGTCAAGGCCATGACAACAGTTCCAAGATACTTGATCAGATCATCAATAATCAAAAGCCATACCTCGACAGAACAGGTCTTGGTTATAAGAAGCACAATGATGAAGGTTCAAGCTCCAAGACAGCTGAGGATAAACTAGAAGCTATCAAAGACTCCGTCATCCAGGAAGTACCTATATATCAGCCAAAACAACAACCAGAACAGGCTCCAGTTGAAAATCAACAGGTTAATTCGACAACACCTCTAAGAAGACCATTTCAACCTGGACAACCAACCTCAGAATGGACTCCAGTTGAAAATCGAAGTTTCAGATGGGCAGCACCTCCAAGAAGACCATTTGTTCCCAGGTATGAATATTCATTTTATGGTTATTGTTTTTCTTGTGGAATATTTGGGCATAAAGCAATGAATTGTATAAAAGGAAGATATGCAGAAAACAGAAACAGGTATGAAAATTCTAGATGGCAACGAAACAACAACAACAGTTTTTCTCCTTTGGATTCTGAAGTCGAATGTCAAAAATGCAACAACTTTGGGCATACAGCCAAGAATTGCAGAATGACAATCCCTCCTATAGGCATTAAACAAGTATCAACCAATCAAACAGGTGACCAGCAAAAGGTATGGATTAGACAGAAGAACAATCTGAATATTCATGAATGTGGGATAGCTCTTCAAGCTCAAGCTCAAACTGGTAGCAACAAATGGTATGTTGACAGTGGTTGTTCTAGGCATATGACAAGTATGAAAGATGCTTTCATGTTTCTTGAAAAAGATAAAGGATCTGTCTCTTTTGGAAACAACAAATCAGCAAAAGTTGTTGGAAAAGGTACAATAAATCTTGGCGGAAAAGATACAGTAGCAGAAAATGTGTTGTTTGTCGACAGTATGAAGCATAATCTGTTGAGTGTCAGCTAGATGTGTGATCAAGGACATGAACTTACTTTCAACTCAAATTCCTGCAAAATAAGAAAAGAAGGATCAGGAAAGTTAGTGGCTACTACTACCAGGACTCCAAACAACATATATGTTCTGGACGAAATCAAGGAAGAGAAATGTCAACTAGCAAAAGAAGATGAGAATTGGTTATGGCATAGAAGAATGGGACACGTACATTTTTATAATCTGGTCAAGATCAGCAAGAAGCTAGCCGTAAGGAACATGCCACAGATTACCAAGTCTTCTGATACTATCTGCAAGCACTGTCAGCATGGGAAACTTACAAAAGCCAATTTCAAGACAAAAGAATACTCTTCTACAAAACCCTTAGAGCTTGTCCACACTGATCTATGTGGGCCAACCAAGAATAAAGGATTGGATGGTGAAGAATACTTCATGTTGCTCATTGATGACTACTCCAGGATGACATGGGTATGCCTTCTTAACAGGAAATCGGAAGCCTTCAAATGCTTCAAGATCTTTAAAGAACAGGTTGAAAATGAAACAGGTAAACGAATCAAGTGTCTCAGATCCAATAATGGCGGAGAATTCACATCAAATGAATTCTATCAGTACTGTGAAGAAAATGGTATAAAAAGACAATTTTCTGTTGCCAGAACACCTCAGTAGAATGGAGTAGCAGAAAGGAAGAACAGATCAGTATTAGAAATGGCCAGAACTATGTTGAATGAAGCTAAACTAAGCGAAAATTTTTGGGCTCAAGCAGTACATACAACAGTCCACATTATGAACAGAGGATTGCTCAGAAGCAACACTGATAAAACTCCTTATGAACTATGGACAGGAAGAACAGCTAATGTTCAACACTTCAGAGTGTTCGGAAGCCGGTGCTACATTAGAAGAGATGATAAGAAGATTATAAAATTTGAATCTCGTGCAGACGAAGGAATATTTGTTGGGTACTCATCCACAAGAAAGGCCTACAAGTGTTACAACCTGAGATTAGGTAAGATAGTGGAAAGCATCAATGTAAAGATTGATGAATCGATCTTGCCAAAATGTCAGGAAGACTCAGAAGATCATGAAGAAGAAGATGATGATGATGAAGTAGAAGAAGAAGAAGAAGAAGAAGAACAAAGAAAAATTCAGCCAAAAGTTACACAGGAACAACAAGTACAGAATCAACAGCAAGAACAACAAAACTCTCTTAAGAATTGGTATCAAAAGAATCATCCACAGGAATTGATAATTGGTGACAAAAATGCCGGCATAGAAACCAGAAAAGATCGAAGACAAGTCCGAAGACAAGAACAAGTATATTTCTCACTACTATCTACAGTTGAGCCGAGTAACTTTGCGGAAGCCAATGCAGATGAACATTGGTTCAAAGCCATGGGAGAAGAACTTGATCAAATCGAGAAAAATGAAACATGGGAACTAGTTCCTAGACCCAAGGACAAAAATGTGATTGGCACAAAATGGATTTTCAGAAATAAGCTGAATGAAGATGGACAGGTAATCAGAAACAAGGAAAGATTGGTTTGCAAAGGATATGCTCAAATCGAAGGGATAGACTTTGAAGAAACATTTGCTCCAGTAGCCAGAATGGAAGCTATAAGAATGATATTGTCCCATGCTTGTGCTAAAAACATCAAAGTATATCAAATGGATGTCAAATCAGCCTTTTTGAATGGAAAACTAGAAGAAGAAGTCTACATTGAACAGCCAGAAGGATTCCAACTATCAGCAAACAAGGACTATGTGTGCAGATTAAAAAGAGCCCTATATGGGTTAAAGTAAGCTCCTAGAGCTTGGTACTCTCGATTGGACAGTTACTTGCAGAAACAAGGTTTCAAAAGGGGTACTGTAGACAGCAATATGTATATCAAGATTGATCATGACAGCATAATTATTGTTGAAGTGTATGTTGATGATATTATCTTTGGTAGTGATGATGATACTCTGAGCCAACAATTTGCCAAGGTTATGCAAAACGAATTTGAGATGTCACTACTTGGTGAACTGACCTTCTTCTTGGGACTTCAGATATCACAATGTGAAGAAGGCATCTTCATCTCTCAGACCAAGTACATTAAAGAAATGTTGAAGAGATTCAAGATGGAAGATTGTAAGCCTGTGAGCACTCCTATGACTACTAGCTGCAAGTTAAGCAAAGACGATGAATCAAATGCAGTGGATCAAAAACATTGCAGGTCAATGATTGGTAGCCTACTGTATGTGACAGCTTCAAGGCCAGATGTGAGGCAAGCTGTTGGACAGGTTGCAAGATTTCAAGCAGCTCCGAAGGAAACTCATGTTATTGCAGTCAAAAGAATCTTCAGATATCTTAAAGGAACTATGGACGTTGGATTATGGTATTCAAAAGGAAATGAGTTGGACTTATTAGCTTACTCAGACGCGGATTGGGCAGGATGTGTGGATGACAGAAGAAGCATAAGTGGTGCAGCATTTTTCTTAGGAAACTGTCTGGTATCATGGTCTAGCAAAAAGCAATCCTCAGTATCCTTGTCAACAGCAGAAGCAGAATATATAGCAGCAGCAGCATGTTGTACTCAAATCCTTTGGATGAAACAGAACCTGCAAGACCTACAAGTAACATATGATGAGCCGATTCCAAATCTATGTGACAACACAAGTGCCATCAGCATCTCCAAGAATCCGGTCATGCACTCCAAGACAAAGCACATCCCTATCAAATATCACTTTCTTCGTGAACAGGTCACAGAAAAGCACATCAAGTTGGAATATATTGAGACAAAGGAGCAGATAGCAGATATATTCACCAAGCCACTTCCTAAAGGGACATTTGAGTACCTCCGAGAAAAATTGGGGGTCATTCCTTCTTCCCACTAAATTGATTCTTCTTCTTCACACAGAAGTGCCTGGTGTTTGGGAGTGCATGTTCTGAGGGGGAGTGTTACTTCAAGGTAATACCCTTTGCCATTGATGCCAAAGGGGGAGAGAAGTTGTGAATAGGGGGAACCTATTCTCAGGGGGAGCCTGAGTGTTGTCATCAATGACAAAGGGGGAGATTGTTGATTAGGTTGTCATTGATGCCAACAGTGCCTGGTCATTGGTGCCCCTTGTGGAGCCCCTGAGGGTTAGTGTTTGTTTTGTGGTTGTCTATGTAAAGAGGAGACCTTTTGACCCTGTCCAAGCCCAAGCTTGAAGCCCTTGGAGGCCTATGGACATTGGAAAAAGCCCTGAACACCCTTCAAAGTGTCTAAGTACCCTTAATTTGTTTCTTTGGTCCCCCATACCACAACCTATGCCCTAGTACCCTAGGAAGTGTCCTTGTTGGGTTGAAGAAGTTCCGAAGAAGTCCTTGGTTCCCTTGCAACCCCTGTTGAAGTCATGGATCTCTTGTATGAGATGATGTCATAAATGACTTAATAAAGTCATGGAACCCTTGTGAAGACCTTGATTCCCACTATTTGAAATTGAAGAGGTTAAGGAACCCACATCGTCAATGATGGACAAGCCCTTGATGGGTTGAAGAAAAAATTAATGACCCATTCTCTGGTCATTTGGGTATGATGTGGCTAATAGGCATATGAAGGATCTTGACCGTTATATATGTTGACCTTCATTGCTTGTGAATATCGATGAAGCCCTATTTGCTTACTACACCCTAACGTGATGAAGAGGATTTGAAGAAGCTTGCAAACCCTTACGAGCATCTGCTCAACACACCCTGCTAGCATATTAGTGGAGACATGTATGGGTGTGATGACCACCATAATGTGGGATCGAAGACAAACATAAACAAATAATAATTTAATTTATTTAATGACCAAACAAAATTCATTTGTTGAACAAGTCGAGTTACTAAAGAAGGATTAACTCTGTCTTAGGCAGCTAATTAAAAATCTTAATTATGAATTATCATGAAGGAAGTCGGTCCAGCTATTTATAAAAAAGTAATAATAAACTCAATGCAAAGTCGGCCCCATAATCCAAAAAGAGATTTACAACACAAGTCGGCTCAGTAGGAATTTTTTTATCTATATAAATACACCATAAAAACTTTATTTTTGAAGTGAAAAATTCGATTGAGCTCTGAACATTTTCGGACCTGATCTCTGAGGTATTTTTTGGTTAAAAGAAGGAGAGCTCTGATTTTTTTTTGGTTTACATCAGTGCTGAAGGTGAAAAGACCTCTGATCTAAAACT
Organism: Larix kaempferi; assembly: GCA_027924585.1. NCBI lineage: Eukaryota > Viridiplantae > Streptophyta > Pinopsida > Pinales > Pinaceae > Larix > Larix kaempferi. The sequence continues at coordinate 7,381,191 of BSBM01000337.1, read as the reverse complement.
CAAGGGGACTGATTTTTTTTGGTTTACATCAGTGCTGAAGGTGAAAAGACCTCTGATCTAAAACTCGTGGGGACTGATTTTTTTTTGGTTTACATCAGTGCTGAAGCAGCATCAGGTTATTGGAATTCTTCTTATTCTTCTGAACAGTCATTCTGATCAGGGTCATGTTATGAAGCCCTAACCCCAACAGCAGCATGTCGAACCTCTTCTGAGGTTGTCCTACCCTAGCCGCAGGTTGTTACAGCTGTATAGGAGCAGCCCGAACCTTGCTCCAGGTCTGTCCTCATCAATTTTGGGTCTACTCTCTGATTGGGGTTTGTTGCACTCATATCAGCCCAGTTAGGGCTTATAAAGATAGCAGCTCATTAATTCAGTCAACTGAAGTCAACATCAGCAGTACTTCTCAGTCAATCTCAACTTTAGCAAAGTCAAAGGCAGTCAACAAGTCACAGTACTACTTCTTGATCAAAACAATTTTTTCTTATCAACAGTTGGCGTGTACAGGATCAATTGAACTATTTGCAGTAGAGAATAAAGGTATGCCCTTTAAAATTTTGAATTGATCAGTGTTTTATCTTCTACCTTGAAATTTTAGTAGCTTTGAAAATTTCAGATGAATGTGAAGATTTGATGGGCTGTGATCTCTGTCAAGTATAATGTGGTCTGCTTTAAGCATTGGTAAACTATGACCAGGACATGAACAAACTCCTGTAGTAATTTGAGATGAGATCCTATAGTGATTTGACATAAGCTTGAAAGAGCTTGGCAAGTGAACAAACCTTAGATAACCTGGCATGAGCAGCATGTGAACATACTTCTTGTTGATTGGCATGAGCAGTGGGTGAATAGTCTTTAGATTGCTTTGATTTGACAGAGATGGCAGTAAAATCATAGGATCGATGACAATGACAGTGACTTGATTAACATGATGGGATGAGTGACATGTGAAGATAATTGAAGATGTGCAGATAGTGCCAGCAGTGGACTGGGTTTATGACAGTGATTACAGTAGAGAATAAAATCGATGATACAGTACAGTTTTGCTTCTGACTAGGGATGATTTTACAGTAACAAGTGTGTGAACAGGATTGAATGCTCAGTGATATATTGATACATGCTAGAAGTGAAAGTAGAGCAGAAATACTTGTTCAGTGATGGTGAAGAGTACAGGGTAATAAATGAGCAGGTTATGGCAGTGAAAAGACTTGTTGATATACAGGGATGATTTGGCAGTGAACAGTACGCACAAGCAAAAATTGGTATGTGACAGATTTACAGGATGTGCAATGTGGTACAGATTGTGTCAGTGACAAGGCTGACGTGGCAGTGAACAGTTAACAAAGGTATCAGCAGCACAGAGTACATGGATTGTTGTTTGACAGGTCCACAGGTTCAGCAATCTTTTTCTATAGGGTGGTAGGGTGGTGCTAGGGCTCACAATTTTGTGAGTTGAGCTGTTGTAGCAGCTCGTCAGTTGCAGCTGATGAAGCCTAGGGGTTGTAGCCCCTTCCAGTTGTAGCTGGAGAAGTTGTATTAAATTTGTAACCCCAGTTGTTGCTGGGTCAAATTTTATTATAAAAGGCTTCCGTGGTTTTACCCCCAGGACTTGGGTTTCCACGTAAAAATCTTGTGTACTGTGCATTGTTGATGATTTACTGCTATGATTGGTGATTAGCAACTTGCTCTCGATTAAAAATTTAATAATTGGCAAATACTGATTCACCCCCCTCTCAGTATTTCAATAGATGCAGTTGTCATTGGTGAAGAGGAAGGAGGCCTCTATAAGCTCAAGGGACATCCAGAAGTTTCCCTTGCTCATGAAACATCTAGCCCCAGTGAGCTATGGCACAGAAGATTAGCTCACATTAACTATAAATCCCTACCCTATGTAAGCAAGGTGGTCATAGGTTTACCAGACTTAAAGGTTGATCATAATGGCTCATGCAAAGGATGTGAAAAAGGGAAGAATATCAAGAACCCTTTTCCAAAAAGTGAAAAAAAGACTAAGAACATTTTGGAGCTAATACATTCAGATGTATGTGGACCAATGCCCACCACTTCCCTAAGTGGTTTTGAATACTATCTCTCATTCATTGATGACTATTCAAGGAAGACATGGATATACTTTCTAAAAGGTAAGAATGAAGTTTTTGGAAAATTCAAAGAGTTCAAGGCCTTAATAGAAAATCTCTCAGAAAAGAAAATCAAGATTCTCAGAACAGATAATGGGGGAGAATATACTTCAAAGGATTTTGAAGACTTTTGTAAGGAAGCTGGAATCAAGAGGGAACTAACCACTCCCTACAATCCCCAACAAAATGGGGTGGCTGAAAGAAAGAATAGAACCATAATGGAAGCTGTAAAAACTCTGATACATGATCAAGATCTACCTATGTATTTATGGACTGAAGCAGCTAGGACAGCAGTCTATGTGCAGAATAAACTTTTCCATAGTGCTCTTGAATTCAAAACTCCAGAAGAAGTGTTCACAGGAAAGAAGCCCGAGGTAAGTCATCTCAAAATATTTGGTTGTCCTGTGTACATTCACATTCCAAAAGAAAAGAGAACCAAGTTGGATCCTTCTGGTAAGAAGGGAATATTTGTTGGATACTATGAATCATCCAAAGCCTTCAGAATTTACATACCAGGTTTTCATCATATGGAAATAAGTAGAGATGTAACATTTGATGAAGAAGCAGCTCTCAAGAAATCCAGGAAGTGTCAACTTGAAGAAATCTATGAAGAAGATACACCTCCTAGAATCACAGAAGTTGTGCACATTCCTGAAGATGATACTCCAGAGGATCATGACATGATAGAACCACAAGAACCCCCTATTTCAGTTTATCTAGGAAAAGAAGGCCAGCATGGGCTAGAGACATTATTCATGGAGCTGAAAGATATGGAGCTCCTGAAGGCTCCACTAGAGAAAGAAAGAAACCAAAGCTAGTATCCAACTATATAGCCTTGATGTGTGATCTTGTGGATCAACATCCTACTAGCTATGAAGAGGCAGCTCAAAAGAAAGAATGGGTAGAAGCAATGACAGAACAATATCAGTCAATAATGAAAAATGATGTTTGGGATATAGTTCCAAAACCAAAAGATAAAAGTGTGGTTTCTTCCAAATGGATTTTTAAGATAAAACATGCTGCAGATGGTAGCATTGAAAAATATAAGGCAAGATTTGTAGCCCGAGGATTCTCTCAGAAAGAGGGAATTAACTATGAAGAAACATTTGCACCAGTTGCTAGGTATACTTCAATTAGAACTATCATGTCACTTGCATCTATGATGAAGTGGAAACTACATCAAATGGATGTTAAGACATCTTTTCTGAATGGTGTAATTGAAGAAGAAGTGTACATAGAGCAACAACAAGGGTTCGAGTTTAAAGATGGGAGAACTCATGTATGCAAATTGAAAAAGGCATTATATGGATTAAAGCAAGCTCCCAGAGCTTGGTACGGAAGGATTGATAATTTTTTAACAAGCATGGGCTTTACCAAGAGTAAAGCTAACCCTAATCTTTATCTTAAGGTAATGAATGATGAACCAATTATACTACTATTATATGTAGATGATCTATTTCTAACCGGAAATGAGAAACAGATTATTGAATGCAAGAAGAAGCTTTCTTCAGAATTCGAGATGAAATATCTCGGATTAATGCACTACTTCTTAGGTCTAGAAGTATGGCAAGAACCAAAAGGAATCTTTCTAAATCAAGGTAAGTATGCTGTGGAGATTCTAAAAAGATTTGATATGTTGGAGTGTAAATCCATGGCCACTCCCATGGACTCCAACTTGAAGTTATTAATTAATGACACATCAGAATTAGTGGACATAACTCTATATAGACAAATCATTGGGTCTTTAATGTATTTAACAAATACTAGGCCATATATATGCTTTGCCGTAAATACCCTGAGTCAGTATCTAGTAGAACCCAGAAAGGTTTACTTAATAGCTGCAAAGCATGTGATGAGGTACGTAAAGGGTACTTTAGATTTTGGTCTATATTATCTTAGAAATCATGAACTCAATTTACATTGTTACTCAGACTCTGATTGGGCAGGAAGTATCTCAGACAGAAAGAGTACATCATGTGGATGCTATGGTCTTGGATCTGCCATGATCTCATGGTTCAGCAAGAAACAATCCAGTGTGGCTCTCAGTACTGCTGAAGCAAAATACATAGCTTCCTGCTCCGCTAGCTGTGAAGCAGTATGGCTTCGAAAACTATTATCTGGAATATTTGATTTAGAGATGGATCCCACTGTGATCATGTGTGACAATCAAAGTTGCATCGAAATGACAGAAAATCCTGTATTCCATGATAAATCAAAACACATAGAGATCCGATACTTTTACATACGAGACATGGTGCAGAGAGGAGCTATCAAACTCGAATATATAAGTATTGGAGAACAAGTTGCTGATATATTAACCAAACCCCTGTCTCGTGTGAAATTTGAACACTTCCGAGACAAGCTTGGTGTAGCTCTAAAAGACCCTCCTTGAAAGGGGGAGTAGTATCGTCACTAATGATGAGGATACATGTTTACCACTCTTATTTATTTATGCTTATTTAGATTTAGACTTCTTACAACACTTACACTATTTTTTTTCTTTTACTTTGATGATACATGTTTTGATGATGAGGATACATGTTTTGATGATTTATGTATTGATGAGAATACATGCTTTGATGATATATGTATTGATGAGGATACATGTTTTGATACATGCTTTGATGATATATGTATTGATGAGGATGCACGATATATGTATATGTGCTTTGATGAGAATACATATTTTAGTGATGTACTTGTATGAATGAGGATACTAGTATCTATATTGATGTGGGGATTGGATCATCCCTGGACTTCGATCCTAAAGTGAGCCGTAGACATATGTCTCTGAGAATGAAGTCCTTAGTGGAAAAGTGAGGATTAAGTCATCCTTGGACATAGTCCTAAATGTACTGTGAGGATTAAGTCATCCTTGGACATGGTCCTAAATGCACGGTGAGGATTAAGTGATCCTTGGACATGGTCCTAAATGCACGGTGAGGATTAAGTGATCCTTGGACATGGTCCTAAATGGATGGTGAGGATTAAGTGATCCTTGGACATGGTCCTAAATGTACGGTGAGGATTAAGTCATCCTTGGACATGGTCGTAAATGTACGGTTGAGGATTAAGTCATCCTTGGACATGGTCGTAAATGTACGGTTGAGGATTAAGTCATCCTTGGACATGGTCATAAATATATGATTGAGGATTAAGTCATCCTTGGACATGGTCCTAAATGTACGGTTGAGGATTAAGTCATCGTTGGACATAGTCCTAAATGTACGGTTGAGGATTAAGTCATCCTTGGACATAGTCCTAAATGTACGGTGGGGATTGGATCATCCCCAGACTTTGGTCCTTTGAATTGAGCCGTAGACAAGATGTCTCCGAAAATAAAATCCTGAATGAACAGGTAAGGGGATTGGATCGTCCTCGGACTTTGGTCCCTTGAATTGAGCCGTAGGCATGAGGTCTCCGAAAATTGAATTATAGGACTGTATCGTCCTTGGACCGCGGTTCAAAAAGGTACATGGTAGGACTGGATCATCCTTGGACCTCGGTTCAAAAGGTACATGACAAGATTGCATCATCCATGGACCTATGTCCTAAAGAGAGCAGGATTGATCATCCTATAATATGATCGTATGATGACGATACTGATGATCGTGTGATGACGATGTTGATGATCGTGTGATGACGATGCTGATGATCGTGTGATGATGATGCTGATGATCATGAGATGATGATGTTGATGATCGTATGATGACGATGCTGATGATCGTATGATGACGATGCTAATAATGACGATGCTGATGATCGTGTGATGACAATAACTATGATGTTGATGTTCCAGTAACTAGTTGAGTTACTATTAATGATGTATTGAAGAAAGCTTCCGATGATATAGAGATGTATCATGTATGATGTAGATGATGACTCCTTACTCCTGCATATACTGTTATAATATCCTTCTCGTTAAGGGGGAGTGTTGAATATTGTAACTTCTAAGAATATTATATTTGTACATTATTACTCCGGAGATGTTTCATCCCTCCGAGGCAATTCTATTATGTATCCGGAGATGTTTATTCCTCCGATGGTGTGTGGGAACTAGGGTTATTAGACCCACCATGTGGGGGTCGGCCCTGAGTTTATATTTTAGGGGTTATTAGACTTCTCAAGTAGAGGTCGGCCCCATTAGAGTTTTTGGTCAGTTGGGATCTAGTATAAATAGAGGAGAGGAGCTCCTCATTTAACACACACTCACAACTCAGAAAAATAGCGCACTTGTGTCTGGGAGGTCTGTCTGGAAGATAGAGAAGGAGGACAATCCTTGGAGCACATCTTGTATTTTGGTTGATCATCTTATTGAGGAAAGCTTTGTTGGGTTTTCTACCCCATGAGGGTTTCCCAGGGTAATTTCTGTGTCTATCTTGTGATTATGTTTCTTTCAGTGATCTTGCTAGTCTATTTGGTTTAAAACTTAACAATGTCATGTTGTACGTTGAAGATTTAATATATGTCACTGCCAAATTGCTTTGTTAGTGAGGAAGTGGTTGGTTTCTTAAAGTGAAAAATGCCAAAATTAAAACCAAGTTCATATAACAAAAATTATGTCATTTTATTAGTACTAGACATGATAAATAATATCGAAGTTAAAACTTAGTTCATCCAACACAAAATATGATGTTTTATTAGAAGTTAACATGAATAATAATGTCAAAATTAAAACTTAGGTTATTATAAATCACCATACTTATTTTTTGAGAGAAGAAAAATGTTCATTTTTTGTTAATGAATTATCACTCTTAAACATGTAACTATGAGGATTCCTAAAGCATCCTCCCTCTCAAAATCAAATATAAACTAAGACTAGCCTAGATCCAAATCCTAGGCTCTACCAAGTATCGAGAGGGATCGAGGGATCAAATCTCCCGAGGTACAAACCTCTCCATGAATAGCTCCTTGAGTGCAATACCTAGCCACCTAATCCTAAGCTCTAAAGTCTGTAGTTTAAGTCTCATATTTACTTTTTACTTTGTATTATTATTTTTTGTTTGTGGCCGACATAATATTTATTAATTTTTACTTTATATTATTATTTTTTGTTTACTTTGTATTATTTTGTTACTAGACAAACACTGGACAAACACTCTAAAGTCTCATACTTACTTTTTACTTTGTATTAAAAGTAAAAAGTAAAGTCTCTAGTTTAATTCTCATATTTACTTTTTACTTTGTATTATTTTGTTTTGTTTATGGTCGACATAATATTTACAACCTAATCCTAAGCTCTAAAGTCTCTAGTTTAAGTCTCATATTTACTTTTTACTTTGTATTATTCTTTTTTGTTTATGGCCGACATAATAATTATTACATTTTACTTTGTATTATTCTTTTTTTTTTACTTTGTATTATTTTGTTACTCAACAAATACTCGACAAACACTCGACAAACTGGACAAACACTCGACTCACAAGATCTCCCCCAGACTAGGGTGTAGAGCGCCTCTCAACGCAATAAATAACATTTTAACAAAAAAACCTCAAACATGTAACTATAAAGATTTTTAATTTTAAATACCAAAAGCACCCTCCCTCTCCAAATCAAATATAAACTAATAAAAATAACATTTTAAAAAAACCTCAAACTTTTGGTAAGTAATATACAAACATGTACCATGAAAAATAAGAAAATAAAAAATCGCATATATCCCATTACATTATACAATCAAACTTGTATGAAAACATTAAAATTCTTAGATACCACCATAATGGGTAAGTAATATACAAACATGTACCATGAAAAATAAGAAAATAAAAAATCTCATATATCCCATTACATTATACAATCAAAACATTAAAAATTCTTAGATACCACCATAATGGAATTCAAAATATTTGTGGTCAAAATGGAATGCAATGATTCAAATTCTTGAAGGTCTTCATGTAGCATTTTAAAAATCGAAAACAAACAACGAACACGTGTATTACTTTAAAGATAATTCATTTTATCCATCTAATATTTAATATCGTGTGAATAGAAAAGACCTAGTCCATCCGGTAAAACAACCAAGGCACCCAAGTTAAGTTTGCGAGTGTTTATTTGGAATGAATATAATGAAATGCGTATTCAATATAACATATTTAGGGAAATAGCGAAATGTGCAATAGGTCAGTTATTTAATATTCTTTTTAAAAGGATATTTATCAAGTTTTGATTAGTCAGGTTATTTTTAAATATTCTTTTTAAAAAGACATGTGTCAATTGCGGAATGAGTAGAGAGTTGTATCTTTTTCGTATAACTAGAATGAGTCGAATGAGTATAGAAAGAGTTATTGAGCTTTTTTGATTGCTATTTTTTCTATATAACAATGGAATAAGATCAACCTTTGACTTTGCTTCATGTCCACACATTCCCGACTAAATTGTAAAATACACTTATTCGAAGCAATAAAAGTACCAAAATGCACCTCTTCAATGCCATGAAAGTCGCAGAGAATCTATATAGTATTTAATCGGCGCTGAAAATGTCAACCCCCACGCATAGCTCGGCACTGCGTCAACGACTACGGCTACACCAGATATTCGGGTTGAATATCTGGTGTAGTCAAGGGGCAAATTTATGAAACACGAGGGGGAGATCTTTAGTCAAGGGGCTCATGCCCAAGTTTACATTTAGACGCGTTTACAGACTCTTAAATTTAAAATCCTATAAATCCAAGAATGCCTTCTTTCACTCTCAAACCCCTATTCTCTCTGGTTTGTCAAAGCTCCTGCCTTTCAATTCTCATAATTCCATCGTTCACGCCCACGATTTCTATCTTAAAACCAGAGAATCTATAGAATTTGTGGCTCTGCAAGATTTCTCCGTCCTCATCATTCTCTGTTGAACTCCGAAATCACATCCTGAAACCTCTGGGACCTCCGAGATCATGACGAGAGACATGCCCACAGAGTTCTCCACCTTCGATAACCGCCCACCGGGAAATTCGGCCGATTTGGATACCATTTTGGCCTCTGCAGACCGAATTATATCACGCTGGCACTCGAACGCATCCAAACACTTGATGTTGTTTGAGCAGAGCAGACGAAAAGAAGCCAACGAATATCTCGCCGCCGTTGATGGTCTCCGTCATCTCATGGAAAATCTAGTCGTCACTCACAGGAGCTCTACCGAACTGGTGCGCGCGCAGCGCCTCGTGGAGTTGTCGATGACCCGCCTGAAAATAGAGTTTCACCGAATTCTGTCAGCCAACGTTAAGCCGACCATGGCGCCCGACGATGGCAACTCGAGCCACGCTTCGTCGGACGACGAGTCGACGGACGAAGAAGGGAGCAGCGGCGGCCGCCGTCGGTGTTGGAATTATAGCGCCAACGAGATTCGTGAAATCGACATGATGCCGCTGGGCGCCGTGCAAGACCTCCGCAGCATAGCGAAGCGCATGGTTGCGGGAGGATACGGCAGGGAGTGCGTTCGAATCTACGGGCAGACCAGAAAGTCTGTACTCGAAGGGTGTGTAAACAGAATCGGCGTCGACTGGCTGAGTACAAGCGACGTGCAGAAGATGAAGTGGGGAATCCTTGAGAGTAAGATCAAGATATGGGTGCGCGCCATCCGAATTGCGGTGAGGATTTTATTCGCGAGCGAGAAACGGCTCTGTGATGAGATTTTTGCAGGGCTTAATAACGCCAGGGATTATTGTTTCGCCGAGGTCGTCAAGGAGCCGACGGCGAAGCTTCTGGCCTTCGGGGAATCCGTGGCTATGTCCAAAAGGTCGAGCGAAAGGCTCTTCTGTGTGCTAGACATGTACGAGACTCTGTCGGACCTAATGCCCGACATCGACACCGTTTATTGCCAGGAATCCTGTGAAAAAGTGAGGACGCAAGCGTCTATGATCCTCCTTCGGCTCGGGGATTCGGCACGGGGGATTTTGACGGAATTCGAGAATGCAGTCCAGTTGGAGAATTCAAAGACACCAGTCGCCGGCGGCACGATTCATCCGCTTACAAGATATGTTATGAATTATCTGAGTTTTCTGTCTGACTACAAGGATGTTCTCGTGAATATAACAGCCAATGCACCCATAGATATCCCCAAGGCCCTGCCTGGTGGTCTCATGGGCTTGTTTGGGGATTTGGATAAGCATGATAATGAATTGGGCAGCCCGGCCTCTGCCCTGTCAGTGAAACTGCAATGGATTATCATCATTCTGCAATCTAGGTTAGATTTGAAATCTAACCTCTACAAGAACGTTCCCCTGTCATACCTGTTTCTAATGAACAATCTTCATTACATTGCCAAGAAGGTCAAGGGTTCGAAGCTACTAGGGCTGTTAGGGTATGACTGGTTGAGGAAAAATCAGGAGAACGTCAGACACTTTGCCGCAAACTACGAGCGAGCGGCTTGGATGAAGGCCCTCAATTGTTTGAGCGATGACGGGATTCATGTGAGTGCGGGCCTTTCCACTGGGCTGACACAACAGGCCATGAATGATAGATTAAAGCGTTTCAATTTTGCAATTGAAGAGGTGCTGAGGAACCATTCAGGTTGGATGGTGCCCGAGGCAGAGCTCCAAGAGGAGATTAGGATATCAATCGCAGAAAAGATGATACCAGCCTATCGGTCCTTCTTGGGAAGACTCAGAGAGTATTTGGAAAGTGAGAGCCACTCTGAGATGTATATTAAGTACACCGCTGAAGACTTGGAAGGTCATCTCTTGGATCTATTTCAGGGCAATCCATTATCCTTGAGTTCTAGAATATCTTAGAAGGAGAAACAAATGTTATCTGACAACATAGATTCATTTTAAAAGGAGATTTATTAAACATCTTAAAAGGAGATTTATCAAGCACCGATTAAAAATATTGAGAAAATGTATATGCAATGTTTATGGTTTCAATTTATTTAATTTGTGTAATTTTATTATTATTTTTTATAAAGGACACATGTTACTCTAGAATGAGTACGGAAAAAGTTACACATCTCCCCTCTATTAAACTGTAGAATATACCACATGAAAACTCTTCCAACTTTAAAAGACTTATTACATTCAACATAAAACCGATTGTAATTAAGACCACATTAACAATTATTAAATATAAATCTAAGTTAAACAATCTTTTCAATCAAATCAGAGATTGATAATTGTAATTGGTTGCCATGTTTGACAATACACTTTCATTTTAAAAAAATGGCATCCCCCTAAATTATAAAATAAAAATATGTATAAAATGTAAATACCAAAGACAAGAAAACTCAATATTAAATGAAACTTTTGTATATATTTTTGGACATAACAAAACACCAAGAAAGTTCGAAAAGTCCATTCAACGCCTTTTGAAAACTAACTTTGCTAAATTGCATATTTATTTAACTTTGCTTTGTATATTTATTTTATTGGAAATAACATTTTCATTTTGTTTTTTAAGCTCGTTTTCTTTCAACAGGAATAAATTGATTTAACACTAATTGTATTTTTATACCTGCGTTTGACAAGTATATAGTAATCGATTCTGATTCAAACTAATTTGATTTTTTTGCAATTTTTATATCCGTCTTTGATAGACATATGGTAATCGATTATAATTCAAATTAATTTGACTTTTCGTAAAAATTAAAAGTTTCTTAATGATTTGGGAATAAATTGATTTGACACTATTTGTAATTTTATACCTGCTTTTGACAGGTATATATTTGTATTTTTATACTTGCTTTTGACAGGTATATATTTGTATTTTTATACCTGCTTTTGACAAGTATATAGTAATGGATTTCTTTGACAGATATATTGATTATAATTCAAATTAATTTGACTTTTTGCAAAATTAAAAGTTTTTTTTGATGATTTACTAAAGTTTTTTAGAATGAATAGGTTAAACTAAATATTTTAGAAAATCAAAATTATTTTTTGAATTATTGAAAATTAATTTTTGTTTTTGTAATTTGTTGATAAATTAGATTTGGCTAATTTTATCTAGTTTTCACAAAATTGTAAGATTAAAAAAATTATTTAAAATAAATAAAATTTAAAAATTCTACATTATTGACATGTATACTACTAGAATAGGTTTCCGGATAATCCATGGTTGACATTTTTGTTGTGGATGTTTCGAATCCGTAACTAGATTCATCATCACCACAAATTATGGAAAGAAAAGTTGCTTTCAAAGTGCATAAATAATTAGGGATGCATGATCATTTCTCATTTTGACCTATCCCTTCATCTTCTTAAAAGATGATATTCAATTAAATCCTTTAATTAATTGATGATATTCAATTAAATCCTTTAATTAATTGATGATATTCAATTAAATGCTTTAATTAATAATTCTTATTAATACTTATTACTACATAATAAGTATTAATGCTAAGAGTGCTTAATCAACAATTAATCATTATTAATAAGAATATTCTAGAATAAGGAACATTATCCATTAATTTGTGAGATTATTAATAATTATTAAGAACATCTTAACCAGCTCTTAGAAGACATGAAGTTCACCATGGAAATAGAGGAGAGTGGTAGCATCCCCTTCCTCGATGTACTGATCAAGAAAAATAATGATGGAACCCTCGGCCATGAGGTCTATAGGAAGAAAACCCACTCGGAAAACTACCATCACCCTCACTCACATCACCACCCATCTCAAAAAATTGGGTTAATCAACACCCTAGCCATGAGGGCTTTCCGCATATCTAACAAGGAACATATCGAAAAAGAAAAAGACCACTTGACCTCTATCTTTAGAAGCCTCGGATATAGGAATAAGGACATCAATAAGGCAATGGGAAAAGCAGAAAACTGGACTCATCATAAGAAAGAGAGAAAGACTCTTAAGGCCTTCCTCCCATACATCCAAGGAGTAACAGACAGGATTGCAAGGGTATTGAGGAGGAAAGAAATATGGACATCTTTCAGGCCAATGGAAACCATTAGACAGAAAATGAGGTCGGTGAAAGACAAGATTGATTGGCACCAATATAAAGGGGTGTACAAGGTAGATTGTTCCTGTGGAAGGAACTATATAGGGGAGACGGGTCACTCTTTGCAAATAAGGATAAAGGAACATGGGGCTGACATAAAGAAAGAGAGGACAAATACTTATGCACTTGCGGAACATTCTCACAAAACAAAGCACCATGTATGCCTGGAAAACACAGAATTTCTCGCAGTTGAAGACCACTACTACAAACGAAAGGTGAGAGAGGCTTTGGAAATCAGGAAGCACCCAAACAACCTAAATAGAAATGGGGGACTCGAAATTAGTGAGAGATGGCTACCTCTGATCACCAAAGAAGGTAATGGTTAAAAACCAAGTATGATCTGGAACCCTCCTTCACAATTTCATGCGGGTATCACAAAATTTTTATGAATTAAAATGAATTAGGAATAATCCTAGGACTAATCAATATTTATAATGATTAGTATTAATAATTATAAATGCAAAAATGATCAATTTGAAAAACAAGGAGTACTTAATTGTTGAAGAATAAGGATTATTACTCCAATTATTAATGAATCCATAAATAATGATTATTAATGAAGCATGAAGTTAGATTCTACTTTAATAATTAGGTATTAGGTTTTATTAATAATTATTAATAATCATTCATGAATTCACAATTACTAATAATTATTTATGAATTAATAATTATTAATACTTGATTTCATAAAGTTGGATTGTATGAATAGGATTTATGATTCTAATGTTTCAATAAGATTGATAATTATTAATAATTATTTATTATTAATAATCTCACAAATTAATGGAGAATGTTCTTTATTCTAATATTCTTATTAATAATGATGAATTGTTGATTAAGCACTCTTAACATTAATATTTATTATGCAGTAATAAGTATTAATAAGAATTATTAATTAAAAAATTTAATTGAATATCATTAATTAATTAAAGGATTTAATTGAATATCATCAATTAAGAAGATGAAGGGATAGGTTAGAATGGGAAATGATCAGGCATCCCTAACTATTTATGCGTCTTGAAAGGAAATTTTCTTTCCATAATTTGTCTTGATGATGAATCCAACTAAGGATTTGAAATGTCAACAACAAAAATGCCGACCGTGGATTATCCAGAAACCTATTCTAACACTGCACACCACGAAAATCTGAAATCTTTAATGTATACTACTATTTAATTGTCTACCATCCAACACTCAAACATTAATATAACAGTGACAAAAATAAAAAATAAAAAACATTTATTGTGGAGGTTTGTCAACACATGGAGGTTTGTCAACACGCATGACATAACGGGATTACACATTGTACGAGTCTTTTTTTCACACACAAAAAAGTAACTTGCTACTCAACAACTGAATCAAAGTTACAGCTAGACGTTGAGTGGCCATACAGTTCAAAACAAATTACAACTAGAACCATAAACAACAACCAAGCTACCAATGGTATGGAAGCCATCCAAAAACTGTTAAACAATCTTACAAGATTATTATCACACGATATCATATAATTGGTAGATCAAGCTTCTACTGAGAACATGACAGATATTCTAAGTCCTAAATCATCAAAATAAAACAAAAAACAGACTGGATCAGATATAGTACTCCTCTTCTAACCCTCTATATTAGTATACCACCATCGAACCTTCCTCAACTATGAATAAATCCACAAACGTTTCATAGAAAATGATGCCCTCGAGACATCTAACTGCTTTTTTTTATAGTCGATCGGATTCCTGGTTAAATTTCCTGCAGATGTGTGAACAAAAAGACCTAGGAAGATATCACAGAGCTCCTTTACCTGAATGCACCAGTGATTAAGATTGTCAACCTCTATATTAGAATTTTTATTAACCCAGTCGATAATCACTTTGGAGTTTCCATAAATATTTCCAATTCTAATCTCCCTAATCTGAGCAAATCTAAGGATGCCCCATAGGCCAACAATTCAGCCCATCCACATGGCATATCTGATCTTTTCTGTAACCTTTATCAACATACCAAAACCACTACATCCGGTTGTGGCTGCTCCGTTGGAAAAACCAAGAATGACATCCAATAGTAAGGAAGGTTTATGCCATCTCTTACCTTTTTGCAAAGACCCAAGCCTGTAGAAATCCCTATGAAGATCGATAATTTTGGAGCATAAATTTTGAAATAACGCTTGGGTGTTTTCAAATATTACTACGTTTCTTGCTTTCCAAACGAACCAACAGATAATGAAGGGCAATTCCCTTAGTTTTGGCACTTTAATGAACCATAATTTCCAACAATCAGAGAATTCCATCCTTGGCCACAAAAAGTGAGCTTATACATTGCTAAAATCTCATCCCAAACCTGTCTAGACAAATTGCAGTCAACAAATAAATGTTGCAGAGATTCAACATAATTTTTGCACAAAACAAAAAAACCTGGCCCCATGAATCCTCTTTTGGTTAAATTATCCCATGTTAAAATTTTGTTCTCAAGGAAAAGCCAAGCAAAACATTGAACTTTCAAAGGAAACTAAAGCTTCAAATACTATTTTTTATAAATAAAATGGTCTCGGTTAAAAAAAGTTGCAGAAATATGCACATGAAAATGAAACTACAACACAACTTTCGATTCCTCTCAGAATGAAAAAGAGCACATAATTCATTTTTTATTAAATTGTTGGGCTAATAGAAATTGTGGCACCGAACAATGGAAGGATTAAAAAGAAAAAGAAGGAAAAGAGAATCATTACCAAGAGATATTTAATTAGGAGTGTGTCGACATAGATCCCAGTGTGTTGAGTTAGTGGTGGCACATAGATAGCAATGAAGAATAATATTCGGGTCACAAAATACGTTTTGTGAGTTGATGGAAAAATTGAAGCATTTTTGTAACCGCCAGGTCTATTATAAGTAAAGCTGCCGCTGCCGCCCCGGCCTAATAATCTGGGGATCTGCCTGTCAATGGCTAATTGTAAGTTCAAATTCTCCCATATCACAGCATAAACTACTCAATAACAGTTTAGAAAGAAAAAAAATTGTTTACTATACATAACTACTGGACAAGTCCCAGTAAATCATGTATGCCCAATGTACCAAGCATTTCCAAGGGTTCTTTGTCCACCTGTGAAAGAAAGTCAACCCAATTCAAACAATTCCTCGACCACACCTTCCAACTCAAACAATTCCTCGACCACACCTTCCAACTCATCTCCAAGTTGGGTTCTACATCTCATTCGTAAAAACAAGTTAAGTCCATATATTTATCGGATAGCAGCATCCTCGAACGTGCTAAACTCTTCAATATGGGTTTCCAAGCATTAATGGCATCCTGGATCTTTTATGTGCACTCTACCATAGATGTTTGTAATGTCTTGTTTTGTATGTACTACCTCTATTAATGCTACTAGTTTAACAATAAAATTTCACATTTTACATTTTATAATTGTACGAATCTTATGTCTTCGAACAAGCTTAGAAGATGTCAATAAAATTTCGCATTTTGCGTCTCTATAGAGGCATCAACATGATTATTTGGTTTTGGATTTGAATTTTATACATAAATATTAACATTTACATGTTATTGCCAAAGGAAACAAATGCTATATAGAAGTAGTATTTTCTTTAAATGCATCTGTATTGTCTACATCTCTATATTTGTTCATCAAATTCACCATATTTCACTGTCTACATCTTCATATCTGTAAACATGAGTACCATTTGTAGTGCATTCTTGAATGTTGAATTGTGTCTAATAAAAATTATTTATACTTATGACTTTGGCAGGGACTTAAGCTTTGCTTCTATTTCCCTTGTTTTTGGTGTAACTTTTTATTGCATCATCCATCTAGGAAACAAATTATATGGTTTAGTGCACAAATACAATAGAGACGTGCACCTTTAAAAATATGATTAATTATTTTAAGATACTCATAATGTCACAACTCTTTACCTTCTAGTTTCATGGATTCACTAACTTTATTAATGTTAATGAAATATAAAATTAGATATATATATATATATATATATATATATATATATATATATATATAATGATGCACCAGAACCAACTATTATTTATAATTGTACAAATTTGTTTCAAGAAATTCTATAATTTAGATTCTAATCCAACATATTTTAACATGAAAGTGTTTTTTATTTTTATAGAATAGGGAGTTGGAAAAAAAGTTTACACAAAAAATAGAAATTCTATATTTTTAAACCAAAATATTATGAAAATATTTTTTTATGCCAATTTTAGCATGGCTTGTTCTTCTTAGCAATTTTGATGACCTTTAAAGCAATTGTTTTTATATGCAAAGCTTGTTTCTATGGCCAATTTTGGCCATCTTTGAATTAGTTTTCTCATGACTTCATGACTTCTATGCATGTTGATCAAATTGGTCTTCAAAGTCGATCTTTTGTTGCATTTTTTTTGCAAAAACTTAGTTGTAAGCGATATTTGAAAAAGGAAATAAAATATCATTTTTGAAAACATTTTTTGTTTTTGTTTTTAAAAAAAATTAATTTTTTCTCAATTAAAAGAAAATAATTTGTTTATTTTTGGTTAGATCATAACTTTCTATTAATAAAATTTAATTTTGATTACATAAATAAATTCAACAACTTAAAAAGATCCATATTCCACTATGTAGAATTGTAATAAAACTTCGTTATCTAAAGGTTTATTTGACGAGGCAAATACTTAACGTGGAGCAACAACATGGATAGGGAGTTTGCAAAGAAGTACATGGAGCGAAGCATCCTCTCCATGACAACCCCAATTGCTCCTAGTTTTTCGTGTACACAATGTAGACATTGTGGCTAGACGACAAGCACATTGAGATCACGCAAATCATTGAGAGTTTCGATATCATACATGAGATCTAGAAAGTTGCCTTTGGAGATGGAAAAAGTTCAAATTCAGTTTTCAATGCCGACTCTTGAGTCCTCGTTATTATGCATAAGTTTTTTTTAGTGTGGGGGCAACTATGGAAGTTTCAAAATTTTTGGAATATTGGAAACGAGATAAACACTATGGCGTTAACCTAGTTATGTCATTTTATTATTTGAAATTTATGAATTTGAATTTGTCCATGATAATTGAAATTTGTTTGATGTTATATAATTTTTATGCCTTGATGTATTTAAGATTATTAAAAAGAAATTTGAAAGATACATATGTATAGGTTTAAATAAATGATTTGAAAATAAATTTTAACAAATTGAAGGTTTGACTAATGAAAATGAAGATAACAAGTTAGACGTAGTTAGAGAAAGTATTCCAGGTATTTGGGTTGAACACTATTTCAATTTTTGAAACACAAGTCTCATTTTTTAAGAAGTGTACCCATGAGAGTTTCTCCATAATGTGTAAAGGTAATTTGGTAGTTGATAGATGAAGAAAGATGATTTTAGTCCATGACTAAACTCCACTCAAAGTGTGCAAACCTTCCACAAAGAACACACGAATTCCATAGCAGAATCTTTTAAGACGTCTCCACAACGTATTATGCTAACAAAACAATGGAAATTTTGCTAAAACACTTTTCAAACCTTAGAAATTTTGGGAAAAAAACAAAAGTGCATAAAATTTCTATCTATTTTATATATACCATTAACAAATTAATGTTAGACCAATTATAAATTAATATTGATTTATTTTTACATTGTAGATTCCAGCTATTCCTTAACTAAAGCTATCTTTGTGTATCTTAGTTTTTCTCTAAATTTTTAGTATTTATTTTTATATCCAATACACTCCTTCATATTAAGGTAATATCATTGCATTAAAATGGGGCAGGAGGAGTGTGGATCTTTTTTTTTTTATCTTTGTGGATTATCTCGTTTTTCTGGGGCTTGGAAAAAGCCACCAACAAACATGTGGAAAGGTATGTTTTATTCATGGGCTTCGACTTTGTTGTTTCTCGTGGAATTTAAAATGTTTTGGTCATAGGAGATTCTATGTTGATCATCTTGCAAACCAAAAAAGGCATATCACTCGATGATAGAAACGTTGGGAGATTGCAATCTCATATTGTTGCTCTTGTGCAATGTATCAATGAGATTAACTTGGTACATATTCGAATAACCAACAATCAAGTAACAAACTTGGAAAAGGAGAAATAAGGAAAAATGGGGTCCATCCTTATACTCAATGGCTCCCCTAAGTAATTAAGCATGAATTTGAATCAAAGGTTTATGACCCACTGAATGTGCATGAACTCCACTTGGCGTCTTATCGGTTGAAGGTTTGGGGTTTTGTAATATAGAGTTGCAGCTTGTTTCTGGGAACCAATATGGTATTGTTCAAGTTTTTTCTGACTCGTTAGAGGATGACAAAGGATTGCTCTAGGTGACTAAGAGTTTCATTGCTAGTTTTATTAGCGTCTTCATGAAGAAGCTTGCTCTTGGAGTGGTGGATTTTGTTTTCCCTCCTATTTGGTTTGGTGATTGCACGATTTTGTCATGCTTTTCTGGGGCCATTCCCTTTGTTTCTTCCTAGGATCTTTTCACCCTCGACTTGGTGGATTTTGTGCGCCTTCGTGTCAACCCTTTGCAGGGACGCTAAAGTGCTATGTTGAAGCTTGTATTCTAGGCGTATGTGGAAAGGGGAAATATGAAGTCAAAGGAGGGTGTGGTGACGGAGATTTCTAAAGTGGTGGTTGAGTTTAGAGACATGAAGGAGGATATCAGAGACCTTGAGTCGACCCTGCATAGATCAAATCCACGGATGGAAAGAGTCATCTCGAACATTTGCAAGGTAACCACTCACATCTCCTTACTTGACTGTAGATTTGATGACTTTGAAAATAAAGCTTAGGTGCATAGTGCTGAATTGGAAAAGCCATCAATTATTGTGGATGTTTACCAAGAATTGTTGGATGGAAGCCAATCCATGCTTACAAGGAATGTCAGATCTAGGACTATTGAAAATGATTCGGTTTATGAAGTAAATGAAGCCATTGTTGAAATCTCTAGCTCTCGTGCTCTGTAGGAGGAATTTGAAAATATGTAAAGTCTTTGTGTTTTTCAGTTTGATAGATGCTATATTTTTGTATTTTTATTCTTTGATAGTATGTAAGGATAGCACTAAAGCCCTCGTAGTTATTTATGTAGCAGTCTTGAGAATGCATGTAAAAGTCTAGAATGTTGGAAAGTCCTATAAACTATAGAAATGGACTATTTTTTGAAAATTTTGTATCTTCTTGAAGATCTATTTATCGAATTTTGTTAAGAAAATAATAATGTTACATTAAAAGAAAAGACCAAATCCACGGCAGAAACTATTTTTTGAAAATTTTGTATCTTCTTGGAGATCCATCGAATTTTGTTAAAAAATAATAATGTTACATTAAAAGAAAAACCAAATCCACGGCAGGTCCGGACATAGACATCGAAATGGCGGACTACGCAAGTAAACTAAAACAAAATAGTCTAAAATTCAATTTTCAGACTTTAAAAAGAAGGAACATTTCACGTCAACGCAACTTTAACTTTATCAATTTCGATTAAATAAAAGATTATTTAATGCATACACAAAAGTTCATGTCCATGTCCAATGGAAAGACACCGCAGTCACGCAACTTTGAGAATGACAGGATAATGTCGCGTAGGATAAAAGACAACCAAAACGCCTCTTTATCGATTATTTTGGGATAAAAATTAGTTAAATTTTTTTAGAAATTGTTATTTTTACAATTTTGTAATTTTTGTAGAAATTGTTATTTTTACAATTTTGTAATTTTTGTAATGAATTATTTGTTTTAAATTTATTGTCCAATTTTAAAACTATTCATATTATCTTATGATCTGGACACTCCAAATAACAATTTTGACCTGCCAGATTTCGATGAGTCGGGGTTTTGGTTAGCCTTATACAGCTCCTCCTACGGTAACATCTCATTATACAATTTACAACGAATAATAATACCAAATGTCCAAATCCACAAGGCACGTCACGAAAGTCACTGGCAAATGTAAGTACCAGCATCTTTGAACAGTTCAGTTCTGGATCGGCGCTGAAAATGTCCACGCGACTTCAGCTCAGTTACTTCGAAGGTGAAGAGTTCTGGATCGGCGCTGAAAATGTCCACGCAACTTCAGCTCAGTTACTTCGAAGGTGAAGAATTCTGGTCCACCCTCCGTACAGTTAGATTCCTTTAAATGCAACAATTGCCTCTCTCAAACCTTCAGTCTCTTATGTTTCTCGAGGCTCTTGCCCTAAATTCTCAGAAATATTACAGCGTTCATACGGACGATTTCTATCTTAAAATCAGGGGCAGCATTCAGAATCTCTGAGCCTGCAAGATTTATCTGTTGCCACGCTTCTCTGTTGGATTCCGAAGCATCCCGGGTACATCACATCCTGAAACCTCTGGGCACCTCCGCTAACATGGCGAGAGACAAGCTTACAGTCCTCTCCACCTTCGCCAACCGCCCTTCCGCCACGAGCCATCAAAATCCCAACAACCCACATAGGAAATCGGCCAATTTAGATACCAATCTGGCCTCCGCCGACCGAATAATCTCGAGCTGGGACTCGAACCCGTCCAAACAGTTGATGCTGTTGCAGAGCAGTCGAAACGAAGCCAACGAGTATCTCGCCGCCGTGGATGGTCTCCGTCATCTCATGGAAAATCTAGTCGTCACTAACAACAGCTCCGCCAAATTGGTGCGCGCTCAGCGCCTCATGGAGATGTCGATGGCCCGTCTGAAAATAGAGTTTCACCGAGTTCTGTCAGACAATGTCGAGCCGACCATGGCGACGAATGGACGGACGAAGATGGGAGCAGCGGCGGCCGTGGCCGGGGTCAGAATTCTAATGCCGACGAGATTTGCGAAATCGACATGATGCCGCTGGGAGCCGTGCTGGATCTCCGCAGCATAGCGAAGCGCATGGTTGCCGGCGGGTACGGCAGGGAGTGCATTCGAATCTACGGGCAGACCAGAAACTCTGTAATCGAAGGATGTCTCAACAGAATCGGCGTCGACCGGTTGAGTACGAGCGACGTGCAGAAGATGGAGTGGGGAATTCTCGACATTAAGATCCAGAAGTGGATACGCGCCGTCAGAATTGCAGTGAGGATTTTGTTCGCGAGCGAGAAACGGCTCTGTGATGAGATTTTTGCGGGGCTTAATAACGTCAGGGATTCCTGTTTCGCCGAGGTAGTGAAGGGGCCGACGACTAAGCTTCTGGCATTTGGAGAATCCGTGGCCATGAGGAAAAAGTCGAGCGAAGGGCTCTTCAGGGTGCTCGACATGTATGAGACTCTGTCGGACCTTATGCCCGACATCGATACCGTTTTTTCCCCAGAGTCTTGTGCCACCGTTAGAACGCAGGCGTCTGGGATGAGGGATCCTCATTCAGCTCGGAGAGTCAGCACCGGGGATTTTGACGGAATTCGAGAATGCAGTCCAGGTGGAGAATTCAAAAACACCAGTCACCGGCGGCACGATTCATCCGCTTACAAGGTATGTTATGAATTATCTAAGTTTTCTGTCAGAGTACAAGGAGGCTCTCACGAACATAACCGCCAATGTAGCCATTGATACCCCCAAGGTCCTACCTGATGGTTTGCCTAGGGGCTTGGATGGGCATGATAACGAATGGGGCAGCTCGGCCTCTGCTCTGTCTGTGAAACTGGGATGGATTATCATCATTCTGCAATGTAAGTTAGATTTGAAATCTGAATTCTACAAGGACGTTTCCATGTCATACCTGTTTCTTATGAACAATCTTCATTACATTGTCCAAAAGGTCAAGGGTTCGAAGCTTTTAGGGATCTTAGGGTATGGCTGGTTGAGGAATAATCAGGAAAAGGTGAGGCATTATGCGGCGAATTACGAGCGAGCTACCTGGATGAAAGCCCTCAATTGTTTAAGGGTTGAGGGGACTCTTGTGAGTGGCGATACTGCTATTAGGGTGTCACAGCAGGCCCTGAAGGATAGAATCAAGAGTTTCAATTTTGCAATTGAAGAGGTACTCAGGAACCATTCTGGTTGGATGGTGCCGGATGTGCATCTCCAGGAGGAAATTAGGATTCCAATCGCAGAGAAGATGATACCAGCCTATCGGTCTTTCTTGGGCAGACTCGGCAAGTATTTGGAAAGTGGGAGACCCTCTGAGATGTATATTAAATACAGGCCTGAAGACCTGGAAACTCGTCTTTTGGATCTCTTTCACGGTAATCCATCATCCCACGGCAATTCATCATCCCTAGGTTCAGGGAGGACCTAGAAGGAAGGAGATTATTAATGTGAACAAATTCTACCTTATGGATATGCCAATAGTAAGATGATCGGAATTTTAAAACCTTGGTTTTCAGGATTAAGATCATTTGGCCTCTGCTCTCTGTATAAACCTAACATTCTTTTCACTCCTCTGAAGAGCGTTGACTGTAAGTAGACTGTATGTACAAACTAGCCTCCTACTGTAATTTTCAGTGCAAATATATTGCCAAGGAAACTCAGTGATTGAGTTATCTTGCATTCTTTTCCTTGAACTACTTGTGAATTTCTCTGTTTCTTGTTCTGCACTCCCTGTTTTGACCGGAAGTTCCATACTTTACTGAAACCTATCATTGAGGGTTTGATATGTTTTTGATGTTCACTGTAATTACTTTTTCACTCCCACTTAGTCCGGCTGTCTGCTGTTTCTACAGAGTAAACTTTCTAAATAGCATCTTTGCGTCATTAACATTCTAATCACTTGCCGGAGGCAGCAACGTTAGATCAGTAAGTGCCAAGGATTGGAGGTGTAGGATAAAAACAAACTAAAACGCTCAGTTTTTTTTGGTGGTTTTTAAACTAATTTTGGTTTAAATCTGGTTTGAAAATTGCAATTTCAACAATGTTGCGATTTCAGCAATCACGATGAGTGGTCTTGCAATCATGATGAGTGGTCTTAGGCCAAATGCATGATTTTAAAACTATTCAAATTGTTGAAATCCCGATATGAGCAATGGAAATTCTGATTTGGGCAATTCAAATAGCAATATGAGCAACGGAAATTGTGGGCAATTCTTGATCTGCGGGATTCCGGCAACTTAGGCTAAATGCATGATTTTAAAACTACCCAAATCGTCGAAATCGCCATATGAGCAACTGAAATTCTGATTTGGGCAATTCTTGATCTGCCGGATTTCGGCAACTAGGGGCGTTTTGGTTGTTCTCCATGATTGGATGCTTTCATTTCTTGTCAACCACTTAAGAATATTCTCCACATCTACATTATTAATTCACTAGATTATGACAGTATCTATGTAACTAGCACAACCACAAGTAAAGTGGTAGGTGAATATTGATAGGGATAGCCAACCACTTAGTTTTGTGAAGATGGTTGAATGGTAAACAAAATCTAAACATTAAACTAATTGATATAAACATTGAACAAACAACATTAAACTAATTAATATAAACATAAAACAAATACTATTTAATAAACATAGCCATTTTCTTAACCATTATTTACATCTTCATCAAGATGTATTTGAAAAACAAAATAAGACCAATCATGAAATGAATCTACACTGTATACTTATTACACTCAGGTTAATCCACTCAAAGAAGTCCAAAATCTGAAATAATATTTAAACACCTATCAATATAATTAAATATATTTATATTTTAATTTAAAATTCTATTTATCTTCCATAATAGTATGTATAATCAATTAACACCACACATAATTAAAGGTGAAATTTAATTTAAAATCCTAATAATCTTCTTTACACATATCCATAATTAATTAACAAAACCATATAATTAAAAGAGATTTAAAACCATTTATTTAAAATGATTGCTATATCATATATATCTCATTTTTCATCCCACTCCGGCTTCGGCTGCTGTTTCAATGTCTGGCCGACTGGAATCGGATGATAAGGCCATCATTTTTGCGGCACCGGACATTCTGTAGAGAGCACAGGTAGATCTGGACAATCAGCTTCAGGATCTAAAGAATGGCAGCCATGGCAATCAACTCCACCTCCACGACACTGCACATTGGTTGTGAGGATTTGAAGAATGGCGGCCATGGCAATCAGCTCCACCTCTGCAACAGTTCACATTGGCGGTGAGGATCTGAAGAATGGCGGCCATGTCAATCAGCTCCGGCTCCGCGACAGTCCACATTGGTTGCATGAAGTCTGTTTTCCTCTGCAACGCATTGCCATCGATTCCATCTGAGTTGCTGAACTGAGGGACCTGGATTCTATGCCTGTCAGGCATTTCTTGTTTGTTCAAATGCAGAGGAATGTTCAAGCCGTCGGTAATGGCTGTCATGGAGTTGTCACCATGGCAGGCACTGGGAAGGTGACCTGGACAATCAGCTCCAGGATTTGAAGAATGACGGTCATGGCAATCAGCTCCAACTCCGCGACCGTCCACATTGGTTGCAGAAATCTGTTTCCGTCCCCAACGCATCGCCATCGGTTAGATCTGAGTTTGCTGGATGGAGGCGCACGGATTGTATGTTTGATAAGGATTCCAGGCATTGCTTATTTGCTCAAATGTAGTGGAATGTTCAAGCCCGCGTCGGCAATGCCTGTAGTGGACTTGTCACCATGGCGGTCACTGGGAAGGTGAGTCTGTCAGATCTGAAACTGTTATCCCTTTCATAGCTTCATCTTCGATCGACTCACATAACTGCCCAGGTTTAGTTTATGTATATATCAAGTACTTACTCATTATACTATTCAAAATTTACTGAGTAACAACTAACAAGCATATTTTGAATTGGAGCATGATTGGGTAGATTCATGATGTGATACTGTTTGTTAAATGAACATTCAGATATAGTACACATTTTTTTTATTATAAATGTTACAATAATTTTATTATGTTTTTTTAATTTGTAAATCACATATATGAATTGCATAATAATCTTATTCTAGCTTTTATTGTTTGCAAATTAAAGTTAAGTATTGTAATAGAAATTTTTATGTGGTTATATTTAACATTTTTTTGCATTTTCATAGCAAGATTTTATGTTATTTATAATATTTGCAGGAGTTATTAGAAGTTGGATGTAATGGATAAAGTACCATTTCATGGAAAATGTTTAAATGTTGTAAGGATTTAAATCATTTTCTAAAAATGTTTTAAACTTTGTGGGTTTATGAAACTTTCACTAATTATCATAATTTGGACATTTTAATGGATAATTCATATGGGAATTGTAATCCATGTCCACAACTAAATAACTTTTATAAATCACAATTCCCTCATTACATTCTTTGTTCACAAACAAATTTGAATGATGCATATGGTGTATTTGTTGCTAATCATGGATGTGACAACTCTCCTCAACATGATTCTGATATGTAAGAAGTCATTCCATTGACTCAAACCATAGAAAATGAGAAAACAAATGAAGACAAGACAAAAGGAATATAGCGAACCTTACCCTAAATATGTTATGTGTAAGAAGCATTGGGATAAAGTGGTAAATGACGTAAATCTTGAATGCAAAACATCATTCATGGGAACTCAATGTAAGTACAAGTGGAAGAGATTGAAGAAGACTTTCAAGAAAGAGAAACAAGTGGAAAACAACACAAGTAAAGCGGAAGAGATTGAAGAAGACTTTCAGGAAAGAGAAACAAGTGGAAGAGATTGAAGAAGACTTTTAAGAAAGAGAAACAACTGGAAAACAACACAAGAGGAAATCCATCAACACTGAATGCATTATAGGGAAATATCCCAAGGTGACTGGTCTCATGAAATGTTATAATGGAAAAGATTATAGGTTAACACTTCCATAATAGAGTGGGAAATCACATGAAGAAAGTTCATCTATGATAATGAAGAAGAGAAAGCACATGAAAAAATTCATTTATGCAAAAAATAAATTGAATGCAAATGAATAAAAAGGAAGAGAGCTTCCAATGAAGACTTGGGAGAGAGGATGGCGAAAAGTATTATGCATTTCACTCAAACAATGAAACAAGTTGGGAACGAGAGATTACAACTTGAGCTTGGGATATTACAGCTTGAGCATGCAAAACTAGAGCAACAAAGAAAAATGATGGACAAAATATTGGATGTACAACTTCAAATTGAAAAAAAAAATTCTTATGTAAATAACATGACATAAACCATACTCAAATTTTTTATTTATCATTAGAAAGAAATACATCATTGCCCCAGACCAAAATTGTATCGTCTTATCCATTCATGAAATATAATATCTCTTTGTGCTCAACCTTCATGTCTCTCGATGGCTTAACTTTGCAATTGAATATTAGAATTGGCATGTGAATCTACTTGGAAATCTGGGTCGTCTTCGTGATTCATTTGTAGCAAATTATGGAGCACACAACATGCCACTACAATTTTAGGCACCTTATCCAATTCTACACTTACATCTCTTAGAAATATCTATTTCCCTTTGAGTATACCAAATGCATTCTCTATTTTCTCACAACCTCTAGATAAGTATGTTGAAATATTGTAACTTCCAAGAATATTCTATTTGTACTTTATCCGGAGATGTTTCATTCCTCCGCCGGGACCTTATTGTATATCCATAGATGTTTATTCCTCCGTCGGAATGTGGTAACTAGGGTTATTAGATCTCCCTAGTGGGGTCGGCCTTGAGTTAGTTGTTTAGGGGTTATTAGACTCTCCTAGGAGAATTCGGCCCTGTTAGGGTGAAAAGTCAAGTCAGAGTAGTGTATAAATAGAGGAGGTGTGTTCCTCATTTATCACTCATTCACTCACTTGTGATTGGTGCATAGGAGAGAGAGAGAGATCTACATAGGAGGAGAAGAAGCTCTTGTTTGGGGACTACATCTTTGTATTTGTTGGTCATCTATATTGAGGAAGCTTTGTTGGCTTTTCTACCCCATGAGGGTTTCCCAGGATAAATCTGTGTCTCTTGTGTTTATGTCGTGCTTGTTGTTCTTTCAGTGATCCTGTATATGCTATTGTTGTGAAATTGAATGTAATACTGATATTATCTATCTTAGCATATTGAATCTTAACATGGTATCAGATCTAGCTTGAAGGAAGGCAATGTATGGCACTTACGACACTTGCTTCACTTGCAACAATTTGAAAGTTAGGGTTTTGTATAGAAAAAACAAATCATTGTGGCACTTTCGCTATAAATTAGTTTTGGCGAAGCTTCAGGATCTGAAACGTTTACAGGCCGAAGATGAAATGTTCATGTACCTTGTGTCCGAATTTCAACCTCAGATTCGTTGTACTTTGTGAGATATGACCCGTACAAGTTAAGGTTTCTGCCTCTTTGAGAATGCAGTCCTAAACAAGTGACCTAAGGAAAAAGGTCATATCTCGGGCTAGGAAGCTCCAAATGAAATTTCATAAAAAGTGACAGTTAGGGCACGGACTGTAGTTTCACAGGTCCGGGTTTCAGAGGCCGAAGTTGAAACAGTGACATGTGGCGATCCGTACAAATTTGCTATGTTGTTTCATCCCATAAGCAAGTCATGTCGCGACACTTGGCATATCTCTCTCTCAGAGAAGCCATTGAAACTCATATATGTGGGGTTGGAAAGATGACAGGTCAGGATACCACAGAACGAATTTTCAGACCCTGCAGATCTGAAATTTCAGAGATACACCAGAAACAATACGACACATCTGAAATGGCTCAACGGAGGAAATCTAAGAAGAGGAGGAAGAAGCTCTCACTTAGGGTTTTCAGTTTTTAGGTATGCAAGGACCTGATACAATGTTGGAGACACCTGATGCAACATTGGAAACTTTTATAATGGATTTGGAATCCATTCATCATAGATATTAATCCTCTATAAAAATGTTGTGGGAGGAAGGAGATTGAAGATTAGGGTTTCCAAGTAAGAAGAAACCCTAGCAAAGTTGGGAGACTCATAGGGAAGCAATGATGAATGTTTAAATAACACTGATATTCCATCATCCTAGCACCATGAACATACATAATATGTTTACAAGTGATCTACCTTGGATGGTTAGGGTTTTTCCCTTATAGAGAAGACTACTCGATAGGTATGACTTGAGAAGATACAGGTATGTTTTGAAATCTGTTTCATGATTAAGTTTATAATATGTTTGTCTTCATATTATTGAGGTTAGTACAATCATGATTAATTCTAGATTGTTTGATCACCGTAGTAAAAGTATGAATGTATGTGAATGATAGAAGACATTCATTGATTAGGGTTTTGACACTTATGATTGTACTAATGCACTTATGGTGTTGTATGAGGATGATGTTGTTTGCTAACATGAAAGGTACATCAAGAAAGACAGATCGAGTTCTATGACCATGATGACATGAAGACAAAGAATCATCCACAGTCTTTGATCACATAGAAGCTCTACTTATGAGGTATGTATGACTTTTTTCTACTATGCTTAACTTATGAGATATGCAGGTTCTAGCACAAGGTCTCTAAATCATTGAAGAGAACAAATAAGATATTGTTTGGGTATGTTAAGACATAACCAAGCATTATAATCTAGGTATGTTTTTCCTATATCAATTTAGAATCCTACTTTTTTTGTTAGGATCTTAGGTAAGTATACTTGTGTATGAAATGATAATGGCCATACATATTTAAGATTATTTAGAATCATAATGTTTTGATAGTATTGAGATTATACTAATGAATGTGTGATTATGTATGAGATCATGAGGGTGACACTAGTGCACACTTAAGCATGCATAGTGTTACAAAAGTTCAAAGACATATAATGATGCTATTGTAAAATAGAGATCAAGCGGGAGGCAACCACACAAACATAAAAGATAAGTATTTGAGTTGTTATTTGAATCTTTGAGTAGTTAATGATATTGCTCGTAATAGTTGTATGCATATTTGTATTCCTAGGATATATCATGCATAGTGTAAGCATTCATACAACATTGAACAATATACTACTAATATGCATATGATGGGTAAGTTGGACAAACATTCCATTGTTGTTTATCTAGAATGAAACCTCTTTGCTAATATGTTGAGAGCTGTGCACGCTCTTGATAGTATGTTCTGGTAGAGATGGAAGGCATCTAGATAACCACTGTATGCATACAGGATATGGAAAAGTGTTGTGCCAAAGTATTGGTCAAGATAGTTCCATAACTATGTGAATCATATATGTATGCATAATAGGTTATCATGTCAACATGATTTGATTACTAATCCTGTAATTAACTTTGATTTGTAGGAAAGATCATGAAGAATGATGAAAACCAAACAAGTGATGGATGTTCAACAAGAAGACTTACAAATCAACATACTATACAAGGCTCGTGGCTAGAAGATTCTCTTAGAGGAAGAGGAGATCATGAGGAGATGTTTGCTCCAAGAGGCTAGATAAGACCATTCTCTTAATGGTGTAATTGAAGAAGAAGTATGAATCGAGAAAACTCCCAGGATTCAATTGAAGAAAGCTCTGTATGGGTATCCAGGATCGATAGTCATTTGATGAGCTTAATGATCACCATGGGTGATGCGGAGTTCAACCTTTGCTACAAGGTTGAAGATGGTTTCTATATACAAATGACATTCTTCTCTTAGATGGATGCAAGAAGGAACTCACCACAGAGTTCGAATGATCTTGAGGCTCATATCAGTAGACCCATCTGACGGGAGATGGCACGAATAGATAGGCCGAAGATCACTCAATGTAGAGTGTGAATGATGTTCAGTCACAAAGGGAGAATTGATAGCTTCTTGAAAAGCTTGGGCTTTACCAAAATTTGAGATGAAAGATCTCGGATTGATGCATTACTTCCTAGGTCTGGAAGTATGGCAAGGCCCAGAAGGAATATTTCTCAACCAGAGAAAGTATGCTGTGGAAATCTTGAAAAGATTTGATATGTTTGAATGTAAGGACATGACCACTCCCATGGATTCCAACTTGAAGTTGTTGGCTGATGAATCGTCAGAATTGGTTGATGTAACTTAGTACAGACATAATATTGGGTCATTGATGTCTCTGACGAATACTAGGCCAGATATATGCTTTGCTGTGAACACCTTGGGTTCGTATCTAGTGGAACCTAGGCATGCTCACTGATAGATGCAAAGCATGTGATGAGGTACCTAAAGGGTACGATAGACTTTGGCCTATGTTATCATGGAGATCATGAATTCAGATTGTATGGCTACACAGATGCTGATTGGGCAGGAAGTGTATTAGATAAGAAGAGCACATCGGGCATATGTTATTGTCTGGGATCTGCCATGATCTCTTGGTCTAGCAGGAAGCAGTCCAGTGTGGCTCTCAGCACAGCTGAAGCGGAATATATAGCTGCTTGCTTTGCCAGTTGTGAAGCGATATGGATTCAGAAGTTGTTATCAAGATTGTTTGACTTAGAGATGGACCCCACTATGATCCTGTGTGACAAACAGAGTTGTATCAATATGAAAGAGAATCCAATGTTCCATGATAAGTCAAAGCACATAGAGATCCGATATTTTTATATACGAGATATGGTGCAGAAAGGAGCTATCAGGCTCGAGTATGTGAGCACTGATGAACAAGTTGTTGATGTATTGACCAAACCTCTGTCTCGAGTAAAGTTTGAGTATTTCCAAGACAAGCTTGGTGTAGTTTAGAAGGACCCTCCTCGAAAGGGGGAGTGATATGGTCGCTGATGATGAGATTTCCTGCAATGACGGTAAGGTCGATGATGAGGATACTTGTATCGATGATGAGGATACTTGTATTGATAATTTGGATACTTGTATCGATGATAAGGATACATGTATTGATGATGTGGATACTTGTATCGATGATGAGGATACTTGTATCGATGATGAGGATACATGTATTGATGATGTGGATACTTGCATTGATGATGAGGATACTTGTATTGATGATGTGGATACTTGTATCAATGATGAGAATACTTGTACTTGATGATGTGGATACTTGTATCGATGATGAGGATACATGCATCGATGATAAGGTTACCTGTCCTGACGATGAGGTCGATGATATCAACTATAAGGTTGAGAAGTGGTCCCTAGTGGACGAGAGGGATTGTATCATCCCCAGACTTCGGTCCTTGAATTGATCTATAGACATATGTCTCTGAGAAGTGGTCCCTAGTGGACGAGAGGGATTGTATCATCCCTGGACTCCGGTCCCTGAATTGATCCGTAGACATATGTCTCTGAAAAGTGGTCCGTAGACTTTGTCTAAGTAGACGTGATAGGATTGCATCATCCCTGAACCTTTGGTTCAAAATGTACGTGATAGGACTGCATCATCCCTAAATGTTTGGTTCAAAATGTACATGATAGGACTGCATTGTCCCTGAACGCTTGGTTCAAAATGTATGTGATAGGACTGCATCGTCCTTGAACGTTTGGTACAAAATGTACATGATAGGACTGCATCGTCCCTAAATGTTTGGTTCAAAATGTACGTGATAGGACTGCATCGTCCCTGAACGTTTGGTTCAAAATGTACGTGATAGGACTGCATCGTCCCTGAACGTTTGGTTCAAAATGCACGTGATAGGATTGCATCGTCCCTGAACGTTTGGTTCAAAATCCATGTGATAGGACTGCATCGTCCCTGAACGTTTGGTTCAAAATGTACGTGATAGGACTGCATCATCCCTGAACAGCTAGTTCAAAATGTACATGATAGGACTGCATCATCCCTTAATAGCTAGCTCAAAATGTACATGATAGGACTGCATCGTCCCTGAACGTTTGGTTCAAAATGTATGTGATCAGACTGCATCGTCCCTGAGTGTTTGGTTCAAAATGTACGTGATAGGATTGCATCATCCTTAATATTTATATTATTGAAAAATAAAAATAAAACAAATTGAAAATGTATATAAGACATTGTTTACAACATAAACATGAAAATAAATTATGAATATATAAAAGTAATTATAGGTAAACTTCATGTTACAAAATAAAGACTATTTAAACCCAGATCTGTAAATAACAACAACATTTTTATAGTGTTCGCCCATCCCTTTATACAATATTGGTTGGCTGCCAAGGGCTTCTCAAGGCCATGACTCGGAAGTTGCTGAGAGGGGCTATAAAACTTTGTCTTTTGATACGAAGGGAGCAGGCAAATCTACATGGAGAAATCTTCTTATACTTTCTTTATCTTAAATAGTTTTTAGATTTTTGGAGCTATGTATGAATCTATTAAATCGTTTAATTGAATAAAATTTAGCCACCTTGTATTTTGATAAGAATATTGTTGTATTAAAGAGATACTTTGCTCGAAGGAATCCAATTAGTGATCACAAATACCAGTTTGGTGTGACTAGACTTCCATGATTAGTTAGTGGAAAAACAATGATTGAAATATATATTTTTGCATTGGGTGTTATCATTTATCTAGCTTCTGGGATTTCCAACCTCTATGATGCTAAAGGAACTAGATAAATCAGCATTACTTTTTTTAAGAAATACATCATAGAAAGTTTGAGGCAAAGAATTTCTCATTTATATAGCTGTCACACAATTACTTTGACTAATAATTTTGTTTCGGTTACCAACGAACGAGTATATTAAACAAAATATTATGAATGAAAAAAAGGTTATGATCGCATACATTCAAATTACATGTTACAAAATAAATATGAAAAAAAAGCTTATGAATATAGAAAGAGCTATCCAACAAACTTCCTAGTGTTGTTGTCAAGGATAATTGTAAAATAAATTATGAAAAAATGATTTTGAATTTATAAAGGTACTAACCAGTGATTCGCCCAACAGAGTGACATAAGTACTAACTGGAATGCTCTAACTATCAGCTACCTGAAGTTTACCTTTACTATGAGTCACACGCTTGCAGTAATGGATCCTAAACTATCTAGCAAAAACTAACCACGGAGCTTCTGAGCAAAGCAATGGATCCCTAATATTTACTCCGATAGGTGTTTATATCTTAAAATTTGGGGTGGACTACCATCTATGCTTTTCCTAGATTAAAGGAGGGTGGGACAAGTGTACTGTCCATAATGATTTTATGGTCATCGTTCAAAATTCAAAATAAACAATTATAAAATAATAATAATAATAACTGGTAGTTGATTGATGGATAACTCGTAACTCATGCATGGAAAAGAGGTAGTGAACAACCCATTTAACTAAAAAAACTAAGAGATAGTTGGAGCATAGAAAACAAGTGATTACAACTAAGCATGGAGAATAAGTAACAAATAACTTGTTCATGGCACTTAACTTGCACTTAACTCATGCATGGAAAACATGTAGTGAACAATCACAGGGGGTTCACTAGCAAGGCAATATCATATCACGTCCATTCATATTTGGGGTTTGAATACTCTTAAAAACCTCAAAAATATATTTCCTTGTATTAAGGGGTCAAAGGGGTTTTTTAATTTGACATAGTAATATAAATATTGGAGGTTATTTTATTTGAGTGGGATGAGGAATAACCTCCAAATCATGAGATGGATTCATACCTCCAAATCATGGGCTCAATTCATACCCACCTAAAACTTAAGGACCCTCCATTTTTATTTGATATTGCTTATGATCCTAAGTTTTGCATAAATCTAATAATAGTGTACCAATGATAATATTGATGGAAGTCTCTTTGGATTACTACCCTTGAACAATACTCATTTAATAACTTATTTAGGCTTGGTTTGAATTGATGTTATATTGTTTTTCATCGTTAATGTAAGAGATGTATCTAATTGAGAGTTCCGGAGTTGAACAATTGTACTATATTTTTTGTAGGCATTCAAGTAAAATATCTAACTCTTCATTTTTTAGGTTGGGTTTTAGGTGGGTATTGAGATTCAATCAAACCTTGCTCCATGACAACCAAGAAAAGTGAGATCAATCTTTCTTGGCTCACTAAAACCAAGAAAAGTTAGATCAATCTTTCTTGACTCATTATTTCTTTCCACTTTTTGTATTCTTTTTTAACATTTTCACATTGAAAGTTAGGAATAGTTGTTAGATTGAGTTATATTTGGCACATTCATAATTGTAATTTCAATTCTTATATGCAAGGCATCTGCCTTAATATTGTATTGGAACTAACATGGACATAAGTGAAAATATAAATCATTATTTACATACCTTATGTGTTATCTTTACCATGAAATGGTATCATATAAGTTTCACCATCTGTGTCTCTTTATAACTATTGCGTGCTTGAAGCTTAACAATGGTGATTTTTCCCTTTCTTTTAAAAAAAAAAACTAGATATAACCCAAGAAAAGGTAACTAAATGTTGTTAATTCCCTTGATTGCAAGAATAAATGTAGAAGAAGTAGAGGAAATTCATTGAATCTTGTGAATGACCCAAATCCAAGCTATGCACATGATCATATGGTGTTATTGGAAAGTAAGAGGAATTTTTCTATGTTCATTTGGGTTCAAACATCAACTGAT
Organism: Larix kaempferi; assembly: GCA_027924585.1. NCBI lineage: Eukaryota > Viridiplantae > Streptophyta > Pinopsida > Pinales > Pinaceae > Larix > Larix kaempferi. Next base: position 7,345,790 of record BSBM01000337.1, on the reverse strand, counting down.
GTTTGTTTTGATAGGAAGGTAGGGGAGTCCATCCACGAAAGGGTTTCAATTTTGAATTTTTATGGAGTTTAATTTATTAAACTTATAGAAAACATGAGCTCTCTATGGCTATACTTATATTTACATGATATAAAATTGGTAGATTGGTAGATTGTGGCGTGAAACATCTGCAATTCTCATATTTTCTAAGCATTGCAGTAACTATTGCAGTATTAGCCTTTTACATTCTTTGTTATGTTGATCTCTTGATTGGGTTTCCTTTTACGCATTTTCCCTTCCTAGTACTATTTCATTGGGTTTTCCACTATCCAATGCTACAAATTGATCAGTCACCCCCGCAATCCTGGTGGGATCATTATTAGCATTATACTATTATTTTATTTAGCATCATGTTTTCTTATACTAAGATGTGTTAGGGATCCTATTTGTTACAATTTGATAATATGATATAATGGGATTATTAAAAATGGGTTGATAAAAATGGATACATACAATATCTGGTGAAACTAGGGGCTTTCTTAATTGAAAAGGCATATTGGGAGAGGGGTTCAACAATAAATTTTAGGAGCAATTTTACAATATTGATTAAAATTAGGGATATTCTTTAATATCATGCGAATGATTGTGCTATGTAAGAAGTTCACTGAGTGAACCCCCTGTGTGAACAACCCATTTAACTAAAGAAACTAACAGATAGCTGGAGCATATCAAACAAGTGATTACAATTAAGCATGGAGAATAAGCAACAAATAACTTGTTCATGGTACTTAACTTGCACTTAACTAGTGATCTATCAATGTTGACCGACCACAAGTTAAGTAGCTATGCTAATTTACAATGAGATTTGGAAATTCAATGTTGTGTTGTTCCTTGATAAATAGAATGGTTTCAGCCATTTAATGATTTAATTTTCCAGTACATTGACAAATTTTAATTCCCAACATATTGATGGATTTGACAATTAATAGTGAATGTTGTACACATAGCTTAGCTCCATGTTAATTACATGTGCACGAAAAGGGAGGTTAGACTACCATTGTGTCATGCGCTTCCCTTCTCTCCATGTCAAGCCTAATACTAATGCAAGCTTGTCCAACTTCTCCATCCCATAATCTTATGGAAATTGGCCATCCTCACCATGTTTTGTCAAATTCTAAAACAAATTCTATTATGGCCATTGGCCATTCTTGCCATATTTTGTCAAAGTCTAAAACAAATTCTATTATGTCTCACAGACTTTGCACATGGAGAAAAGTGGGGTGTAATAAAGACCCAATTTTGATGATGTAAGTAGGGAACACATGCTATTTCAATATGTTATACCCACTCCAACTGAAGTACAATGCTCAAAATACAGTGAGGTTAAATCAAATTTAAATTTTAAATTATCTTCATCAATTCTATTGGATATTAGTATTGATTTTGACAGTGGTAAGGTATTTTCCATAATTTTGTCAACTAGAGGTACACCCTATTTCAGATGAGAGAGCACACACTTCGAGGGCACTTTTCATTGTTATGAACTAGAGGTACACCCTATTTCAGATGAGAGTCCTCATAATTACTCTTAAGCTCACTTCGAGGGAACTTTTCATCGTTATGTATGAAGGCTATCAACAATGAGCATTTTTTCAAAAATGGGAAAACCGTAAGAGAAATTGTGCAAATTCAAATGAAGGCCAAATGTTGGGGATGTTGATGATTATTTTCATTTTATTATGCACCTGTATTTGAAGCTTCCATTACCATGCAAACTAGAACAACACAGTGGTAAATATAGGCATTGTCTTGCACAAGAATTCATGGGTGGGAAAAGTGGCCAAAACCACCGTAGGAATCTCAACAGATGACGTTAAAAGAGACACCCAGTTGCTCGACAACTCTCGGTTGGTTCTTCACATTCGTGACTCGGGAGATGATGTTGTCGAGAGTGCTTATGTTGGTGATTTACATCTTTTCTAATTTTCTTTCTTGTCATAGTTTGTATATAAAGATGAAAAAATAAACTTAAGATATTTTCCTGTTTCAAATCACTATTATCAATAAATGAATACCCAATTTAGCAACAAGAGATATAAAGCTTAGCAATCCTATGCGAGACACCTTATGAGCATCTTTCAGATGTTGAAGTCAAAAGATACCAAGATCAAGGAGCAAAGTAACCCATTCCAAATACACAAAAGAAATAAATTATGTGCATTGTTGTTTCTTATCAAACCCCCCAACATTTTATGACTCATGTAGTTGATTGTTGATATCTATGGATATCCTGGACAAGGAGAAGGAGCAAACTAAACCCAATCCAAATTCACATAAGAAATGAATATGTAGTGTTGTTGGTTTTTTTTTTCCATCAATTTCTCCACCTTGGTCACAAGTTTGATACTTATCTTTGTGGATAAGTTCAACACTTAATCTCTTGGAAAGAGAAGTGGTAGCCATAACTAGACGACATAAATCTAACATTTTAGAATTCATCTCAAATCTGAGAGATGATGCCCAAGTGCCAATTGTTTCCTTCTCTACCACATATCCCTTCCTCTAAAACCACCGATATCCATATGTTGTTTGCATGGCACATGGTGATGAAATCCGACCGACGTTGACTTAAACTAATTGGTACTAACATTTCCAAAATTTTGATGTACGTTATGTAGTAATATTGACATAACAACTTTCTGTTAAGAAATTTGGCCATGGAAAATGTGAGAAAACAAGAAAAACAAGAACTGGATTAAATGCATCACAGGTATACGTGTAAGACAATCTTGTAATGGTCCAAAGAGAATGTAAGAACTTACTCGTAAGAAATTTGGCCACCATATTAAAATGCACCTAAAGTACATGTGTAATACAATATTTTACTAACACTCCAGGTCTTCACCCTTTTAGTAGCAAGGCAAACAATACAATATAAAAAATGCAACATTTACATGTTAAAAACCCCAGAGGGGACACACCCTTTTGAGACATTTTGACGACACTTGGGATACAGAATTATAAAATCCCTTTTACACATTCCATCAAACACATTGTGTGTAAAATATGGAAATGCATTCCTAGCAATTCCCCTTCACTCTTAATACAACCATAACTTATTTAATGAAGTTTATGATACAACAGAAGGTCATTTACGGTTTTATACATGCAACTACAGAATTGCTTACATTTAATTATGGAATTATATAACTATAGAATGTAAATCTCAGACAATATATTTGTAGCTACATAATGTGCAATTCCAAATGCCTATGAAGCATAATGGTACTGGAAAATACCATTTAAATGGCCTTCTACAGCCATGAACATAACAACCATTGCATAATAATAACCAGAAATTCATCTATAATGTCCATGCCATTTTGCAAATAATTTCACAATGCAGAAATATCATTTCCAGATATTAAAGGCAGCTAAAGATTTGGCATTCATTTAACCATGTTTCTACATTTTGAATGCAAGGTTTGTAAATTTCTTGGACACCTTTTAACAAACATTTCCTGAGCAAAGTATTTAAGTTTTACTCTGACATTTTTCCAAGCATGTTGTGTGCAAACTTAAAAACAATAACCTTTCATAAATAGAGCAATTGCTTATCAATTAAATTCTATGTGACATAAGTGTAATTCCTCTAGCTGAATTTTTAGATATAGTTATTCAATTTCAACACAGAAATTAAACTTGACTCACAAGCAATATTCCATTCAAGATTTAACATTGAAAAATCTCCAAATACATTTCAGAATTCGATACTTAGTTGTACAATGCTTGAACTAGGCAACTGGTTGCTTGTGAAGCCCGCTCCACCCAACCATAGGCAAACTGCACCCTTATCCTTTCAACGCAACCACCAAGCCCAAGATGGGACCAAGAATTCCACCAACTCAACCACCATGCCAAGATGGGACCAAGAATTCCACCAGTCAATATTTTCACATCCAGTTCTTCCAAGTTGATTTTCCAAATACCCCTCTCCCCCCATAATCCTAGACCTGGGGCTAATTTCATGTTTGCATGCAATAGTTTATTGCATGGCTTCACCAAGGCCACTTTGGCTCTCCTAGAGACCCACGTTCTCCCATATTTTAATGATTTCTCTAATCATCATTTTAATACATAATCAGGTTTTTAGGCTAACAAAAAGGACTTAAGGTTTAATTAATCATAAAGATATTTTTCAGGCTCAAGATTATACCAGGGTCATGTTCTTACCCCATGGGACTTCTTCACAACCCCCTTACTCTCCAACTGGTTAATTCCTTGGTCCCCCATACTCTTTTTATCATTCCACCCCATAAGCAGTCGGTTGTATTTTAATTATAAAATCATTCATATACATGTGTATATGTCCCGACATCCAAGCCATTTAAATCAATAATTACATCATGTACAACTAAAACCGGGAATTTAAAACCGAGGGTGTTAGATTCCCTTCCCTCTTAAATTGACACTTTCCTCAGCATTTTAACACTTATGGACACATAACATAAGGATATTCATCAAAAAAATTCAAAACTATGCAAGGTTGTCCCTACATTTCAGATTTCAGTCTATTTCTTCAGAGTTGAACCAGGTTCACTGAACTCTAACCTACTTCATAACATTTTCCTACTAATTACAATAGGAGCTTGTCCCACTCCTCTTTAGCGTTTAAGGCAACAACAACCAATTTCCAACAGAAGTATTCTCTCTTAAATCAATTACCATACATTCATCATGCCAACATAATTAAATCAACCATCTTATTTTACTAAATGACTAACACTTTCATGCTTTTCTCATCATGCTTTCATGCATTTTATGCTTACATATGCTTATGCATACATATGAATCCAATCATCTTTATTTCTTTACAAAAATTTAACTATTCAAGCATGGATTGTTTATTTCAAACATAATAACTACAACATATTCACTTGTAACTTGCATTTCCAACACTTCCTTTTTTTGGAAAGCAAAAACATAAGTAAAAAGAGAGATTAAAAGTTTTTCCCTTCTTAGTTTTGTCCCAATCCAGAGCTCCACATTCGTGGATTTTCTACTCCTTGGTCTATTACTTGTAAAATGCAAGTTTTTAGCTTGCATCCAATTGAGAGATTCACTACGAGTGGAAACATTGTCACCAACATTCCACATAATCACCTAACCACAGGGTTTTAGAATTAGTTACAACTAGTTCAACAACAAACACCCAACAACAGGGTTTCCGAACTAGGTACAACCAGTTCAACAACAAACACCCAACAATAGGGTTTCAGAACTAGCTAAAACCACTTCAACGACAAACACCCAATAACAGGGTTTCAAAACTAGCTACAACCTGTTCAATAACAAACATCCAACAACAGAGTTTTAGAACTAGCTACAACCAGTTCAACAACAAACACCCAACAACAAGGTTTTAGAACAAGCTACAACCAGTTCACCAACAAACACCCAACAATAGGGTTTCAAAACTAGCTACAAACAGTTCATTTTCTTTAACATGCAAGTGCTCGAATTGCATAATCGTCGTCTTCAGTATTCATGTAGAGGAAAACACATCCTAACAAAAGTACCTCTGGCACCATGACATCAATGCCCATAATTCTTCCAGTGCAGCCATGAATCAATCCTTTCAGGAACCATGACATCAATCCTCAATTCTTCCAGCGCAGCCATGGATCAACCCTTCTAGGCATCATGACATTAATGCTCAATTATTCCAATGCATCCATGGATCAACCCTTTCAGGAACCATGACATTAACGCTCAATTCTTACAATTAAGTTGTGCTTCTTGTATTCAATATGCAAGCACCAACTTGCATGTATACCCGATAAACACAATAGCTAGCAAAGCTCATCAGTATCATACATTTATCAAAATACATTATCATGACACTGAAAATATTCTAATTGCAATCCTACTTATCAACACTTGGTAAATTGCCTGATTGATTTTCTAGACACAACACTAGGAAAGTGTCCATTCTTTTCTGGTTTGTTCCATGTCAGCAGCCAAACACAACACCAGGAATTCATCCATTCCCTTTCAGTGTATCTCATATTGGTTGGAATTGTATCCTAAGTGTCTTTCAAGGAAAAGATTAAAAACATTTCAATGTAAAAACATGTTTCGAGCAACAACTCTTACTAACTTCTTTCAGAAATGAAATTGATATTTGGGAAAAGAGACTTCCCTTTTCCCATAACCGGAACCCATTTTCAGTTCCTCGTCTTACACATCACTTTTCATGGAACACCATGACTTCTACATGGATTTTCCAATTTTTTCAAAAGACTTATAATATTGCATTCTCATTCTCTGCAAAGAAGATTAATATTGCAGTCTCATTTCCTGCATGAAGCTATTAATATTGCAGTTTCATTTCCTGCATGAAACTATTAATATTGTAGTCTCATTCTCTGCAACACTTGCAAATAATCACATTAGATGAATAAACATAATTTATATCTAATAAATTCAGTTAACAACCATTAACAAGTACCATCAACTAACGGGCCCTCGCACGAAGTTGAGGGACCTTTTAAATGCAATCGTGCATTCACAAAACACACGAAAGTTTAGAAAATTGAAAACGTGCGCGCGTTTCTTAGAACTAGGCATGGGCGGGCTCCGAGCCTGCCATGCCAATTAATATGTAGGATAGGATTCCATAATGCGCGTGCGTTTTGGAAAGACAAAATGCTCTAGCGTTATGGATAAACAAAACGTGCTAGCGTTATGGGCACACAAAACATGCGCGCGTTTCTTGAATGTTAAAAAAATCCTAGGCATTTAATATGTTTGGTGCACGACTAAATAACACCTAGTGGTAAAAAACGCGTGAGCGTTTCTTCATCCAAAAACACGCTAGCGTTATGGTAAACTACACAATTTGCATTTTCATCAAAACCTTATTTAATAGTTTCTATGGGTTAGGAGGTTAAATAGGGATTTGTTGTTAGGGGCTAAGGGGTCAAGGGGCTTAAGGGTTAGAGATGGGGGGTGGTTAGTGGGAGGGGAAGGGGATAGGAGGGGGGTTAGCGAGGGGGGGGAGAGAGAGAGAGAGAGAGAGAGAGAGGGTTAGTAATGGCTATGGGGGGCAGAGGAGGGAGAGAGAGAGATAGAGAAGAGGGTGTTAATTGTAGGGAGTGATAAAGAGAGATGGGAGGTGTGGTTAGAGGTAGGTGGAGGTGTAGGAAGAGAGAGAGACTGCGAGAGGGGGTTAGTAAGGGATAGGGAGAGGAGGGGAGAGAGATAGAGAGGAGGGGTTCTTGGGATAGGGGGGATTAGTAGAGAGATAGAAAGAGTAGGATGGTTAGGGATGGGGGAGAATTTAGGGAGAGGGAGAGGGGGTTTAGAGAGAGAGAGAGAGAGAGAGAGGTGTAGAAGCAGGGAAGAGAGAGTGAGAGAGGGGGGATTAGTTAGGGGTAATGGGCTAGGAGGGGGGTTAGAGAGAGAGAGAGAGAGAGAGAGAAGAGAGGGTGTTAGTTGTATGGAGTGAGAAAGAGAGATGGGAGGTGGTTAGAGGTAGGTGGAGGTGTAGGGAAGAGAGAGAGAGTGAGAGATCATGGGTTAGTAAGGGCTAGTGAGAGGAGGGGAGAGAGATAGAGAGGAGGGGGTTTTGCGTTGGGGGGGTAGAAGAGAGATATAAAGAGCAGGATGGTTAGGGATGGGGGAGAGGGAGAGGGGGTTTAGAGAGAGAGAGAGAGAGAGGTGTAGAAGCAGGGAAGAGAGAGGGTGGGTTAGTTAGGGGTAAGGGGCTAGGAGGGGGGTTAACGAGGGGGAGAGAGAGAGAAAGATTGAGAGAGGGGGTTAGTAATGGTTAGGGGGAGAGGAGGGAGAGAGAGAGAGAGAGAAGAGAGGGTGTTAGTTGTAGGGAGTGAGAAAGAGAGATGGGAGGTGTGGTTAGAGGTAGGTGGAGGTGTAGGGAAGAGAGAGAGATTGAGAGATCCCGGGTTAGTCATGGCTAGGGAGAGGATGGGAGAGAGATAGAGAGGAGGGGGTTTACGGCTAGGGGGTGTAGGAGAGAGATATAAAGAGTAGGATGGTTAGGGATGGGGGAGAGGTTAGGGAGAGGGAGAGGGGGTTTAGAGAGAGATAGAGAGTTGTAGAAGTAGGGAAGAGAGAGTGAGAGAGGGGGGCGGTTAGTAATGGCTAGGGGAGAGGGAGAGAGGGAGAAAGAGAGAGAGAGAGAGAGAGGGTTTTAGTTGTAGGGAGTGAGAAAGATAGATGGGAGGGGTGGTTAGAAGTAGGTGCAGGTGTAGGGAAGAGAGAGAGACCGAGAGAGGGGGTTAGTAAGGGCTAGGGAGAGGAGGGGAGAGAGATAGAGAGGAGGGGGTTTAGGGCTAGGGGGAGTAGGAGAGATATAGAAAGAGTAGGATGGTTAGGGATGGGGGAGAGGTTAGGGAGAAGGAGAGGGGGTTTAGAGAGAGAGAGAGAGGTGTAGAAGTAGGGAAGAGAGAGTGAGAGAGGGGTTTTGTAAGGGTTACGAGGAGGAGGGGATAGAGAGAGGGGGGTTAGGGGTATGGGTAGTAGGAGAGACAATAGAGAGGAAAGGTGGTTAGGTGTGGGTGGGTGGGTGGGTGGGGTGGGGTGGGGTGGTTTAAGGGGTTATAGAGAGATAGAGAGGGAGGAGGGTGTCAGGGGATTAGAAGAGAGAGAGAGGGGTGGGGGATATGGGTTGGTGGAGGAGTACAAAAGACATAGAGAGAGAGGGGGTTAGGTGTAGGAGGGGAGAGAGTGAGCAAGCATTAGGTGTAGGAGGGGAGAGAGTGAGCAAGGGTTAATAGTGACAGGATTATCAGAGATATAGAGGGAGGAGGATTTAAGAGTGGTGGAGATTAGGGAGAGGGAGAGGAGGGGTTAGGGAGTGGTGGGTATATAAATTTATTCAACACTTAAAAACGTAAATTTTTTTAGTTAATAACACACACGCGTTACGAACATACAAAACGCGTGCGCGTTTTGTACATACAAAACACGCGCACGTTTTGTATATAAAAAATGCGCGCGTGTTTTGTATATACAAAAACGCGCGCCAATCAAAATATTTGAATTTAAATAGAATGTGCACGCGTTCCGGAGCACCTAATCACCCCCTCCTCCCGCACCCGCGTGTCAACCACAGTCCTATGTGGTTTGTTCGGACTTACCAAACTTGTGTTATGGAATCTAATGAACCATAACTAATTAGGCATTTCCACCATTTTTCTCAATATGGCTGTTTTCCACCGCTCTCTATAGCATGACATACATGACCATTATTGACGAAATTTTAGGCATAGATAGCATTTTTTATGCAGATTCCAAATATGTAATTTTAAAAAAAAATATTGATATTTTCTATTTGTTTCCTAATTTTCTTGTGTCATCACTCCTTCAGTAAAAAACATGTTGTTAGTGTTTATTCCGTAACTTTTTCATTTCACAACCATTTAAAAAAACATTGTATGTTGCACTAGTAGACACCGACCTCTACATGCTATAAACAATCCAAGTCGAAATAACTGCATTAAGACGTTCAAAGGCTGCACCCACATTAGACGTACTATTCACGAGGTTTGATCAATTACATAATTAAAAATTAAAATTAAAATTAAACATTTAATTTTGGAAAAATAGTGCTGCACTAGTGCTATGGCTTCTATACATATCTACCAATTTTTGTAGCCTGAAACCATCATTTAGGCACTGAAAGGTTGCACCCACAAAAACATATACCTTATCATTTGCCAAAAAAATAAAAAGTGACTGTTAGAAGAAAAAAAAATTTGACATAGTTATGCAAATTTTCATTACTTAAAACTTATATATTCGGAAACGTGACTCAATTTTCCTATGTTTCATCATTTTTACTTGATGCAAGATATCTTGTGTAAGTATCTCAAAAACACCAAGTAAGTTGATGGATGCTTGATTTTTCAGTTTTCGATTGCATCTAACGCGCCAAAAGTGACTCTCATTAGCTTGCACATGCCCTAACAACAATTAGCAATTAATAGAGAACACCAATTAGTAATTCATAAGTAAATATCAATTGACCGCAACTAGCAATATACATGTATCTTCCACTTCCATAAAGTTTCATGTCTGGAAATTTTAATAGTTTAATTTTCAGTTCACACATTACATAGTGAACAAACACCAATCCTCCAGATCTACATTGAAACATGTAAGTGTACTATTCTACAAAGAAAACATTCAATTGAATTTAAACACTCGCTGCTTTTTTGGATTCCTCTTGCACATTTAATATTACATTAGCAAATTTTCAGATATATAAAACTTGGCAATCACACCGATTTCCATTAAAGAACAACATTTTAGATATTACATAAATAAAACTATGAATTTTCACAAATGGAATCAAGCCTAAGTCTATCTAAAGAATGTTAGTTAATAGTCCACTATGGTCATCCAACATTGGACTCGAACAAAATCCAAACATAGGCTTCAAATAGTCACCTAGGACTCAAACACAGGCCAATCCTACACTCCGCTAAGCTTTATAGGCACCAAAGAGAGTAAAGGGAAATAGGATTTCCCAACTAATGAACTCAACTATAGATCCATAAACACCTCAAGGTATCAGCCGATATGATGCTGCTCCAAAACTACCTCTCACAACACCAAGGAGGTACCCCCTTCTCTACACACTCATTCCCTTGGGCCTGACCTCCCTCCAGGAGATGTTCAGTGTAAGCACATAAATGAGTAATGTAGAGCCCGTTAACCTCTCAGAAGGTCTCAACCTGCACTAGGATGATTATAGGATCCACCCTGAACCTTCCTCTACTTTTAGGAATTAACATAGCTTCATTGTCACATCATTCATGAACAATAATCATGAGAAATAAAACTCAGTGTCACATCACACTCTTGTAACAACTTTCTTGAGTGTTTGTATCCAATTTTTATTTATTAAATAATAATAATGAGTCATTACATTAATCTTTGACCTAATTGGTCATAATTACAAAACTTGTAATTATAATTTTAACACAAAATAATTTGCAAAAAAGGATAATAGTAGAAAATAATTATTCTCAAAAATTGGGTAGGTGACAAAGAGTCAGGCCGAAAAATCCTGAAGAGAGTTGGAAGAAGAAGACTACGACGAAGAGGAAAAAGAAGAAGAAGAAGAAAATTGGGTTCATGAAGAATAGCACAAAGAAGAAGAAGACGAGAAGAATTCCAGAGTTCAAGGTCTAGAGCAAACAAAAGAAAAAGAAGACGTTGCATCAGCATGCAGCAGACAAGAATAGTAAAATAATTTTGAGTTTTGACATGAACTGATGTAAGCCTTGCTGAGACTTAGACCAGCAGGCATGATAAATATTTGAATTTTGAAAATTATGTAAGCCCATAGAGGCCTCATATGTAATGTTGTAGCATGTTAGCATTTAGTTTGTTTATGGTCGGAATTAAGGGGGAGTGTTGGAGATAATTCCTCCCGCCAACATCGTTGGAGATAATTCCTCCCGCCAACATCGTTTGGAGATAATTCCTCCCGCCAACATTTTTGTCGATAAAGAGAAAATCGCATTATGTCGGTCTCTGATGTCCGTAATTATTCCTTGATCAAAGACCGCCAGCTGTCCATATTTACTTGACAACGGACTTGTCGCTGAAGCGATTAGAGTCTGAAGTAAAAAATGATCATTTCCCATTTCGTTCATAATTTGAGTCAGGATTCGGGAGATATTTATAACGCCCAACGTTACAGCCGTTTCGCTAAGTTGTGGAGAGCAAATCGAAAGGCTAAGAAGTCGTTGAGTTTACTGACTTGACTTGAATGCGTGTGCCGAAGAAATCGCGGATTTCCTTCAATAAAAAGAAAATAGAATCACTGATAAAAAGAAAATCGGGGATGATTTTTGTCGATAAAGAGCAAATCGCATTATGTCGGTCTCTGTTGTCCGTAATTATTCCTTGATCAAAGACCGCCAGCTGTCCATATTTACTTGACAACGGACTTGTCGCTGAAGGGATTAGAGTCTCAAGTCAAAGATAATTATTTCCCATTTCGTTCATAATTTGAGTCGAGATTCGGGATATATGTATAACGCTCAACGTTACATCCGTTTCGCTGAGTTGTGGAGATAAAATTGGAAGGCTAAGAATCGCTAAGTTTATTAACTTGACTTGAATGCCTGGGCCGAAGAAATCACGGATTTCCATCAATAAAAAGAAAATAGAATCACTGATAAAGAGAAAATACGGAAGGATTTTTGTCGATAAAGAACAAATCACATTATGTCGGCCTCTGGTGTCCGTAATTATTCCTTGATCAAAGACATCCAGCTATGCATATTTACTTGACAGCAGACGTGTCACTGAAGGGATTAGAGTCTGAAGTCAAAGATAATCATTTCCCATTTCGTTCATAATTTGAGTCAGGATTCGAGAGATATGTATAATGCTCAACGTTACAGTTGTTTCATTGAGTTGTGGAGAGAAAATCGGAAGGCTAAGAAGTTGTTGATTTTATTGACTTGACTTGAATGCGTGGGCCGAAGAAATCGCAGATTTCCTTCAATAAAAAGAAAATAGAATCAATGATAAAGAGAAATTCGGGGAGGATTTTTGTCGATAAAGAGAAAATTGCATTATGTCGGTCTCTGATATCCATAATCATTCCTTGATCAAAGAACGCCAGTTGTCCATATTTATTTGACAGCGGACTTGTCACTGAAGGGATTAGAATCTGAAGTCAAATATAATCATTTCCCATTTCGTTCATAATTTGAGTCGGGATTCAGGAGATATGTATAACACTCAACGTTACAGTCGTTTTGCTGAGTTGTGGAGAGAAAAACGGAAGGCTAAGAAGTCGTAGAGTTTGTTGACTTGACTTGAATGTGTGGGCCGAAGAAATCATGGATTTCCTTCAATAAAACGAAAATAGAATAACTGATAAAGAGAAAATCGGGGAGGATTTTTATTGATAAAGAGCAAATCGCATTATGTTGGTCTCTGATGTCCGTAATTATTCCTTGATCAAAGATTGCTCGCTGTCTATATATACTTGACAACAGACTAGTCGCTGAAGGGATTAGAGTCCGAAGTCAAAGATAATCATTTCCCATTTCGTTCATAAATTGAGTCGGGATTCAGGAGATATGTATAACACTCAACGTTACAGTTGTTATGCGGAGTTGTGGAGAGAAAATCAGAAGGCTATGAAGTCACTGAGTTTATTGACTTGACTTGAATGCGTGGGATGAAGAAATTGCGGATTACCTTCAATCAGGAAAAATTTTAGGGGCAAAATTTAGCCAATTGGCTATTTTTTGGACTTTTTTCAAAAAATAAATTCGCTATTTGGTCATTTTTAGCCTCTATTATCGCCTATATTTACATAAAATATTTTTTTTTAGCATAATATTCGCCAAAATTTTCAAGTTTCAGTAGTAAACCGTATGTTTCATATTTACTATTCACCTTCCAATATATATATATATATATATGTTTTTTTCAATCCAAAATAATCGCCTAGAATACTATACTTAGGTATACTTTTATACTCCTTAAAAAATACCCTGCCTTCAATAAAAGGAAAATAGAATCATTGAGAAAGAGAAAATTAGGGAGGATTTTTGTCGATAAAATGCAAATCACGTTATGTCGGTCTCTGATGTCTGCAATTATTCCTTGATCAAAGACAGCCAGTTGTAGATATTTACTTGACATCGGATGCGTCGCCAAAGGGATTAGAGTCTGAAGTAAAATATAATCATTTCGTTCATAATTTGAGTCGGGATTCGAGAGATATGAATAATGGTCAATGTTACATCCATTTCGTTGAGTCGTGGAGAGAAAATCGGAAGGCTAAGAAGTCACTGAGTTTATTGACTTGACTTAAATGCGTGGGTCAAAGAAATTACGGATTTCCTTCAATAAAAAGAAAATAGAATCACTGATAAAGAGAAAACCGGGGAGGATTGTTGTTGATAAAGAGCAAATCGCATTATGTCGGTCTTTGATGTTCGTAATTATTCCATGATCAAAGAACGCCAGTTGTCCATATTTATTTGACAGCGGACTTGTTAGTGAAGGGATTAGAATCTGAAGTCAAATATAATCATTTCCCATTTTCGTCATAATTTGAGTCAGGATTCGGGAGATATGTATAACACTCAACGTTACAGCCGTTTCACTGAGTTGTGGAGAGAAAAAATGAAGGCTAAGAAGTCATTGAGTTTGCTGACTTCACTTGAATGCGTGGGTGAAAGAAATCGTGGATTTCCTTCAATAAAAAGAAAATAGAATCACTAATAAGAGAAATTCAAGGAGGATTTTTGTCGATAAAGAGCAAATCGCATTATGTCGGTCTCTGATGTCCGTAATTATTCCTTGATCAAAGATCACGAGCTGTCCATATATACTTGACAACGGACTTGTCGCTGAAGGGATTAGAGTCTGAAGTCAAAGATAATCATTTCCCATTCCGTTCATAATTTGAGTCGGGATTCGGGAGATATGTATAACGCTCAACATTACTGTCGTTTCGCTGAGTTGTGGAGAGAAAATCGGAAGGATATGAAGTCACTGAGTTTATTGACTTGACTTGAATGCGTGGCCCGAAGAAATCGCGGATTTCCTTCAATAAAACTAAAAGAGAATCACTGATAAAGAGAAAATCAGGGAGGATTTTTGTAGATAAAGAGCAAATCACATTATGTCGGTCTCTGATGTTTGTAATTATTCCTTGATCAAATACCGCCACCTGTCCATAATTACTTGACAGTGGACTTGTCGTTGAAGGGATTAGAGTCTGAAGTCAAAGATAATCATTTCCCATTTCATTCATAATTTGAGTCAGGATTCAGGAGATATGTATAACACTCAACGTTATAGCCGTTTCGCTGAGTTATGGAGAGAAAATAGGAAGGCTAAGAAGTCACTGAGTTTATTGGCTTGGCTTGAATGCTTGGGCCTAAGAAATCGCAAATTTCCTTCAATAAAAAGAAAATAGAATCACTGATAAAGAGAAAATCGGGGAGGATTTTTGTCGATAAAGCGAAAATCACATTATGTCGGTCTCTGATGTCCATAAATATTCCTTGATCAAATACCACTAGCTATCCATATTTACTTAACAGTGGACTTGTCCCTGAAGGGATTAGAATCTGAAGACAAATATAATAATTTCCCATTTTGTTTATAATTTGAGTCGGGATTCGGGAGATATGTTCAACGCTCAACGTTACAACCGTTTTGTTGTGTTGTGGAGAGAAAAATGGAATGCTAAGAATTCATTGAGTTTGTTGACTTGACTTGAATGCATGGGCGGAAGAAATCACGGATTTCCTTCAATAAAAAGAAAATAGAATCACTGATAAAGAGAAAATTGGGGAGGATTTTTGTCGATAAAGAGAAAATCCCATTATGTCGGTCTCTGATGTCCATAATTATTCCTTGATCAAAGATCACTAGCTGTCCATATATACTTGACAGTGGACTTGTCGCTGAAGGGATTAGAGTCCGAAGCCAAAGATAATCATTTCCCATTTCGTTCATAATTTGAGTCGAGATTCGAGAGATATGTATAACGCTCAACATTACAGTCGTTTCGCTGAGTTGTGGAGAGAAAATCGGAAGGCTAAGAAGTCGCTGAGTTTATTGGCTTGACTTGAATGCGTGGGCCGAAGAAATCATGGATTTCGTTCAATAAAAATAAAATAGAATCACTAATAAAGAGAAAATCTGAGAAGAACCTGCAAAAATTAATTAATGAAAATACACGAGATAACATAAATAATAGAACTCATAATCGCTTTTATTCATCACAGGCCACTTCAAGGGGGCAACCTCCTTTGATCAAGCTCAATAGAAATAGCTTCACTGTACCTTCATTGGTCTCAACAAAAACTGATATACTAAGTCTAGGCACAAATACCATGGTTCGATACCATGTGTCAATACAAACCATGCGGCAATACAAACTATGGATCAACAATTACTACAGGATGACTTACAAGGCATATGCGTCCAACAACAATAAGACAAACTATGGATCAAAAAATACTACGGGACGGATTACAAAGCATATGTGTGCAACAACAATATACTAACAAAGTAAATAGAAGAGTTGGCATGGGTTCCTAACAAAATCGGGGAGGATTTTTGTCGATAAAGAGAAAATCGCATTATGTCGGTCTCTGATGTCCGTAATTATTCCTCGATCAAAGACCACCAGCTGTCCATATTTACTTGACAATGGACTTGTTGCTGAAGGTATTAGAGTCTGAATTCAAGGATGATTATTTCCCATTCCGTTCATAATTTGAGTCGAGATTCAGGATATATGTGTAATGCTCAACAATACAGCCGTTTCGCTGAATTGTGGAGAGAAAATCGAAAGGCTAAGAAGTCGCTGAGATTATTGACTTGACTTGAATACGTGGGCCGAAGAAATCGCAGATTTCCTTCAATAAAACGAAAATAGAATCACTGATAAAACGAAAATCGGGGATGATTTTGTCGATAAAGAGAAAATCGCATTATGTCGGTCTCTGATGTCCGTAATTATTCCTTGATCAAAGATCCCCAGCTGTCCATATTTACTTGACAACGGACTTGTCGCTGAAGGGATTAGAGTCAGAATTCAAAGATAATTATTTCCCATTTCGTTCATAATTTGAGTCGGGATTCGGTAGATATGTATAATGCTCAATGTTACAATCGTTTCGCAGAGTTGTGGAGAGAAAATCAGAAGGCTAACAAGTCGCTGAGTTTATTGAATTGACTTGAATGCGTGGGACGAACAAATCGCGGATTTCCTTCAATAAAAAGAAAATAGAATCACTGATAAAGAGAAACTCGGGGAGTATTTTTGTTGATAAAATGCAAATCACATTATGTCGGTCTCTGATGTCTGTAATTATTCCTTGATCAAAGATCACTAGCTATCCATATTTACTTAACAACGGACTTGTCGCTGAAGGGATTAGAGTCTAAAATCAAAGATAATCATTTCCCATTTCGTTCATAAATTGAGTCGGGATTCAGGAGATATGTATAATGCTCAACGTTACAGTTTTCCTGAGTTGTGGAGAGAAAATCAGAAGGCTATGAAGTCGCTGAGTTTATTGACTTGACTTGAATGCATGGGCTGAAGAAATTGCAGATTTCCTTCAATAAAAAGAAAATATAATCACTGATAAAGAGAAAATCTGTGAAGAACCTGCAACAATTAATTAATGAAAATACACGAGATAGCAAAAATAATAGAACTCAAAATCGCTTTTATTGATCATAGGCCACTTCAAGGGGGCACCCTCCTTTGAGTAAGCTCAATACAAATAACTTCACCGTACCTTCATTGGTCTCAACACAAAATGATATAATAATTCTAGGGCCAAATACCATGGGTCAATACCATGTGTCAATACAAACCATGGGTCAATAAAAACTATGGATCAAGAATTACTATGAAACGACTTACAAAGCATATGCGTCCAACAACAATAAGACAAACTATGGATCAACAAATACTATGGGACGACTAACAATGCATATGTGTCGAACAACAAATACTAACAAAGTAAATAGAAGAGGCGCTGTGGGTTCTTGACAAAATCGGGGAGGATTTTTGTTGATAAAGTTAAAATTGCAGTATGTCAATCTCTGATGTCCGTAATTATTCCTCGATCAAAGACCGCTAGCTGTCCATATTTACTTGACAACGGACTTGTCGCTAAATGGATTAGAGTCTGAAGTCAAAGATGATCATTTCCCATTCTGTTCATAATTTGAGTCAGGATTCGGGAGATATGTATAACGCTCAAAGTTACAGCCATTTTGCTCAGTTATGGAGAGAAAATCGAAAGTCTAAAGTCGCTAAGTTTATTGACTTGACTTGAATGCGTGGGCCGAAGAAATCACGGATTTCCTTCAATAAAAAGAGAATAGAATCACTGATAAAAAGAAAATTGGGGATGATTTTATTCCATAAAGAGAAAATAGAATTATGTTGGTCTCTGATGTCTGTAATTTTTCCTTGATCAAAGACCGCCAGCTGTCCATATTTACTTGACAGCGGACTTGTTTCTTAAGGGATTAGAGTCAGAAGTCAAAGATAATTATTTCCCATTTCATTCATAATTTGAGTCGGGATTCATAAGATATGTATAATGCTCATCGTTACAACTGTTTCGCTGAGTTGTGGAGAGAAAATTTGAAGGATAAGAAGTCGTTGAGTTTATGACTTGACTTGAATGTGTGGGCCGAATAAATCGCAGATTTCCATCAATAAAAAGAAAATAGAATCACTGATAAAGAGAAAATCAAGGAGGATTTTTGTCGATAAAGAGCAAATCACATTATGTCGGCGTCTGATGTTCGTAATTATTCCTTGATCAAAGACAACTAGTTGTAGATATTTACTTGACATCGGACGTGTCGCTAAACGGATTAGAGTCTGAAGTAAAAGATAATCATTTCGTTCATAATTTGAGTCGGGATTCAGGAGATATGAATAGTGGTCAACGTTACAGCCATTTTGCTGAGTTGTGGAGAGAAAATCGGAAGGCTAAGAAGTCACTGAGTTTATTGACTTGACTTGAATGCGTGGGCCGAAGAAATCTCGGATTTCCTTCAATAAAAAGAAAATAGAGTCACTGATAAAGAGAAAACCTGGGAGGATTGTTGTTGATAAAGAGCAAATCACATTATGTCGGTCTCTGATGTCGGTAATTATTCCTTGATCAAAGACCACCAACTGTCCATATTTAATTGACAACAGACTTGTTGCTAAAGGGATTAGAGTCTGAAGTCAAAGATGATCATTTCCCATTCCGTTCATAATTTGAGTCAGGATTCGGGAGATATGTATAATGCTCAACGTTACAGTCGTTTCTCTCAGTTGTGGAGAGAAAATCAAAAGGCTAAGAAGTCGCTAAGTTTATTGATTTGACTTGAATGTGTGGACCGAAGAAATCGTGGATTTCCTTCAATAAAAGGAAAATAGAATCACCGATACATCGTTACAGTCGTTTCACTGAGTTGTGGAGAGAAAATTAGAAGGATAAGAAGTCGTTGAGTTTATGACTTGACTTGAATGTGTGGGCTGAATAAATCGTAGATTTCCATCAATAAAAAGAAAATAGAATCACTGATAAAGAGAAAATCAGGGAGGATTTTTGTCGATAAAGAGCAAATCACATTATGTCGGCTTCTGATGTCCATAATTATTCCTTAATCAAAGACAGCCAGTTGTAGATAGTTACTTGACATTGGACGTGTCGCTAAAGGGATTAGAGTCTGAAGTAAAAGATAATCGTTTCATTCATAGTTTGAGTCGGGATTCGGGAGATATGAATAATGGTCAACGTTACAGCCATTTCGCTGAGTTGTGGAGAGAAAATCGGAAGGCTAAGAAGTCACTGATTTTATTGACTTGACTTGAATGCGTGGGCCGAAGAAATCTCGGATTTCCTTCAATAAAAAGAAAATAGAATCACTGATAAAGAGAAAACCGGGGAGGATTGTTGTTGATAAAGAGCAAATCGCATTATGTCGGTCTCTGATGTCTGTAATTATTCCATGATCAAAGAACACCAGTTGTCCATATTTATTTGACAGCGGACTTGTCCCTGAAGGGATTAGAATCTGAAGTCAAATATAATCATTTCCCATTTCCGTCATAATTTGAGTCGGGATTCGGGAGATATGTATAACACTCAACGTTACAGCCATTTCGTTGAGTTGTGGAGCGAAAAACGGAAGGCTAAGAAGTCACTGAGTTTGCTGACTTGACTTGAATGCGTGGGCAAAAGAAATCGCGGATTTCCTTCGATAACAAGAAAATAGAATCACTGATAAAGAGAAAATCAGGGAAGATTTTTGTCGATAAAGAGCAAATCGCATTATGTCAGTCTCTGATGTCTGTAATTATTCCTTGATCAAAGATCACTAGTTGTCCATATATACTTGAAAACGTACTTGTCGCTGAAGGGATTAGAGTCTGAAGTCAAAGATAATCATTTCCCATTTCGTTCATAATTTGAGCCGGGACTCGGGAGATATGTATAACCACTAGTACAAAATGAGAGATAAGTGACCAGGCGACCAAAACATTTGGTCACCACAGCTTTTTCAAGGGATAAATGACCAAAATTGAGAAATTTTAAGTGAACTGACTAAAAATGACCAATTTGGTCATAGGATAAGAACTAAACTAAAAATGACCAAGATAAATGACCAATTTTGTCAAGAGATCCGAACTAAACTAAAAATGACGACATAACAATTGGTCATTTTTGTGGTCATTATTAGTTGTGTCATTCCGACAATGGAAAATTATAATTTTGATAATGAATTTGTACAATTTACTAAATTTTAACACTGCCTTCTGGGGGTCTCCGAATCCATCTGCAGTGTTAAAATTTAGTAAATTGTTACATTAATAGTACACAAGTTGGATTACATGTCTTCTAAGGGATTATTTCTTTGAGGCCATCCCGATACCTATTGTGTTGATGATAGGAGAATTGAGATGCTCATTTAGGGGTTTCTCTACTAATTAGTGCCTTGGGTGTGGTGAGTTGATATCTAGATAATACATCATGTCTTGCATATAGTTTATCAAGTGATCGATGAGTCCTTCTAGTACATGTGGTTGAGTTGAGTCTTAGATATTTCTCGTCTTTCCCTTTTGGAATTGTCATGTCTTGGATTTAGTGTCACTCCGTTCAACTTGTTGTACTGGCTGTGTTCATATTTTGTTTCAACAAAACCATCGTCGTTTGACCATGTCGGTAGTCTGTTAAAGTTTCATACACCAAATTAATATGTGGCTTGGTTGTGACCGTAAAAATAGATTATTATTAGTATTACTCACATAAAAAACAACAACATAAATATAAATATCCATATACGAATTCATAAAATTTTAAAACTTTAATTTTTTTAAATAATTTTTTACTATGAAAAACACAAGAAATGATTCCTATGCGCTATTAAGTCCCATCATAATTTTTTAGCCAAATTAAAAAAAACAAATCATCAAATTTAAAAATTCACAAAACTATTTATATTTTTCAAAATAATAATAAGTTCAATATAAACATTAGGAAATGTTTCAGTGAGGGGATAAAGAAATAAGAAGTCAAGCTGCTTTGATTTGCCTACCTAAAATAAAATGAAGGAAATCAAGATGGTCTTTTATTGCTTCAAGAATTTACCTTCTCCATTGTGATATTCAGGGAGACTCATCTTCATTCTCCATGCCTATTGTCATGTCATGAGTTTCACACGATTGCATTCGGCTTGTCTCCCTAGTCTTGCTCATATTTTGTTTGGCAAAAATCGCTACCATTTGACCATTTCGACAGTAAGTCAAAATTTCGTCAAGTTGGAGTAAAGTGCATCTTGTCAATAAAATTGCCGCCAAAGTCGTGTCCTCCTAAACTCGCTAGTTTTTCCTACCATTGGTATGGTCGTCATGCCCATGTCTTAGAATTCAAATTATTCCTTGAGCACCTTATACATTACCAATCTCCCATATTCTTTTAATACAAAGGGAATCCCTTATTCTCTTTTCACATTATTAAAAAACCCTCGACTATTATATATTATCTTTGAAATAATTATAAGATATTTTTTCCTATATAATAATCTTTTACCCTTTTATTTATGAGCTCCGAAATCCTTCTTTCCCATTTAATCCCTTTATTTATCCCCTTCCCTCATTTCATTAAAAGAATATATAAATATAAATATAAAGATTAAAACCTTCTCCATGAATATAAACTTATTCTTGCTTTCCCTTATCGTCACTAAAGCCCCCTTTCGAATCCCAAAGGAAGTTATAAACAAAAGAATCTTTTGATGGGGCTCTTAACCCTAACCCTATCGCTGCCCACGAATCGTTGGAGCAGAAGCCACACATGTCATATCCTAGTCGATGCCCTAATATTGGCAGGGAGGTTGTAGACCCGAAAGGGGACATTACAGTCCAATGAAAACTTGGAAATGATATGCATTACAAAATGCAGAAATGACAGAGAGGACACCATTGGCACGAGGAAGAATTCCATACAAGCCCTAGACCAAGTGGAGATGCTCCGAATGACAGCAACGGGAAGAGTCTCAATAGGTACACACAGTACGCAGGGGGTGTAAAATCTCCATTAAAAAAAATAAAATTCTTTCTCTCTCTATTTCTTTTCGAAAACATGCATTTTTATTGTGTTTCCTTTAAACAAACAAAATTCCTATTTCAATACTTCAGGAACTCATTATTAAAATCGAAAAGTTAACAATCGCCGGGGCTCCTTCTCGGGTATGAAGTTTTTCTCAATAAGTTATTGCATACTTAGCTTTGGCTAACCCAATTTAATTCTTCCTATGACAGGGTATTTTTAAGGAGGCAAGGACCAAGGAAGTTCCAAAGGTAAGACTGCTAAAGGTTTAAAAACATTCATTCCTTTCCTTAAAACAAGGTAAGCACTAGAATAAGCAAGACTACTAATCTTTAAGACATGAATAATTATTCAAACAAGAGCCACAAGGTGGCAATGTCCCTGGCATTACCATTGCCAAGTATTGTTGGGAGATGGGAAATGTTGAAGGAGTATGAAGATTTTGTCATGTTCCATTTCCGACAATGAAAATGTTCCAAAAAAATGTAATTATAATTAATACATCTCAATCTACAGCTTTTTCCACTTCTCTAGATACCTACATGCACATTCATGGTCATATTATTATAATTTGTTCCTCCTTGGTGGGAAGATATCTGATTTTTATATATAAAAGAAATTGGTTCATGGTGGTTTATATTGCATTGAAAGAATACGGTACTCAATAACAACAATTATGTGTGCATAGAGGAAAGGGTACTCACAAAGATACTACATGAACTTTTACTTGTTAAATTCCAAGTTCCAATATAAATCAAAATAATGGAATGCAAGTGCCATGCTTAAATACTTAATTTTATATTGTTTTTTAATTAAAGTAAATGAATTTATATTAAATTAATATGATTAACATTCTTAAAATTAGTTAAATAAATTATAATTTTAAATTTAATTAAAAAGTATAATAAAAATAATGTGATAAAATTTTAAGAAAATAAAATCTTATTAATATGGTATTAATTTAAATTATTCAGCACTCCTAAAGAAAGAAGCAAAAAGCAATTCAAATGAACCATACATCTAAATGGTGGCATGTTGATTTTAATTTAGATAGAAGTATGTTCAAACAGTTGAAAACAAACTTATATGCATTACCTTTATTAAATTGAAAAATTGAGGAACAAACTTATATGCATACCTTTATTAAATTGAAAAATTGAGGACACCATTAATGATGATGAAATTGTATTACCAGAATCAAAGCATTGAATGAACATACATGCAAACAACTTCTGAGATAGAGGAAGGCCATATGGATTCAACTTTCATAAACACAACATTGAATAATTAAATGTAGTGTTATATCTTACTTTAATGATGAGCCAAAAAAAACACTAAATAAAAATCTAGAAAAGGAAAATATTCGGTATGATTTCCAAGGTGACCCAGCCCATAACTTAACATTTAATTTGTCAATTCAATGTCCATA
Organism: Larix kaempferi; assembly: GCA_027924585.1. Lineage (NCBI taxonomy): Eukaryota > Viridiplantae > Streptophyta > Pinopsida > Pinales > Pinaceae > Larix > Larix kaempferi. The sequence goes on along the minus strand of BSBM01000337.1, from coordinate 7,322,225 downwards.
ACCAATCAAAAATATCAAATTTTTAAAAAATTGGAAGTTAAATTTTGAATTCAATGTCCATAACCAATCTAAAATATCAAATTTTTTAAAAATTGGAAGTTAAATTTTTATTTTTCAAAATTCATTTAATACATAATATACACCAAACATTGTAAAACATTCGAGAACATATTTCATATAAATAAAAATTAACACAAAATCAAATTAGTTTGGCTTAAAACTATTACCTGCAGCTTTCGACAGTTATAATAAAAACCATTCACCACACCCACACATCCCGATCAATTTATATGAAAAAAAGTGTCTATGGTTTCCACCACCAACTACTTACACAAAATTTAACTCATCAAATTTCCTCCGCAACAACGCATTCAGTAGGATGATGGGATGAGAAGACCTGAGCCGCCTGGCACCCACATAGTATTCAATAATTAAATATATTGTTATATCTTATTTTAATGATGAGCCAAAAAACACTAAATAAAAACCGAGAAATAAAATCTAACCCTGTAACTATCTTGAAATAAGCCACAAAAATACACAGGAAAATATCACTTTCAAGAAAAAGAAATGCTTGTTGCGCCAAGAGTTAAATAAATGGATTTCATTCATTTCAGTCTCCAGCAAGAATAGAAAGATTACCTGATTGACAGTAGGAGGAATGTTGGCAAATCTCAACAAATCTTCAATCTTCTTGCATGAAAAATTGCTAACGCCAATGGACTTAGTAATACCCAACTCCACACATTTCTCTAATCCTCTCCATATAAACTTGATATCTAATGAATAAAAGTCTTCCTCTAGGAAATGGATGCGATTGATGAGCCATAAACACAACTCACCCTCAGTTTAAGTGCATGATGAGATTGATGGGCAATCTTTACGTCATTATTGTGCTCCTAAAATGTGCAGATTAATAAAGATGCTAATGAATCAAAATTCGTGATGCTGATGTTATGATTCTCTAAATCTAAAATGATGACATATTTGATGCACTCCAAGACGGAGCTTTGCTCTTGCTTGTTTAAGCTGAAAGCTCGTATATTATCTAGCCCGTTTTCTCAGACAGGTAAGGTCCTGGTCCTAGAGCTCTGCTAAATTATAGTAAAGCACTGTGAACTTTAAAGTGAAAGATTTAGTTTAATTTGACTAACAATAAAACATACTGAGATAAACATGCCTTTTTCATTCTGAAATATAAGTCATCTATAAGTAGTAAGTAACTGCTACAATTTCTTGCCAAAAGGCAGACTTACAATCAGCTAGCCACAGTTCAAGAACTAGTGATGAGAAAATATTAATCACATTTCTCATTTCAATTCCTTGGGACATTACACATCAAAGAAGTAAAATTACAATTTGCCTTTTAATTCTTTGTCTCCATTAAAATTCTATACATATAGGGAGTAATCTTGCATTTCACTTTCTACCATGTGAAGAATCATGGAGAAAATGCCCATCTTGGCTGAGAATGTAAATAAGAATCCATAGCCATCTTTCATCATCATAAATCCCAAAAACAACTAGTATGTGACCCTGACTCCTTGATATCTTAGAATTTCTCCAATCAGCTCACCTTTTCCAGAACCCACATACCTTCCACAGATCTTGCGATCTCGGATAAAAAGGAAAGTGGGCACTTCTATTACATTCATCTGTTTTAGAAACTCCATGCATTCTTCATTCTCATCTCCATTCATCCTTGCAAACACCACGGTGTCAGTCATTTTCCTGGCGAGATTGACCACAGTTGGGTAGACCTTAACACAAGGTGCGCAATGCTTCAGCCCAACATCCAGAACAACCAACTTGTGGTCATTTGAATGTTTCTTGAGCAATGCGTCAACATCCTGCCTATTATGGAGCTGATGAATGGGAGCATCATTGTCACCATAGTAGAGGACATCACCCTCCAACTGGTTTGGACTAATGCCTTCTTCTTCATGAATTTTCACCATGTTCTTGTAAAAGCTAAAATGGGGGACAGACGTTATGTTTTCTCTTCCACAGAGATCCTTCATTTGCTCAGACTCATCTCCAATTACTAGAATGGATCTCACATATCGGCAAGTCCTGTTGAGGTCAACCATGAATGGGTATATTATTTTGTTGAGATAACTGTGACTTGCTGCATATTCCACCACTACAAGTTTGTTCTCTGCAAGCGTCAGGGCTTCATCAAATTCATGTACTGTATGAACCTTTTGCATCCTTTCATCTTCTATTTTTATTTCATTCCCTATCAATTGGGCACTGTTCAAAGCAGCTCTGGAGATAAATCGAAGGCCCATGGGCTTTTGGTTCCTCCATTGAAAAACGACCCTTGAGCTCAAAAAGGGCCTGAAATGAGCTCGCTTTGTGGGCATTAACGTGGTTACATGATGGGCAGCTAAGGGAGAGTGGGACTGAACTGCATCAAATTTATGCAGATTGATGAGCACAGTAACACCTACAATCTATCAGCCCGGCATCGAAACCAACAAGGCCGCTTCCAAAACTGTATCTTACCTTGTATCTTATAATCCAACGAATTCTCCGTCGATTCAACCTGTAAACCGGTCATGTCAAAGAGAAGGGCATGGAATTAATGGGAAACTCCGGCTGAATTAAAGCATCCTGATTTCCAACGCCCCACCTCCATTCTTGCCGCACTGTGGCCAAATGAAATGAACCTCCATTCTCTGTCAATTCGTAAACGCTGCTGCTCACTGTCAAATGTCTGAACTGGCTTGTTAGAACCCATCTGAACCATGAACAGCCCAATCCAGGTAATAAGCATGTTCGGCCTTGCGTAGAGGCAAGCCTTCTTTGAGAGCTGCCTCGTCAATTTGAATCACCTGAGGTCATGGAAAACCAATATTTCAGAGACAATTCTAAACAAAAAGGAAGACATCATCTAACTATTCTCTCAACAACCATGCATGTGTGTCAGGACTAGTTGGTAGTAGTTATGTAACAAGAAGTTGGTAGCAACATCTGAAGGTAACAACCACATTTACCTAAATTCCACCTGCTTCCAAATCTTCCACCTCATCCTTGATGGACAAGGCAATTTGCATGCATGTTTCAGATCTGCATTATGATTGCATTAGTGCCTCAAACTGACCGAATTATGTTCAGTTACCCAAATTCAAGGATGGGCATAATTAGTAAATTCAAAATATTGTGACAGAAATTTTGGACGCCCTTACCTTGGTTGATCATTTCTAATAAAGGACCAGTTCAAGATTGTCACTGGGCCAGTGAGCATTCCCTTCATGGGTCGAGAAGTCATGCTCTGGGCCATCTTAGACCAAAAGACAGTCATGGCTTTTGGTCGACTGACATCACCATAGATAATTGGTGGCTTCACACAACGGGATCCGTAAGACTGCACCCAACCATTGACTGTAAATGCAAAGCCCTGGAGTTGTTCTCCAAAGTACTCCACCATGTCATTCCTCTGTAACAGTAAGTTAGATAATTAGCTTCGACTTTCCCGTTGAAAACCTCATAACAGCTTTAGCATTAATTGCAATTTATTTGGTACTCACCTCAGGTTCTCCGTGAACAAGCACATCAATATCAAGGTCCTCTTGCAATTTGACAACTTTGGCAATTTCTTCCTTGATGGAGCTTATTCTTCCTCTGAAATCCTGTTATAACATCAGATGTTCTTTGTTACAACCATGTTTCTAGATAATAGCAACAAAACCTCAATTCAATTGAAAAATCACAACAATGAGGCAAAACCCACTTGTTTATCTTGTATTCAAGACGAACCCTGCGCAATTCAACTGTTTATGGGAATGACCCCATTGTTGTCGTGGGAAGAATTGGAAGATTTAACTTTTTCTGTTGTTGCTCAAGACGAACGTTTACTGGTGTGGCTTGGCGATGGTCAGAAGTCTGTAATGCTGCAGCCTGCAATTAGAATTATAAAAGTTATGACTGGCATCGGATGAAAGGTTCTGGACAACGAGCTAGACAGTAATAATGGACCGGGCAAATGACTTTAAATTGTTAAGTAAAAACCTAGGTTGTATTATACATTATTGATGGTGCACATCAAAACATCATCTACAGTTTCCTTTAATACAGGCACAGTGAAAGAATGTATTAAATCAGGTACAGGTTATACACGTAAAAATGATCCAATCACTGACTACAACGAGGAATACAATTACCATACAAAACGTTAATTAATTGAACTTACAGCTTTTTGAACTGCCTCGTTTGTCACTCTCGGAGAAGCCCTCCTTGAAGCTTGTGCAGCTGCGTTGGCTGCAAAGAATGCCTACGCCTGGCGCAGATGGCTAGTAGAGGCTGCCAAAAACGTTGCATCGACATGTAGAGGAATCGAGAAGCTTCTGCTATGGCATGATTTAAGATGCTCGCCGCCTCCGGGGTTAGCGCCTGAAACAACCATTTGGGCAGAGAGGATTTCAAATTCCTCCTCAACGACCGCTATTTTCACAAAAGCATCTCTGGAAATGCCATTTGCACAAAAAAAACTCCAAATTCCTCCACCGCGACCGCTTTTTTCACAAAACCCTTTCTAAAACGACCATTTGGACAGAAAGAACTTCAAATTACTCCTCCGCGGGAACTATTTTCACAGAAAACGTCTCCAAAACCACTATCAAGATAGAAAGAAGTCTGAATTTCTCCACCGAAATAAATTCTTGCCTGCTTTCTTCCTTCTCTGCTCTAAAATTTTAATGTCGTGCTATTTCCCCAATTTAAAGAGCTATATCCGTATCCACGTGTGTTCTTCAAGCGCAAATCCAAAATAGAGCCAGGACGAAAGGCCATGCACAGAGAAAAGAACTCCGTGAAAGGGTGGAAAATGCAAGCGCCCATACCCTGTCCAGTAAACGGTTAAAAAATCCCAACACAATGAACCCGTCCACCATTGCCGAAATAGCCAACCATGCAACAAGCACAGCGCAATAAACTAAACTCCACAGTCCAGTAGGTCTCCCGTGAATTGCGGAAGGCAAGAGCTTCGAAGGAGGGGGCTGTCAAATCCAAAATCCTTTCCTTCAGAGTAGACGTAGAGCACGACCGAAATCCGTGCATTAAACCAGGGAACTAGCATTAAACACCATACGGCACCCACCAGGGAGGATGACGCAACAGCGCCGCCGCGTCTTGGGGCACAGAGCCCCAGAACAACGTCACCCTGTACACCACCAATAAGAAAGCAGTTAAATATATTTTTTAAAATTTCAAATAAATAAATATTGTTTAAACTATAGTGTAACCTTAGCTAAATAAAAATCAAAATTTATAAGTGAAGATTAATCCAACTTCTCGATTTATATATGTCAGGGACATAATAAAACAATACATCATACTAATGTATCTTTTCTTCTCGGGTACAGGTATAAAAGGGTTCCCAGCTACCACGTCTTAGGAAACTATTTCCTAGAGCTTTCCCAGTCTATAAAAATCACCACAAGCAACAAATGTAAAAACACTACCTGAAGCGAAAGCGAGATAAGCCTTAGTCTAACCATAAGAAGGTGACTCTCTTTTCAAAAAGGTACTTACTACGAAACAATACCTCCTTCTTACGCGTGGAGGCAGGACCAGGGGTCACATGGCTGAATTTATGAAGTCATAAATATTCCATCGAACAACGTACTGATAGACCTTTGGATTCGTGAAAGATAAGCCTTAGTCTAACCCAGGCTTCAAATTTGAAGGCTTCAGTGCCCTTCAAAGGCACTTTTACTCGTCATAGAAGGCCATATTAAATTTTACCCTGCAAATGAAACTTAATTCCATGCAGAGCCCGTCATTAATGAAATTGGGTTCAGTTCTGAAAATCTGCAACAGAAGGGCAACCCCAAAATCTGCCTGTCACCGGGTTTTAGTGATTTGGCCTCTGGAGTCATTACATTTGGAATTTTGGACGTTGCCAGTGCCACGTTGGTCCCCCGTGGGCCGTGACCCCGTCCCAGCTGGAATTGGAAAATCGAGTTTGCGAGCTCGCTGAGTACTGTCAATGGTGGACTCGGTGAAGTAATGAATTCTGGGTGAAAGCAATTAATGTTACAACCTACCACAGTCTCCACTCTCGAGTCACTCCAGTTCCACACTGCACAGAGTACATACCAAGCGACGGGGTTACTGGTTACTTGCTGCTGGCATTTGGCAAATTGGCAGGTGCCGGTGCGAATCATGCCATAATCCATTGCTCATTACCAATGGATTTGGGTGGACTTAAATTTAAAATTTAAACTAAGAAACCCGCCATTCCCCTGCCATGCTTGTGGCGTGTATTTATTATTATTAATCTCATTGTATCATTCCAGGCCAAGTATCATTCAAACTCACCATCATTCTATTGTTGTTCCTTGCGGATGAATGTCTAGTTGCAATGCAGAGCCGAGAGGGATCTAAAGCATCTGCGGGTCATCCATCCAACCTCTGCAATTTCTACCACGTCTTCTATTCTGCAATTTATACTGTAGATTCAATGTGGTCTTCGAAATCGAAACTTTTGCTACTTTTCTTGGTGGCAATTGGTTCCAAATGCTATTGGCTTCTTGGTGGCAATTGGTTCCAAATGCTAATGCTGACGGTTTATTCAGAATTTCCCTATGAATGAGATTTGGAACACAGGGTTGGCTTGGGGTCGGTGCATGAGTGGTAAGAGGGCATCCGCTTATGGGCCAGTTGATCGAAATAGATTTTGCTTCATGACTGTTACTAGAGTTCCATTGAATATAATTTAGGTGTTGCGGCCATGGCATCCCTTCACAGTGGTGGATTCTTCATTAAGCCCAGTTTAAACAACAATGGGTCCATAGACGTCTTGCAATTAGGGGAATTCCCTGTGCCAAACTCCTCCCAGGCTATATTTTAGGGAAAATCTAAGTTGTTACTCTCATTCCCGTCAACTTTAAGAAACAAGAATGCTTATTCAGAAGCACTTATTGTTATTCACATTGTTTTTGCTAAGTTTTTTAACAGAATCTTCTTTTCATTCGATAAGATGTGCCAGAATGCCTTACACAATTTGGCATATCAAGATTTATTTAAACTGGATCCCTAGTATGGTTTGTGTTATGTAGGCTGGACCTGGTTGTGATGTAGCATGAGTTGGCATATCAAGATTTATTTAAACTGGATCTATAATACCGTTTGTATTATGTAGGCTAGACCCGGTTGTGATGCAGCATGAGTGGTATTGGAAGTTGGCGATGGCCCAAGTTCAAGATTGGCAGCGAGGTCTACAACAACACCCAGAACTTAACAGTAGACATGCCAAAACACTTGGGGACACTCACCCAATACACCGTTGTGCCGGAGGAACACCTGGTGACACCAAAGCCCACAAATTTATGAGGAAGCTACGAGTCTACCACTGTACAGGGAGCTTTGAAGATTTGAATCTTGTGTTGTTCTATGAGAAAAAAATGTATAGAATTTTACATTTTGTGTAGTGGGTTTAAGTTGAGAAGAATGGGTGGGGACTGGTGCAATCAGCGATGGCTGATTTATCGTTGTAGTTATCTATTGTATTAGGTGATTTTCTTAAAATTTTTATCGAATACATAAATCTTCTTGGCTATTATTTCTATGCTGCTGTGATTTGTTGTGGGGCAGCTGGTTCATCCTTCTATGTGCACATATGTATGTAAACAATGTCTTTCAATATAAAGCAAGCATAGTTACTTTTGATTTTTATATGAACAAGTTTTATTACTTGCCAATACAAGCTCTATTGGTTATAAAACAAGTGATTTTTTCATATTGTAGTTTTTTTTCTTTTGTTTTTAAAATTTATTTTATATAGGATTCTTGGGTTATTTAACTAGCCCATATTAATATAACATTGCTTATTAAAATTTATAGAGCAGAACAATGCAAATATCGCCGATTCGCCATTCTATTAGTGAATTCATAAAAACAACAATAAAATTTTGACATACTATTAAATTTTCAAATGCAAATATCGCCGATTCGCCATTCTATTAGTGAATTCATAAAAACAATAATAAAATTTTGACATACTATTAAATTTTCAAATGAAAAGAATGATTTATTTTTACATGTCAGCATTGAAGGGTTCCATATGTCATAGCCCTTCAAAGTGAAATGCGACCCTACCCTTCAAATTTGATCCCTGGTCTAACCATAAGAAGGTGACTCTCTTTTCAAAAAGGTAGTTACTACGAAACAATACCTCCTTCTTACGCGTGGAGGCAGGACAAGGGGTCACATGGATGAATTTATGAAGTCATAAATATTTCCATCTAACAAGGTACTGATAGACCTTTGGATTCGTGAAAGGTTCTATAACTCACAGCTATGTCAGAAATTGACATCCTTTCATCTCCGATAGAAGCGATACGATTGCTATTAGCACTGTAACGAGGGTTGAGGGCTGAGGCGAAACCCCAAAATCGTTACTGCTGCGAAAAACTGGTTAATGTGTGAGCCAAAAGACGGTTGAAGGTGAATCTGGTCTTGGAGAAATATAAATTTCTGATAAAAGGATTTCAAACCGGGACTGTTCTCAGAAATGCAAGAGTTACGAATGGTGCAAAAAGTTTTCAACCTCAAGAGTTGCGGCTTCACCTATTTAACTGGTAAGATTTCTTTCTTTTTAAAGATACGATTCAATACTCATGCTGCGTAGCTGGTCAACTTAGACAAGACTCTTAAGAAAACTCTTATCAACAATGTTCTTACTCCTTCGTAGTCAAACCCCGCTTTTAGGTGTTGACAGGTACACGCAAGGGCCCTAACATCACGGATAACCAGTTCAGTTCCTGGTAAGCAATACAACAACTATTGCTTGTGCTTTAAACTGGTTAGAAGGCGCTCTGGAACGAAAAAACTTCTGCTTTCGAAGAGACTAAGGGTTTAATGTTGTGGTCTGGAAGTAACTGTTAAAAAAAAAGGGCTTAAGGATTTAAGCAGCGTCGTGTAGATCTTTCAGTCGCGTATGAGCGATGTACTTACTGAATGTATTTATTATTTCTGTAATCTTTTATAAAACTAGACATTCGTCTTTTACAAGACACCCATAAGATATTTTTCCATTCTGTAAATTAGTATTTAGTTGAAAATAAAGGAAATTTCATATATATACAACCTGGAAGGTATGTGCGAAGACAAGAGGGTTTTTGATTTTGAAACACTACCGGCTAGTTTTAAGACAGAGCCGAGTAAAAAAAATAAGTGTACTATTATTTCTTTTATTAAAGAATACGTCAATGGCATTTGTCATTGCCTTCATAAAAATGAAGGATGCGGATTTTTATTCACAAAATACTGATAAAAGAAGTGGTCTGTAGTTCTTTGTTTTTACAGGCTTACGATATCATAACTTTGTCTTTTCTTTTCTTTGTAAGAATCTAGACACGACTCATTTAAACAGCTTCGCAATAAGATATGTTTAAATAAAATCGCCATTTCCTTAACTGGATAATAAACGACAGAATGACTCTGCCCCAAAACGTAAGCAACCATACCTAAAAGCAAGATATTGAATGGGTAATAAAACGATAGCTTGGCTCTGCCTAAAATGGTAAGCAGTCATTCAGTAGACTCAATTGTGAGGTAGAAAGGGTTTTGAACTTTATTTACAGGACTGATAACAATCAGTTTTAATACTGCAATCATGTATTCCATGAGAAATAAACCTAACTGCCCAAAATTTACTTTTGCAAACTCAGGATTTAAACTTAATCCAAGGATTCTATATAATTTCTATACATTTAGGTAATTTCACCGAGTGGAATGAGGTGCTCTACAACCCAGTATGGGGGAGATCTTCTAACGTCATGTACCGTTACATCTAATAAAACGTAAAAATGTAGAGTTACATCTAATAAAACGTAAAAGGTGATTAAAGAAGTAATGTAAAGTAAAGTAAGTATGGGGAGATGTTGTAACGTTTGTGATGTAATGTTTGTTACTAACAAAATAATTAAAAAAATTCATGTTCATTCATAAAAAAATTATGGAAAGTATTTAAAAAAAATCCACTTTGATCCAAAAATAAAATATTATGAAAAGTAATTAAAAAATAGATGTTCGTTTATAAAATAAAAACTTAAAACTTAAACAGGATCTATCAATCAAGAGAGATCAAATTTCTTGAGTTTAATTTTAAAAAAAGAAATACACCTCAAGAAATTGGATCCCTTTCGGTGCTTGATAGATACTGGTTTAAGATGGATCTATGCTTGTTCTAGTATAGCTCGGACAAAAAGGGTTTCTAGAACCATAATAAAAAACAAATAAAATGTTGTGGTCGGTTATCATTGTAACCAGACAATAAAACTAAGCTCGTACTATTCTGTCAAAAATCCAGATTTTAATCATCCTATAATTGCATTCATTCATTAATAATCCTAAGGAATTAGGCTTACGCTTGACTAACTTGATCTATGAAGGTATTACTGTACATTATGCAACATGAGAGCCTTTTCTTTTTGTAGGGAAGAATATATGTAAATATAATACCGAATAGATTATAAAACCAATTTAAATCTAGGATCTATATTAATTAACTGATTTAAATCTAGAATATCCTTGAAGTCAAAACCATTGAAGAAATTTCAGTAATCCACGGAAACAACTTGAATGTTAGTCTAGTTTACTAGAGAAACCAACACTATAGCAAAACCTGGAGTATCTAAACCAAATGCAGTAGGAACAACCACATTCCACCCAACCGTAGATTAGGTACAACTGAAATGTCTGTCCTCAATCACCCCCGAGCTAGATCATGCATGAAAACAGCAGCGATAGTCAACCTTTGTTCCAGATCTCAATCACACTTTCAGAAAACGACTTTCCTAACAAAAATGTGCTCACACAAAAAAAGTTTCACCTCTCGCATATTAAGCAGCATCCTGCCTCCCACATATGCCTCATTCTTATAGTTTCATTTTGCCTAGGTCTTACCTCTAGCAGCCAATTCCTCATAGAATTTTCGCAGCTAACTAAATCCCTGATTTTTAGGGTGTGTCTAGTGTCATAATTACACTTCTGACACTTGTTCTGATCCCCCTGAGGTTAACTCCAACTTGTCCCTTGATTTTCCATGCATGATCTCCTCATTTAACATGGTTGTTCCTTCTCCTTTCTTTATTAAAATAATTTAATCAAAATGTTTATTACACTAGTCCTCCTAGGACGTATTGGGCAGATTTCAGATGTAGCCCTTTTATTGAAAAAAATCAATTTCAAACAATAATAAAGTCACAATGTTTTTATTATTTGGGGGATGTCACAGGGGGTAAGCAGAGAACATCGTTGAGGGAATGAACGAAGATGATCCCAACACGATTGGCATATCCCATAAACCCTAGGCAAAAGAGGGAACACTCGTCGAAATGATGTGAGTAATAAATGCTGCTACAAATAGGACAGACCCACCAACATGAGAAGATAGGTGTTACAAAGTAGGTAGACTAACAATCGGTCCACGTAGAGGTAACTAAAACCTAGCACATAGAATAAGCACAAGAAATCCCACAATGTTGAACAGGCTAGAGAAGAGACAAGCAACCATTGGCAGGAAGGAGAGGGAAAAAGAAAATGTTGGCAACTTAAAACCTAAACGATCAAAAGATACCAATGTTTCCATACTTGGTTGCTCCAACAGTTAGCAAAACATCACACAAACCCTAAACCGCACGAGGTGAAGGTAATGGTGAGGACCAAGTCAGGGATCCACGCATTGTGGAAAGGAGATGGTCGGGGAAATCATACTCAGATAGCCTAACTTTGTAGCTCATAGAAGGAGACGTGGAAGCCCTACCATCTAGAGAAAATGAGAGAACGCTGAACTCACACAGCTCGACTCAATGAAATGACCAAGGATTTTGACAGATGTGAAAAGGTTAAGTTTTTTGTCCACTGGAACATGTTTTCAAAACTAATATATATAATATCTTCCATCTTCAAATCATCCTCCAAAACCTAGGTTGACATTTATTCCCCTTTTTCTTTCAATATACTTGCAAATTTATTGTCTAGTTATTTTGTAGGTTGGCTTGGCTAGTGATGATACCTCACCTAGCTACATCATCAATAGATCCAGTTTAAGCATACATTGAAGAAGCAACTGTGGCATAGTTAATTACATATGCATGTCTAGATCAAGTATTTGAATTTTCTTAGAAAATAGTTTATTAGTTTGCACATTACATTTGTTTTTCAATGACCTAGAAGAGTATGGGATCTGCGGGAAGCATCATAGATAAATTAGCTAAAGACATGAAATGACCTTTTAGCAGTAATAAATATCCATATTTCAGCTTCTTTATGACATTTACCTCACAACATCCCTTATAGGTGATAGTTTGTGACACCTCTTTCTTAAAATCCTATGGCATCGCTTCTTCAAGAGATTTCCCAAGATTTAGTTTACCAGGTTCCATCCCATAAGAGGAGACAAATAAGTTAATGTCGTCCTTGACGCTATAAGTCGTTGAAAATACTGTGTAGAGGTGTTTACTTAGGCAATATGTGAAGCTTTGAATACCTGGAAAAACATGTACTTGGACAAGATGTTTTTTTTGTTTTGAGTTTGCTAAGCTAAGGTCTTAGAATGTAATCTATTTTTTATCAGGTACCCATGTTCCCAGCTTGGGAAGTCCACCTGCCATGCTAATTTTTGAGTTTGTTAGGCTCAAGATTTGAATGTAATCTGGTATTTATTAGGTATCCATGTTCCCACTGTGGCCTGGAAGTCCACCTGCCATGCTATTTTTTCTTAGGAGTTCAAATATAATTGATGCTTATAAGGAACACACCTATTTGAGTTGACTAATTTCAAGCCTTAAATGTAAATGTTTATTAAATAGTAGACACCCACTTTCTCATAGTGACTTGTGAGTCCACTTGCTACAGCTGTAAACATCTCACATTATTTTTTGGGGGGATCAAATGTATTTCACTATTAAACAAATCGCGACAGGCTGACAAAACTAAATAAGGGTTTGTGATAGATATCCAAATTCAAAACAGAAGCAATGGCCAGAGAGCTTCAGTTCCTCTACGCATTTGGAATCATGAGAGAGGCCTTCAACATCCTGCTCAGCTCCTCCCGTAGTAAAATACTATGGGCTCTTACCCTCACGCTCATTCTTCCTCTTTCATTTGCAAGTCTAGGGAAGGACTTCATCACGGATCCTCTGATACTTAAAATGGAAATAAGTTCAATCTGAACGAAATGGTAACCCTGAGAGAATCGACCTCTGAATCAACGGAGTTGATCGTGTTCTCTTCGAGTCTGTTGATTCCAAATGTTTCTGTGGCTACAACCTTGTTTTGAAGATGAGAATATCCCCTTGTCAAGAATTTTATGGTCCCGAGGTTGATCAGGGGGAAAGTCCCGCTTCCTGGAAGTAGATACCACAATATTTTTTTTTATGCCTGTAGCGCATGTATGATATATGCCAAAGTCTTTCAAACTCCATTTTTACTGCTGAAATCCCACAGTGTTGGATAGGCCAGAGAAGAGACAAGCATCCGTTCCCAGGAAGGAGAGGGAAGAAAGAAAACACTGGCATTGTTTCTACTCATGACATGAGCATTAGCATTTTTTATTTTGTCTGTTAGTTTAAAAAAATGTGGCAGCCAAGTTTCATATTATAGAAAATTTGTTTATTGGAAAATTGAAACTAAATTTCAGTATCTGAACGTGAAAAAAATAAAATAGTCAATTATTTTATAAAAAATATTTTTCGTGTTACAGGTTGTATCTGTTGCTCCATTCAATGGAGGTGGTGCACTCAATGTCATTCCAGACTTAGTTACTGTTGGTGGCACATTTCGGGCGGCTTTCTCCAATGAGGGATTTTACAAACTCAAGCAGAGAATAGAATCGGTATGTTCCATGAGTAATCCTAAAATGTTATATTTCCCAATGTTATTTAAACTCTAGATAAATCCTGAGCCAAAAGGGTTGGGTAAGGTCAAATGGTCATGATCTAGATCTCTATCTCTTCTCATGAGAGTCACCACTTTGACTCTCTTCACCCGTCACAATGAAGATCTGTAATAACAATTGGAAAATTCTTCCCAAGGTTTTAAAAAAACATTGCAATCTTATTAGTTGAGGCTACTGCACATACCAATGAATGCATATTTAGTTATTTATGTAGTTACAACTTACATGTAGTTACAACTTACAATTGTTGATCTGTACTTCAAAAACATAATATATTGTCCTGAATTTGGAAATGAAATTTGAATTTCTGTCATAGGTTATTTTAGTACAAGCTAATATCCATCAGTACACTGCAGTTGTAGATTTCTTTGAAAAAGAGGATCAGTTTTATCCTCCAACTTACAATGACAAGGAAATGCACAAACATACAAAGTTGCGATTGATGTAGTGTGTCTCAAAATTTTTAAGATAGTGCTTCCCATGATGGTTTCATAAGACATTGCCTTCTACATAGAGGTTACTCTTTCTACCTTCTTTTATATAGGAATGAGGAATGAGGCCCTTGGGTCAATTCATTCAAGACATTCTCCTTACTTTATTGATGAAAATGTTCTCCCTATTCGTGATTACTTAATGAACATAAACAAAGGACCTCAAAACTCTAAGAACCATGCAGTATTACCATGTTTCCTTTTATTACATACATTTGTTGCTATTTGGAAAGACAGATAATATTCAGGATCCATTCATCTATAGAAACCAATGTACAGTTTCTTCTTTCAGGTTTCATAGGTTTTCTATAAGATCACTCAGAAGTGCTCTAAAATTCTAAATTGATATAAATGAAATTTCTTCTTCCCAATAGTCTGATTGGATACCTACCTGAAAGGTTCCTGACCCAAAGGGGGTAAATAACTCCATGTTTTACCTGAGGGAATAAATAACTGAGTATCTTAGTGAGAAAGTAAATGGAAATATATAATTGTTTCATTGTTTTCTTCAGGGACAATTTTACCATGTTATGTTTCATGTTTTTAGAACTGTTTGTTAAAGTTACAGTCTATATTTCCACAGATAAATAATTCTCAAATGCCATTTACAATTACTTTCAATGACCATCGATTTTTTTTTCTTATGACAGAATGTCTCAAAAATTTCATTACTTGATAATATAATGAAAATACATTTTTCATTACTAAAATGTTTCATATATTTCATTATTTATCTTTTATTGCTAAACAATATAACAATACATAATAATGTTATATCATTAAGCCAAAGAAAAGTCAGTAGGTACTAGGTACCCCTCCATGCATAAGCAAGTAGAACATGCATTTGCAGTTCGGCTCTAACCTCGAGCCAACCCTGGTCTGAAAGCTATTAGTTCTCCCAAATGTAATATTGCTTTAATCTCATAGAATTGGGTTCCAACTTTGGATTTGCCAATGCGTTTCCCACTATAGAGGAGTTGTGGCTCGTGGTTAGACTGGATCAACTGGAAGAACTACCATAGATGGTGTTGGGGTCGATGTCGTTTTATAGCTAAATTATAAAGCATTTCCCACCAATGCATTTATGAACTTCATGGTTATTTTGGCATTCAACAGACATGGTTGATTTGCTTCTCTCCAACTAAAATTATTCTTTGATTCTTTAAAAACAAATACTTATTGATATCTATGAAGCTTCATTCTTGTGTTACACCCTCCATGAGCTCTCTACAGGGGTCTTTGATGTATGCCCCTGCCTTTTTTCTTTTTGTTCCTCGTGACCAACTTAAAATATCCAGTATTGCTTCTTTTCCCCATGATTATAAGGAGCATAGACACTTTTTTATTTCAAAGGAGTGGTCATATTGAGAGTGTTCATATCACAACTAGCTTTTTCTTTTCACAACATGAGATACTAGTTGTAGAAAATAAATTAGAAAATACCTGGAAATGTAAACAAAAGCAAACAAACAACAATTGAAGAATTAATCAAAACCGACCCCTCTCCCTTGGCAGATGTTTGAAAGAGTAAGTGGGTACTGGTACCGTGTAACACAACAGATAGCCTTTGTTTGAAAATTTCTGTTAAGTTACAATTTATTTATCACTTGACACCATATGATGCAGTTACAACAGATTGTGTAGACAAGTAGATAAGTAGACTCAATAGAGAAGTGGATCGAAGCCTGAGATTGCAACCGTAGTTAGCTCGATTTCGACTGCAACTCCTTAACATGTAGGATATAGGAATGGAACTTGTAATGTGCCCAACATTTTTAACTACTTTCAACTTTCCCATTTGACCACATGTTTATATCCGTTGTTTGAACTTTGTAATTTAAAATGCTTATTTTTAGTCATTTTCCAAAGAATTGTTTTGGAGTAGTTTATGTGCTACTAGCAACAATCATCTTTTTTATAAGTGTTATGCAAAATTATGGGTTCATGTTTAAAAACATTTACACTGAGTGCACCGGCGTCCAGTTTATTGATTTTCATGCCTTTCTTTTATCAATCTTTGTTTTTATTGGTGATAAAGAGTTTGGTGGTATCAGTGTCCAGATGCAGCACCTTGTTTGATTTCTTAAAGATATTTATTTGGCTTTATCTTACTATATTTTGTTGGAAGCATAATTGTTTGTAGTACATATTTGCTTATATGAATTGCTTTTGTTTGGAAGGTATACCAACCTTCAGAAGAAGTGATGGGATTTCTTGATCCCTATGCTAATATAGTTTGCTTAGATTGTAATGAGACTGGTGATGATGATCTCTTATTGTTGTGTGACCGGTGTGATTCAACATATAATACATATTGTGTTGGCCTTGGAAGGGCTATCCCTGAAGGATATTGGTATTGTCAAGGCTGTCAAACATCTATGCCAGGATAGTCCAGCACACATGAAGAAGAGGTTGAGGATTTTGTGCTTGATCTTGACAATGGGGATGAAGGCTTAGGTATCAGAGGATTTGTGGAAGATGCTCTAGTTGGGATGGTTTCACAAATACTAAACTTAGATCTTAATTTATCACCACCTTCTTCTTCCTTTGCTCCTCTCACAGGCACAAGGCCAAGTCATGTAAGGACAATTCACAAATTTTTTTTGTGACAAAGCACTCCATATCCATCTCCTAGATTGCCAGATGCAGAAAGGGTTTCAGTTAGGCAGACTCAAGTATCTGGTTCTACATCCCAAGTATCCAGTGTACGTGCAAGAACTCTCTCAGGTCAGCGCATGCTTCAGGAGCATGTAGAGGCTTTACATGACAATTGGACTGCACTAGAAAGAGGCTTTCAACAATTTTCACCTGGATCTTCTCTTGACAGATTTTGTGTCAGAGATGGGGCTGATGCAATTGTACAGCCCACACCCAACAACAGGTTGCTCCTCTTTCGTGAACCAGGTCGGATAAGTAATTTAGCCCCTATTTTAGAGACAGAAAATGCTGCAGTTAAATCTGATGTTGATCAGGCATGGGTTATGATGGAACGTGCTAGAGCATTAAGAGATGATAATATAGATCTGGCTAATTCTCAGACAGATGGAAGACATTGGCAGGGATCATCTTTTGGTCATAAAAATAATGATTTATTAGAATTGGTGTGTAATGCAAGGTCAAGGGTTGGGAGTGGAAGAATCTTAACTGCTTCTGTACGATCAAGAACAAGCAATAGTCAAGATAGACACAATCCTGCAACTGTTAACTATTTGGAAGATCGATCCAGAAAGGATAACAGAGGAGATCTCATGTAGGGAGATTGGAAATAATATACTGCCAGCACCCAGTATTTCTCATGGGATATTGGGTCTAAGATTTTCTGAAAGAAGTAACAATTCACATCATCAGCTAAACAACGACACTTCTTTTAGTAAAAAAATATGATGAAAATCGAGGCAGAAAAGTTGAAGGTGCAAAGGATAAGGTGATCTTCATGGTAAAATCTCACATGAAGCACATTCTCACAAGGGAACATATAGGTAAAAGTATCTGTACCATACCTCCTTTTATAATTTGTTTCTATAGAATTGATTTTACCGGTTGTATATGTCTCCATCTCAAAATTGCTTTAAGAAATCTTAATTTTTTTTGTCCAAGAAAAACCTTGTAAGAAACCCAAGGGATGCTTCCCCACATTCTTGAATGGTATCCCTTGTAAATCCATCGGTGTTGACTAGTGTGCCTCACCCAAGGGGTTTCAAA
Source organism: Larix kaempferi (assembly GCA_027924585.1). NCBI lineage: Eukaryota > Viridiplantae > Streptophyta > Pinopsida > Pinales > Pinaceae > Larix > Larix kaempferi. The sequence goes on along the minus strand of BSBM01000337.1, from coordinate 7,304,123 downwards.
CTGGGCACTTGCCAACATGGAACTAGCCAAATACCCAGCAACACTGGCAACATCCAGTTGAGCTAACCCCCTGGGCTTAAGAAATCCTATTCTACTTCACTATTTACCATATTAACCTATAGTAAATCCCTTTTAGCATTGTCCGAGTAACCATAGCAATCTACCTATAGTAAATCCCATTTAGCATTTTGTCTGAGTAATCATAGCAATGTAGATTCTAAACCTGTACATATTTTTTTTTTGTTTTTAATTTTTTTGTGTGGTGACAACTTTATATGATTGTATAGATGTTTATGCTTGTCAGAATATATGTTGAATGATGTATGCTTTCTTGCATTCTGCTTTGTATGTTATATCTCTGAGTTCTGTTTCATTATTTGGGACCACATAATTGTGTCAGGCATAAATACAAGGATTCTTGTATCACAATTTATAAACTGAACATTTTCCTTGGACAAGCATGTATACTATCCGTAATGCTAGATGTTTGCATCTCATGGAATTTCCAATACTAGAATCAACAAGCTGAAATTTAAAATGTTTCCAATCTCAAGATCTGTGAATTCATTCATACACAATGCTGGAATCTTTCAAGAAAACTGGAAGAATTTTTTTCAATTGCATTCTGATTTTCCAGAAATATTATTATAATAGTAAACTTTTCCCTGAAACGGTCTTGAAAGTTCCGCTTGAAAGTTCCCTATTTTTTCTTTTAAAGAGAAACAACCCAAATTACTTTTGCCAGAAAAGAAATTTCCTACAGTGGTTTTTAAAAACAGTCTTCTATTTTCTCTTGAAAATGTGCAATAGACACTGCCCAAAAATTGCTCAGAAACTCAGGTAGCTACGCTGAAATAATTTTGAATGAATAATCACTTCACATAAATGATCTATAAGGATGCCTAAATTTATTACTTAGAGACACTAGCTGAAGAAAATAGGCCAATGAGATTGATTTATTCTTTATTGAGTTCAACAAGGCCAGAAATAGCTATGACCATAGGGGCTTGAAAATTGCATAGTTTTGTTCTGGTTGAATAGCTTTAGAACTGAAAATCAACATTTTTCTTGCTGGTATAACTTGGGAAGACTTTTTTATGCTTGTCAGAATATATGTCGAATGATGTATGCTTTCTTGCATTCTTCTTTGACTGTTATATCTCTGAGTTCTGTTTCATTATTCGGGACCACAGAACTGTGTCAGGCATAAATACAAGGATTCTTGTATCACTATTTATAAACTGAACATTTTACTTGGACAAGCAAGTGTACTATCCGTAATGCTAGATGTTTGCATCTCATGGAATTTCCAATACTAGAATCAACAAGCTGAAATTTAAAATGTTTCCAATCTCAAGATTTGTGAATTCATTCATACACAATGTTGGAATCTTTCAAGAAAACTGGAAGAATTTTTTTCAGCTGCATTCTGATTTTCCAGAAATATTATTATAATAGTAAACTTTTCCCTGAAACGGTCTTGAAAGTTCCCTATTTTTTCTTTTAAAGAGAAACAACCCAAATTACTTTTTCCAGAAAAGAAATTTCCTACAGTAGTTTTTAAAAACAATCTTCTATTTTCTCCTGAAAATGTCCAATAGACACTGCCCAGAAATTGCTCATAAACTGAGGTAGTTGCGTTGAAATAATTTTGAATGAATAATCACTTCACATAAATGATCTATAAGGATGCCTAAATTTATTACTTAGAGACACTAGCTGAAGAAACTAGGCCAATGAGATTGATTTATTCTTTATTGAGTTCAATAAGTCCAGAAATAGCTATGACTAGAGGGGCTTGAAAATTGCATAATTTTGTTCTAGTTGAATACCTTTAGAACTGAAAATCAACATTTTTCTTGCTGGTATAACTTGGGAAGACTTTTGTACTACAAGTCTCGAACTTATTGAAGAGTCTGATTTCTGCCTCAGTGTTGAGATAAATGCCATGATATCACTTGCTAGTACCTAAACACTTCAGGATTAAAATTCACTGATGTTAATTGTTTTTGCAGAAGGTATACGCATGAATATGATTGATTGTCCCTTGTTATCTACCTAAACTTTTTGATGTATATTAAGGGAGTGGTGCTGGAAGGCCTCAAATCTTGGAAAAACTAGCTACCATAAGTTGTTCATAAAAGTACTTTATGTACAAGCCATTGTCAATATTTTCATGTTTCTAAAATTATTTATCACAAAAACTTTCTTCTACATTTTTAAAATAAAATGAATATTTTCAAATTTGAAAATTGAAATCCCATTTTAAGTCACATCCATTTTAAGGCATGTCAATGTCCAACCATTTGACCCAAGCTAAAATACACTAGGACTAGACAACTTGGAACTTCGTGGATGACATGGCATCATTTTGGATTTGTCACACCTCAATACCAATATGGTTATTGGTTAGATAGAGAACATGCCAAAGTATCTGTGATAAAAATTTGGAGGAAAAAAGTGCAACTAAGTTGGTTAATTCATATGAAAAATCAGGCCAATATAAAATTAAGCTGCAAGAATTGAACATTAATTATGATAAACTAAGTTTATAATTAGAATAAACATTACAATATCATCATGGTCTTGGTTAGAGGTTCACAGTTAGCTACAGGTTTTCCTCATGTTTCAGTTGCTGTGGTGAAGGAAGATTTTACTGATGAAGACATAGCTCAAGAAACAGTCTTGGCTTTTACTGAGCACAATAGGAATCATGAGGACAATATCATCATGGGCTTCGCTAGAGGTTCACAGTTAGCTACAGTTTTTCCTCATGTTTCAATTCCTTTGGTAAAGGAACATGTGACTTATGAAAACATAGCTCAACACACATTGACAGCAGAGAATTCCCTTCCACTGTCCTCAAAAGAAAAAATGGATTGTACCAATGCCCATATGGTCCTCTTGCTTTGTCTCTCCACTCTTTTATGAAGTTGTTTGGAGAAGCTATCAACATTGACTAAATCAACCCATTGAGTGCCTTGTTTGATAAAGTTGATTTTGTATTCTTTTTGTCAACACTAGATTATAGTGTTTAGATCCTACAAGCCTTTGTTTAATATCTAGTTTTTGTTAATACTTCTAGTTATGAAAATAGACCTCTCATAACTCATCACTATGAATCTGTTTGCTTCTGATTTAAATGGTGTTAACTACGTGTTTTTTACCTAGTTATGTGACTATTTTCCAGAATTTGGCAAGATGGTGTTAACTGTTTGGAGATTTTATTTTCATATAAATCCATAAGAAATTCTATTTAAGGGTTCTAACTCCATGGTAGAGCATCTGCCTTATAGGCAGGAGATTGGTGGTTCGATTCTGTTGATGTATATGTAACTTCGGAATGTATTTCATCTATGTATTTCATATATATTTATTGTACTCTTATAAGAGATGTGTTATTCCTCTATAAGGAAGTGTCGTCATGTGTATTGACAAGTGTCGCAAGTGTGTGTACTTGGCGACGGGTTATTAGACCACCATGTATGGGGTCGGCCCTGAAATATATATCATATTGTGGATGTACCTAGCTAGACAAGTCAGCCCCATAAGGTCACTCGGCAAACAAGTTAGTATAAATAGAGATCGGGAGATTTCTATTTTGATCATTTGGAAACTCACACTTCTCTCACTCAGAAAGTGGTGCACTACTGAGGAGGAGGATCATCTGCTACTAGGAGACTATCTCAGTGTATTTTGGTTGTACTTTGGTTGAGCCATTGCTCTCTCTATCTCTCAGGAAGTTGTGGAGTTTTTTACCTTAGGGTTTTCCCCACGGAAACTCTGTGTCTCTTGTCTCTCATGCTTTTGATTCTTGTGATGTTTGTGATGCTTATTGTGATTGTTATGCATTGATATACTGTATATGTTATTCTCTTAGTGAAGATCCTAGAGTATTGTGAATTAATGCTCAAAATTTAACATGGTATCAGAGCTAACCTGAGAAGAAGACATTTTGCAGTGACGGAAACTTGAGTTTTTTGTTTATTGGGTTTCTCTCCACAGATTTTGGAAAAGCAGTATAGTAGATTGACTCTACTCAGCAAGGAGAATCTATCTGTCCAATCAGAATTCAGTTATGAGCATTTTTATATTTGGCCCTAAAACTTAGGGTTTCCACAAAAATATGAATTTCTGAAATTTGAAGACATAGCTGGAAGCTCCTTGCAACAATCGAAGTTTAGAGCTTTGGATCGAGATTTTTGGCTGGGTAGATCTCCGGGAAACTCAAACCCTAATTCAGGGCTCTCCCTAGTGAACCCGAGAGGACAAAAAGACAAATCTGAAGGGTAAAGCTTTGCTGATCTCAAATTCTGAATACACCAAGCTGATCAGCTCATCAATGTGCATCTTTCTATCCTTTCAAAAAGTTGAAATTCACATTCTGAATTTTTAGGGTTTTTTCGACAAACCTTAATCCGAGACTAGATCCAGTTTTTAGCATTTCAAGTGGTAAGACCTAAATCTTTTCTATTTCCATTTGAAGTACTCTTTAAGATGTCTCACCACACCAAGCTTGAGGATAAGCTTGAAGGAGCTGATAACTTCCGAGCTTAGAAGTATAGGATTGGGTTAATCCTGGAAGAGAATGAGTTGGACTCATATGTAAAAGAAGACATCCCTATCCCAGAGGATGAAGACGCTAAGGTATTGCATAAGAAGAACTTGGTTAAGGCAAAGAGAATCATTGCTGATTCTATCAAAAGACCATCTCACACCCCATGTGTCTTCTCTAAAGATACCAAAGGAGATGTTTGACTCTTTGACCAAGCTATTTGAAGGGAAGAACATAAATCAGAAGATGACCTTGCGGAATCAATTGAAAGGAGTCAAGAATCACCCCATAAGGTGAAACTTGGGGATGATTATCAATACCCAATCAAAGGAAGTGGTGAAGCCTCCTACAACCTAGATTTTGGAAAATCATTGAAGATAAAAGAAGTCCTTTATGTACCTGGGCTCAAGAAGAATCTACTCTTCATATCTGCACTGGATGCAAAAAGCATGAGGGTTGCATTTGTAGATGGCCAAGTACTCATGTGGCAAAAGGGAAAGACTATAGATGATGCAGTAGTGATTGGAGAGCAAGAGGGAGGACTATATAAATTGAAGGGACAACCTGAACATGCTATGGTGAAAGGAAGACAAAGATTCATCCATAGTCATGGATCACATGGAGGTATGTATAATTTGGTTTTTGCAAAGATAAACTTATGAGTTATGCAGGTCATTGAAGAGAACAAGAAAACATAACTAGCAAATATGATGACCAGGTATGTTTTCTTATATCATAGGATCTTTTATATAAGTATACATGACATGATTGATAATGATTATTCATGAAGTCATAGGTTTGAATAATCATGGGTGCATGCATATTATGTTTCTTACATTAATTGATGATATGACTAATCAGAAGAGTCATAGGTTTGAGTAATCACAGGTTTAGGCATATTATGTGTCTTATGATATAACTAACCATAAGAGTCCTATATAAACCTTGAATACTTATGCTTATTATTTTTGTTTGAAATGATCATGACTATACATGCTTAATATTATTTTGTTTTGATAGTATACTAATGTATGTATGATATTGTATGAGATCTCGAGTATAACACAATGATGATACTCGTAAGCATGCATAGTGATCGAGGATAGATATAAGTTCAAGGACAGGTAATCCAGGAAGCAAAGATCAAGAAGGAGCACACTCTAGTAGTTTCTGCAAAGATGCAAATATTCAGAGGGAGTCGACCACTTCTCAAAATCCACATCATAATGGAATTGTAGAAAGGTTGCAAAGATTCAGAGGGAGCCCACCCAACAACCAAACAAAGATAAGTATTTGAATTATCATTTCTTGTATATTTGATTGTTTAAATAATATTGTTCAATGATGTATATGCTTATGTTCCTAGATTTAGGATGTGTATTATGCATATTAGAATAGTTGCATTGATGAACAATATACTACTAATATACATGGGTAAGTGGCCTATGGCACTATACAACATTCCATTGCTACTTATCTAGAATGAAACCTCTTTGCTAACATGTTGGGAGTTGTGCGCACTCTTAACAATGTTCTGGTAGAGATTGGAAGGAATCTAGAAAGTTACGAGATATGGATAAGTGTTGTATTGAAGCATTGGCTAAGATAATTGCATGACTGTATGACATATTTCCTTATGTGTAAGAATTTGTTATGAAAATTATGAGATGTTTCTAATCATGCAATTTAACTTGTTTTGTAGGAAAGACCTTATACCTTCACCTACAAAAGAAGGACTGCAACATTTGTTCCAGCAACAAAGATATCTATTGAAGATATTGAATATATTGAAATTCCCAAGATCTGGGATGAAGAAATGGAAGAATGCCATGATCTATCGATCATGAAGAATGATGTTTGGGATGCAGTACCAAGATCTGAAGCGGAGTCTGTAATGACTTCCATATGGATCTATCAGATCAAGCATGCTGCAGATGGCAGCATAGAGAAATATAAAAGTGATGAAATAGAAGATACACCAGATGGATTTCAAGACAGCTTTCTTGAATGGTGTAGTTGAAGAGGAAGTATATGTGGAGCAGCCACTTGGTTTCAAAACACATGACATGGAGTCATATGTGTGCAGATTGAAGAAAGCCTTGTATGGCTTGAAGCAAGCTCCCAGAACTTGGTATGGTAGGATGGACAGTTTCCTATCTAGTTTGGGCTTTACCAAGAGTAAAGCGGATTCCAACCTTTACTACAAGGTTGAGGAAGGGAATCCTGTGATTCTAATCCTGTATGTGGATGACTTATTTGTAACAGGAGATGACAGATTGATTGCAGATACTAAGAGGAAGCTTGCTGCCGAGTTTGATATGAAAGATTTGGGAATGATGCATTATTTCCTAGGTATGGAGGTGTGGTAGAGTGCAGGTGGGATCTTCCTTGGTCAAGGGAAGTACACAATAGATATCCTGAAGAGATTCGGGATTATGGATTGCAAGGCCATGGCCACACCTATGGCATTGAATCTGAAGCTTCTATGCGATGCTTCATCTGAGTCGATTGATGTCTCTATGTATCATTAGATAATTGGGTCTTTGATGTACCTGACGAACACGAGACCAGATATTTGCTTTGCGATGAACACATTGAGCCAGTTCCTGACGGATCCAAGGAGTGTTCACCTGGCTGCTGTAAAGCATGTTCTGAGGTACCTAAAGGGTACAGTGGATTATGGGCTCAAGTATGAAGCGAATCAAAAGTTTAACCTGCAGGGTTATGTTGATTCAGATTGCATTGGCAGTGCTGCAAATAGGAAGAGCACATCTGGGTGCTGCTTTAGTATGGGATCAGGTGTGATCTCTTGGTTTAGCAGGAAGCAGTCCTGCGTAGCACTGAGTACAGCTGAGGCAGAGTATGTTGCAGCCTGTTCAGCTAGTTGTGAGGCAGTATGGCTACAGAAGCTACTGTTTGAGTTATTTGATCTCCCGTTGGATGCTACTGGTATCTTTTGTGATAACCAGAGTTGTGTGAAGTTGTTCGAGAACTCAGTGTTTCATGACAGGTCGAAACACATAGAGATCAAATATCACTATATCAGGGATATGGTGCAAAGAGGAGCTGTGAAGCTCCTGTATATTGCGACGGACGATCATATTGCAGATGTGTTGACGAAGCCACTAGCCAGGGTGAAGTTCGAGTACTTCAGGGAGAGGCTTGGTGTTCTTCAGATTGATGACCCTTCGAGGAAGAAGTGATGGACACATTTACTGAAGCCATTCTAAGCATGTTGAAAGGAGGATCCTTCACATGGCTATAGATGTAAGCACTGGATGATGAGCATGAGGATGATGTTCTGGTTTCTACTTTTTATGATCAATTGGATCATTTATATGTATATGTATGTACGCATCATGTTGGATGCTGGATATGATTAGTTGGATCATTTATATGTATGTATGCATCATGTTGGATGCTGGATATGATCAGTTGGATCATTTGTATGTATGTACGCATCATGTTGGATGATGGATATGATTGGTTGGATCATGTGTATGTATTTTGTATATGCATCATGTTGGATGCTTGGACCATGTATCTGTATATGTATCAGGTGGATACATTGTATGATCAGGTAGATCATGTATGTTGATATGTATCATGTATTTATATTTGTATCAGGTGGATACACTGTATGATCAAGTGGATCATGTATGATGATATGTATTAGGTAGATACTTGGTATGCATTAGGTAGATGCATTGTATGATCAGGATGATCATGGATGACGAGCTTCAGGATGTTGCTTTAGATGACATGCAACAGGATGTTGCAGTGATAATGATCAAGATCATGTGTACATCAGGATGATGTATGGTGAGTATAAGGTTGATACTCTGTGGCTGTGGAACAGGTTGTGCAGATAAGCATGTAATTTGTGCCCTGGGAGATTTGCAGATAGTCTTTCGAGGTTTTGCCTATGGCATGTAATTTGCACCTTGGGATATCTGGCAAATGCTCTTTCGAGGTTTTGCTTGGGAGGACATATAATTTGTGCCCTGGGATATCTGCAGATAGTCTTTCGAGGTTTTGTCTATGGCATGTAATTTGTGCCCTGGGATATCTGGCAGATGCTCTTTCGAGGTTTTGTCCTATTGCATGTAATTTGTGTCCCGGGAGATCCGGTAGGTTGAGTCGTGTGCTCGTAATCAGTCCTGGGATGTTCTTTCGAGGTTTTTCCATGACCACATGTAATTTGGGCCCTGGGAGATCCGATAGATTGAGCCTTGTGCTCGTAATCAGTCCTGGGATGCTCTTTCGAGGTTTTGTGGTGACCACATGTAATTTGTGCCCTGGGAGATCCGATAGGTTGAGCCTTGTGCTCGTAATCAGTCCTGGGATTCTCTTTCGAGGTTTTGTGGTGGGTCACATGTAATAAGTCCTGGAGATCTGGACAGGATGAAAAAGGCCTCACATGCTCTTTAGGGTTCTTGCTAGTCAAGAGACTATTTTAAGGTTTTGTGACGCACGTAATAAGTCTCGAGATTTTCACAATATGGCCAGTGATGATGAAGACCTGCAGGTGGTGGGCCTACATCCAGTATGAAAAAGGATTGGCTCTGTAGAACTTCCTATGACGAGTAGAGTCAGAGATTGGTTGAGATAGCAGCAGCAGTGACGATGATGATGACGATGCATCGATGACGATGATCCCGAGAAGAAGACTTGTCTAGCAGATTTGTGTCGAGAAATACCTTCCTAGTTAAGAGGGAGTGTTGATGTATATGTAACTTCGGAATGTATTTCATCTATGTATTTCATATATATTTATTGTACCCTTATAAGAGATGTGTTATTCCTCTATAAGGAAGTGTCGTCACGTGTATTGACAAGTGTCGCAAGTGTGTGTACTTGGAGATGGGTTATTAGACCATCATGTATGGGGTTGGCGCTGAAATATATATTATATTGTGGATGTACCTAGCTAGACAAGTCGGCCCCATAAGGTCACTGGGAAAACAGGTTAGTATAAATAGAGATCGGAAGATATCTATTTTGATCATTCGGAAACTCACATTTTTCTCACCCAGAAAGTGGCGCACTAGTGAGGAGGAGGATCATCTGCTACTAGGAGACTATCTTAGTGTATTTTGGTTGTACTTTGGTTGAGCCATTTCTCTCTCTATCTCTGAGGAAGTTGTGGGGTTTTTCACCTTAGGGTTTTTCCCACGGAAACTCTGTGTCTCTTGTCTCTCATGCTTTTGATTCTTGTGATGCTTGTGATGTTTATTGTGATTTTTATGCATTGATATACTGTATATGTTATTCTCTTAGTGAAGATCCTAGAGTATTGTGAATTAATGCTCAAAATTTAACAGATTCGTCCGTGCCCTATTTATATTCTGAAACCACTAAAAAGAGATAAATGAATAAAAAAGTGATCAAAATTTGCATATAAATAACCACCAGTACAACATGAGAGATAAGTGACAAAAAAATGACCAAAATATGCATATAAATGACCACTTTTGGGTTGAAGATCGCTGGTAGCAAATTAGTGGTCATTTAACACGTGACAAAAAATGTCATAAATTTGGTCATTAATTATGACAATTAATGACCAAATTTATGACCACAAGATAAGCTATAAATGACCAAGCTAAATATGACCACATTTTTGGTCGCGTGATATATGACCACTAATTTTCTATCAGTGGTCACCAACTCAAAAGTGGTCATTTATATGCGGATTTTGGTCACTTATCTATCATTTTGTACTAGTTTAACGTTCAACATTACAGTCATTTCGCTAAGTTGTGGAGAGAAAATCGGAAGGCTATGAAGTTGCTGAGTTTATTGAATTGACTTGAATGCGTGGGCTGAAGAAATCCCGGATTTCCTTCAATAAAACTAAAATACAATCACTGATAAAGAGAAAATCGAGGAGGATTTTTGTAGATAAAGAGCAAATCGCATTATTTTGGTCTCTGATGTTTGTAATTATTCCTTGATCAAAGACAATTACCTGTCAATAATTACTTGACAGCGGACTCGTCGCTGAAGGGATTAGAGTCTGAAGTCAAAGATAATCATTTCCCATTTCATTCATAATTTGAGTCAGGATTCGGGAGATATGTATAACGCTCAACGTTACAGCCGTTTCGCTGAGTTGTGGAGAGAAAATCGAAAGGCTAAGAAGTCACTGAGTTTATTGGCTTGACTTGAATGCGTGGGCCGAAGAAATCGCAGATTTCCTTCAATAAAAAGAAAATAGAATCACTGATAAAGAGTAAATCGGGGAGGATTTTTGTCGATAAAGAGAAAATCCCATTATGTCGGTGTCTGATGTCCATAATTATTTCTTGATCGAAGATCATTAGCTGTGCATATATACTTGATAGCGGACTTGTCGCTGAAGGGATTAGAGTTTGAAGCCAAAGATAATCATTTCCCATTTCGTTCATAATTTTAGTCGGGATTCGGGAGATATGTATAACGCTCAATATTACAGTCGTTTCGCTGAACTGTGGAGAGAAAATATGAAGGCTAAGAAGTCGCTGAGTTTATTGGCTTGACTTGAATGCGTGGGCCGAAGAAATCATGGATTTATTTCAATAAAAATAAAATAGAATCACTGATAAAGAGAAAATCTGAGAAGAACCTGCAAAAATTAATTAATGAAAATATATGAGATAACAGAAATAATAGAACTTAGAATTGGTTTTATTGATCGCAGGCCACTTCAAGGGGGCAACCTACTTTGAGCAAGCTCAATACAAATAACTTCACCGTACCTTCATTGGTCTCAACACAAACTGATATACTAAGTCTAGGCAAAAATAACATGGGTCAATACAATGTGTCAATACAAACAATGGGCCAATACAAACTATGGATCAACAATTACTAAGGGATGACATAATAAGCATATGCATCCAACAACAATAAGACAAACTATGGATCAAAGAATACCAAGGGACGGCTTACAAAGCATATGCGTCCAACAACAATATACTAACAAAGTAAATAGAAGAGTCGACATGGGTTCCTAGCAAAATCGGAGAGGATTTTTGTTGATAAAGAGAAAATCGCATTATGTCAGTCTCTGATGTCCATAATTATTCCTTGATCAAAGACTGCCAGCTGTCCATATTTACTTGACAACAGACTTGTCACTGAAGGTATTAGAGTCTGAAGTCAAAGATGATCATTTCCCATTCCGTTCATAATTTGAGTCGGGATTCGGGAGATATGTATAATGCTCAATAATACACCCGTTTCGCTGAATTGTGGAGAGAAAATCGAAAGGCTAAGAAGTCGCTAAGTTTATTAACTTGACTTGAATGCGTGGGTCGAAGAAACCACAAATTTCCTTCAATAAAAAGAAAATAGAATCACTGATAAAAAGAAAATCAGGGTTGATTTTTGTCGATAAAGGGAAAATTGAATTATGTCGGCCTCTAATGTCCGTAATTATTCATTGATCAAAGACAGCCAGTTGTAGATATTTGCTTGACATCGGACGTGTCATTGAAGGGATTAGAGTCTGAAGTCAAAGAATTATCATTTCCCATTTCGTTCTTAACTTGAGTCAGGATTCGGGAGATATGTATAACGCTCAACATTACAGCTGTTTCGCTAAGTTGTGGAGAGAAAATCAAAAGGATAAGAAGTCACTGAGTTTATTGACTTGACTTGAATGCGTGGGTCGAAGAAATCACGGATTTCCTTCAATAAAAAGAAAATAGAATCAATGATAAAGAAAAAACCGGGGATGATTTTTGTCGATAAAGACCAAATCGCATTATGTCGGTCTTTGATGTTCGTAATTATTCCTTGATCAAAGAACTCCAGTTGTCCATATTTATTTGACAGTGGACTTGTCGCTGAAGGGATTAGAATCTGAAGTCAAATATAATCATTTCCCATTTTCCTCATAATTTGAGTCGGGATTCGGGAGATATGTATAACGCTCAACATTAAATCCATTTCGCTGAGTTGAGAGAAAAACGGAAGGCTAAGAAGTCGCTGAGTTTGTTAACTTGACTTTAATGCGTGGGCGAAAGAAATCGTGGATTTCCTTCGATAAAAAGAAAATAGAATCACTAATAAAGAGAAAATCAGGGAGGATTTTTGTCGATAAAGAGCAAATCGCATTATGTCGGTCTTTGATGTCCGTAATTATTCCTTGATCAAAGATCGCTAGTTGTCCATATATACTTGACAACGGACTTGTTGTTGAAGGGATTAGAGTCTGATGTTAAAGATAATCATTTCCCATTTTGTTCATAATTTGAGTCGGGATTCGGGAGATATGTATAACGCTCAACATTACAGTCGTTTCGTTGAGTTGTGGAGAGAAAATCGAAAGGCTATGAAGTCGTTGAGCTTACTGACTTGACTTGAATGTGTGGGCCAAAGAAATCAAGGATTTCCTTCAATAAAAAGAAAATAGAATCACTGTTAAAGAGAGAATCGGGGAGGATTTTTGTCGAGAAAGAGAAAATCGCATTATGTTGGTCTCTGATGTCTGTAATTATTCCTTGATCAAAGAACACCGCCTATCCATATTTACTTGACAGCGGACTTGTCGCTGAAGGGATTAGAGTCAGAAGTCAAAGATAATCATTTCCCATTTTGTTCATAATTTGAGTCGGGATTCGGGAGATATGTATAACGCTCAACGTTACAGTCGTTTCGCTGAGTTGTGGAGATAAAATCGGAAGGCTAAGAAGTCACTGAGTTTATTGGCTTGACTTGAATGTGTGGGCCGAAGAAATTGTGGATTTCCTTTAATAAAAAGAAAATAGAATCACTAATAAAGAGAAAATCGGGGAGGATTTTTATCAATAAAGCGAAAATCGCATTATGTCAGTCTGATGTCCGTAAATATTCCTTGATCAAATACCGCCAGGTATCCATATTTACTCGACAGCGGACTTGTCGCTGAAGGGATTAGAATCTGAAACCAAATATAATCATTTCCCATTTCGTTCATAATTTGAGTCGGGATTCGGGAGATATGTATAACGCTCAATGTTACAGCCGTTTCGCTGATTTGTGGAGAGAAAAACGGAAGGCTAAGAAGTCGTTGAGTTTGTTGAATTGACTTGAATGCAGGGGCGGAAGAAATCATGGATTTCCTTCAATAAAAAGAAAATATAATCACTGATATAGAGAAAATCGAGGAGGTTTTTTGTCGATAAAGAGAAAATCGCATTATGTCAGTCTCTGATGTCCGTAATTATTCCTTGATCAAAGATCGCTAGCTGTCCATATATACTTGACAGTGGAATTGTCACTGAAGGGATTAGAGTCCAAAGTCAAAGATATTCATTTCCCATTTCGTTCATAATTTGAGTCGGGATTCGAGAGATATCTATAATGCTCAACATTACAGTCGTTTCGCTGAGTTGTGGAGAGAAAATCGGAAGGCTATGAAGTCACTGAATATATTGGCTTGACTTGAATGCGTGGGTCGAAGAGATCATGGATTTCCTTCAATAAAAAGAAAATAGAATCACTCATAAAGAGAAAATAGGGGAGGATTTTTGTCGATAAAGAGAAAATCGCATTATGTCGGTCTTTGATGTCCATAATTAGTCCTTGATCAAAGACCGCCAGCTGTCCATATTTACTTAACAGCGGACTTGTCACTAAAGTGATTAGAGTTTGAAGTCAAAGATAATCATTTCCCATATCGTTCATAATATGAGTGGGGATTCGGGAGATATGTATAACGCTTAACGTTACAGCCATTTCGCTGAGTTGTGGAGTGAAAATGGGATGGATAAGAAGTCCCTAAGTTTATTGGCTTGACTTGAATGCGTGGGCCAAAGAAATCACGGATTTCCTTCAATAAAAAGAAAATAGAATCACTGATAAAGAGAAAATCGGGGAGGATTTTTGTCGATAAAGAGAAAATCGCATTATGTCGGTCTCTGATGTCTGTAAATATTCCTTGATCTGAGAACACCAGCTGTCCATATTTACTTGACAGTGGACTTGTCGCTGAAGGGATTAGAGTTTGAAGTCAAAGATAATCATTTCCCATTACGTTGATAATTTGAGTCTGGATTCGGAAGATAAGTATAACGCTCAACGTTACAGCCGTTTCACTGAGTTGTGGAGAGAAAATCAGAAGGCTAAGAATTTGCTGAGTTTATTGACTTGACTTCAATGTGTGGGCCAAAGAAATCGCTAATTTCCTTCAATAAAAAGAAAATAGAATCATTGATAAAGAGAAAATCGGGGAGGATTTTTGTCGATAAAGAGCAAATCGCATTATGTTGGTCTCTGATGTTCGTAATTATTCCTTGATCAAATACCACTAGTCATCCATATTTATTTGACATCGGACTTGTCGCTAAAGGGATTAGAGTCTAAAGTCAAAGATAATCATTTCCCATTTCTTTCATAATTTGAGTCGGGATTCAGGAGATATGTATAACGCTCAATGTTACAGTCATTTCAATGAGTTGTGGAGAGAAAATCAGAAGGCTAAGAAGTCATTGATTTTATTGACTTAACTTGAATGTGTGGGTCGAAGAAATTGCGGATTTCTTTCCATAAAAAGAAAATAGAATCACAGATAAAGAAAAAATATAAGAAGAGCCTGCAACAATTAATTAATGAAAATACACGAGATAGCAATAATAGTAGAACTTAGAATCGTTTTTATTGATCACAGGCCACTTCAAGGGGGCAACCTCCTTTGAGCAAGCTCAATACAAATAACTTCACCATACCTTCATTGGTCTCAACACAAACTGATATACTAAGTCTAGGCACAAATACCATGGGTCAATACCATGTGTCAATACAAACCATGGGCCAATACAAACTATGGATCAACAATTGCTACGGGACGACTTACAAAGCATATGCGTCCAACAACAATAAGACAAACTATGGATCAAAAAATACTACAGGATGGCTTACAAAACATATGTGTCCAACAACAATATACTAACAAAGTAAATAAAAGAGTTGACATGGAATCCTAACAAAATCGGGGAGGATTTTTGTCGATAAAGCTAAAATTGCATTATGTCGGTCTCTGATGTCTCTAATTATTCCTCGATCAAAGACCGACAACTGTCCATATTTACTTGACAATGGACTTGTCACTGAAGGTATTAGAGTCTGAAGTCAAAGACGATCATTTCCCATTCTGTTCATAATTTGAGTCGGGATTCGGGAGATATGTATAACGCTAAACAATACAGCCGTTTCGCTGAGTTGTGGAGAGAAAATCGGAAGGCTAACAAGTCATTGAGTTGATTTACTTGACTTGAATGCGTGGGATGAAGAAATCACGGATTTCCTTCAATAAAAAGAAAATAGAATCACTAATAAAGAGAAACTCGTGGAGCATTTTTGTCGATAAAGAGCAAATCGCATTATGTCGGTCTCTGATGTCTGTAATTATTCCTTGATCAAAGACCACTAGTTGTCCTTATTTACTTGACAACAGATTTGTCACTGAAGGGATTAGAATTTAAAGTCAAGGATAATCATTTCCCATTTCGTTCATAATTCGAGTCGGGATTTAGGAGATATGTATAACGCTCAACGTTACAGTCGTTTCACTAAGTTGAGGAGAGAAAATCGGAAGGCTAAGAAGTCGTTGAGTTTATTGACTTGACTTGAATGCGTCAGCCGAAGAAATCGCGGATTTCCTTCAATAAAAAGAAAATATAATCACCGATAAAGAGAAAATATGTGAAGAACCTGCAACAATTAATTAATGAAAATACACGAGATATCAGAAATAATAGAACTCAGAATTGCTTTTATTGATCACAGGCCACTTTGAGGGGGCACCCTCCTTTGAGCAAGCTCAATACAAATAACTTCACTGTACCTTCATTGGTCTCAACACAAACTGATATATTAAGTCTAGGCACAAATACCATGGGTCAATACCATGTGTCAATACAAACCACGGGCCAATAAAAACTATGGATCAAGAATTACTACGGGACGACTTACAAAGCATATACGTCCAACAACAATAAGACAAACTATGGATCAACAAATACTACGAGACGAATAACAAAGCATCTGCGCCGAACAACAATATACTAACAAAGTAAATAGAAGAGTCAGCATGGGCTCCTAACAAAATTAGGGAGGATTTTTGCTGATAAAGAGAAATCATAGTATGTCGGTCTCTGATGTCCGTAATTATTCCTCGATCAAAGAACGCCAACTGCCCATATTTACTTGACAACGGACTTGTCGCTAAAGGGATTAGAGTCTTGAAGTCAAAGATGATCATTTCCCATCCCGTTCATAATTTGAGTCGGGATTCGGGAGATATGTATAACGCTCAACGTTACAGTCGTTTCGCTCAGTTGTGGAGAGAAAATCAAAAGGCTAAGAAGTCGCTAAGTTTATTGACTTGACTTGAATGCGTGCGCCGAAGAAATCACGGATTTCCTTCAATAAAAAGAAAATAGGATCACTGATAAAAAGAAAATCAGGGATGATTTTTGTCGATAAAGAGAAAATTGCATTATGTCGGTCTCTGATGTCCGTAATTATTCCTTGATCAAAGACCGCCAGCTGTCCATATTTACTTGACATCGGACTTGTCACTGAAGGGATTAGTGTCAGAACTCAAAAATAATTATTTCCCATTTTGTTCATAATTTGTGTTGGGATTCAGGAGATATGTATAACGCTCATCGTTACAGTCGTTTCGCTGAGTTGTGGAGAGAAAATTGGAAGGATAAGAAGTCGCTGAGTTTATGACTTGACTTGAATACGTGGACCGAAGAAATCGCAGATTTCCATCAATAAAAGGAAAATAGAATCACTGATAAATAGAAAATGAGGGAGGATTTTTGTCGATAAAGAGCAAATCACATTATGTCGACCTCTGATGTCCGTAATTATTCCTTGATCAAAGACAGCAAGTTGTAGATATTTACATGACATCGGACGTGTCGCTGAAGGGATTAGAGTCTGAAGTCAAAGATAATCATTTCCCATTTCGTTCATAATTTGAGTCAGGATTCGGGAGATATGAATAATGGTCAACGATACAGCCATTTCGCTGAGTTGTAGAGAGAAAATCGGAAGGATAAGAAGTCACTGAGTTTCATGACTTGACTTGAATGCATGGGCCGAAGAAAGCACGGATTTCCTTCAATAAAAAGAAAATAGAATCACTGATAAAGAGAAAACCAGGGAGGATTTTTGTCGATAAAGAGCAAATCGCATTATGTCGGTCTCTGATGTCCATAATTATTCCTTGATCAAAGAACGTCAGTTGTCCATATTTATTTGACAGCGGACTTGTCACTGAAGGGATTAGAATCTGAAGTGAAAAATAATCATTTCCCATTTCCGTCATAATTTGAGTCGGGATTCGGGAGATATGTATAACGCTCAACGTTACAGCCGTTTCGCTGAGTTGTGGAGAGAAAAACAGAAGGTTAAGAAGTTGCTGAGTTTGTTGACTTGACTTGAATGCGTGGGCGAAAGAAATCGCGGATTTCCTTCGATAAAAAGAAAATAGAATCACTGATAAAGAGAAAATCGGGGAGTTTTTTTGTCTATAAAGAGGAAATCACATTATGTTTGTCTCTGATGTCCGTAATTATTCCTTGATCAAAGATCGCTAGCTGTCCATATATACTTGACAACAGACTTCTCGCTGAAGGGATTAGAGTTTGAAGTCAAAGATAAATATTTCCTATTTCGTTCATAATTTGAGTCGGAATTCGGGAGATATGTATAAAGCTCAACATTACTGTCATTTCGCTGAGTTGTGGAGAGAAAATCGGAAGGCTATGAAGTCGCTGAGTTTCTTGACTTGACTTGAATGCTTGGGCCGAAGAAATTGCGGATTTCCTTCAATAAAAAGAAAATAGAATCACTGATAAAGAGAAAATCAGGGAGGATTTTTGTCGATAAAGAGAAAATCACATTATGTCGGTCTCTGATGTCCGTAATTATTCCTCGATCAAAGACCGCCAACTGTCCATATTTACTTGACAACGGACTTGTCGCTGAAAATATTAGAGTCTGGAGTCAAAGATGATCATTTCCCATTCTGTTCATAATTTGAGTCGGGATTCAGGAGATATGTATAATGCTCAACAATAAAGCCGTTCGGCTGAGTTGTGGAGAGAAAATCGAAAGGCTAAGAAGTCGCTGATATTATTGACTTGACTAAAATGCGTTGGCCGAATAAATCGCGGATTTCCTTCAATAAAAAGAAAATAGAATCACTGATAAAAAGAAAATCGGGTATGATTTTTGTCGATAAAGAGAAAATCGCATTATGTCGGTCTCTGATGTCCGTAATTATCCCTTAATCAAAGACTGCCAGCTGTCCATATTTACTTGAGAGTGAACATGTCGTCGAAGGGATTTGAGTCGGAATTCAAAGATAATTATTTCCCATTTCGTTCATAATTTGAGTTGGGATTCGGTAGATATGTATAACGCTCAACGTTACAGTCGTTTCGCTGAGTTATGGAGAGAAAATCGGAAGGCTAACAAGTCGCTGAGTTGTTTGACTTGACTTGAATGTGTGGGACAAAGAAATCGCAGATTTCCTTCAATAAAAAGAAAATAAAATCACTGATAAATAGAAACTCGGGGAGGATTTTTGTCGATAAATAGCAAATCGCAATATGTCGGTCTTTGATGTCTGTAATTATTCCTTGATCAAAGACCACTAGTTGTCCATATTTACTTGACAACGGACTTGTCGCTGAAGGGATTAGAGTCTAAAGTGAAAGATAATCATTTCCCATCTCGTTCATATATTGACATGGGATTCAGGAGATATGTATAATGCTCAACGTTACAGTCATTTCGCTGAGTTGTGGAGAGAAAATCAGAAGGCTAAGAAGTCGCTGAGTTTATTGATTTGACTTGAATGCATGGGTTGGAGAAATAACGGATTTCCTTCAATAAAAAGAAAATATAATCACCGATAAAGAGAAAATCTGTGAAGAACTTGCAATAATTAATTAATGAAAATACAAGAGATAGCAGAAATAATAGAACTCAGAATCGCTTTTATTGATGACAGGCCACTTCGAGGGGGCACCCTCCTTTGAGCAAGCTCAATACAAATAACTTCACCGTAACTTCATTGGTCTCAACAAAAACTGATATATTAAGTCTATGCGCAAATACCATGGGTCGATACCATGTGTCAATACAAAGCATGGGCCAATAAAAACTATGGATCAAGAATTACTACGGGACGACTTACAAAGCATATGCGTCCAACAACAATAAGAGAAAATCGCATTATGTCGATCTCTGATGTCTGTAATTATTCCTTGATCAAAGATCACCAGCTGTCCATATTTACTTGACAGCGGACTTGTTGCTGAAGGGATTAAAGTCTAAAGTCAAAGATAATCATTTCCCATTTCGTTCATAATTTGAGTAGGGATTCAGAAGATATGTATAACGCTCAACGTTACAGTTTCATTGAGTTGTGGAGAGAAAATCAGAAGGCTATGAAGTCGCTGAGTTTATTGACTTGACTTGAATGCATGGGACGAAGAAATCGCGGATTTCCTTCAATAAAAAGAAAATATAATCATTGATAAAGAGAAAATTTGTGAAGAACCTGCAACAATTAATTAATGAAAATACACGAGATAACAAAAATAATAGAACTTAGAATCGCTTTTATTGATCATAGGCCACTTCGAGGGGGCACCCTCCTTTGAGCAAGCTCAATACAAATAACTTCACCGTACCTTCATTGGTCTAAACACAAAATGATATACTAAGTCTAGGGGCAAATACCATGGGTCAATACCATGTGTCAATACAAACCATGGGCCAATAAAAACTATGGATCAAGAATTACTACGGACGACTTACAAAGCATATGCATCCATAAACAATAAGACAAACTATGGATCAACAAATACTACGGGATGACTAACAAAGCATATGCGTTGAACAACAATATACTAACAAAGTAAATAGAAGAGTCGCCATTGGTTCCTAACAAAATAGGGGGGGATTTTTGTTGATAAAGAGAAAATCGCAGTATGTCGGTCTCTGATATTTGTAATTAATCCTCGATCAAAGACTGCCAGCTGTCCATATTTACTTGACAACGGACTTGTCGCTAAAGGGATGAGAGTATGAAGTCAAAGATGATAATTTCCCATTCCGTTCATAATTTTAGTTGGGATTCGGGAGATATGTATAACGCTCAACGTTACAGCTGTTTCGCTCAATTTTGAAGAGAACATTGAAAGGCTAAGAAGTCGCTAAGTTTATTGACTTGACTTGAATGCATGGGCCGAAGAAATCACGGATTTCCTTCAATAAAAAGAAAATAGAATCACTGATAAAAAGAAAATTGGGGTTGATTTTTGTCGATAAAGAGAAAATTGAATTATGTCGGCCTCTGATGTCCGTAATTATTCCTTGATCAAAGACAACCAGTTGTAGATATTTGCTTGACATCGGACGCGTTGCTGAAGGGATTAGAGTCTGAAGTCAAAGATAATCATTTCCTATTTCGTTCATAATTTGAGTCAGGATTCGGGAGATATGAATAATGGTCAACGTTACAACCGTTTCACTGAGTTGTGGAGAGAAAATCGGAAGGCTAAGAAGTCACTGAGTTTATTGACTTGATTTAAATGCGTGGGCCGAAGAAATCATGGATTTCCTTCAATAAAAAGAAAATAGAATAAATGATAAAGAAAAACCAGGGAGGATTTTTGTTGATAAAGAGCAAATCACATTATGTCCGTCTCTGATGTTCGTAATTATTCCTTGATCAAAGAACTCCAGTTGCCCATATTTATTTGACAGCGGACTTGTCGCTGAAGGGATTAGAATATGAAGTCAAATATAATCATTTCCCATTTCTGTCATAATTTGAGTCGGGATTCGGGAGATATGTATAACGCTCAATGTTACAGCCATTTCGCTGAGTTGTGGAGAGAAAAATGGAAGGCTAAGAAGTTGCTGAGTTTGTTGACTTGACTTGAATGTGTGGGTGAAAGAAATCGTGGATTTCCTTCGATAAAAAGAAAATAGAATCACTGATAAAGAGAAAATCGGGGAGGGTTTTTGTCGATAAAGAGAAAATCGCATTATGTCGGTCTCTGATGTCGGTAATTATTCCTTGATCAAAGATCGCTAGCTGTCCATATATACTTGACAACAGACTTGTTTCTGAAGGGATTAGAGTCTGATGTCAAAGATAATCATTTCCCATTTTGTTCATAACGCTCAACATTTCCCATTGAGTCTGAGTTGGGATTCGGGAGATATGTATAACGCTCAACATTACAGTCGTTTCGCTGAGTTGTGGAGAGAAAATCGGAAGGCTATGAAGTCGCTGAGTTTACTGACTTGACTTGAATGCGTGGGCTGAAGAAATCGCGGATTTCCTTCAATAAAAAGAAAATAGAATCACTGATAACGAGAAAATCGAGGATGATTTTTATCCATAAAGCGAAAATCGCATTATGTCAATCTCTTATGTCCGTAAATATTCCTTGATCAAATACCGCCAGCTATCCATATTTACTTGACAGCAGACTTGTCGCTAAAGGGATTAGAATCTGAAGCCAAATATAATCATTTCCCATTTCATTCATAATTTGAGTCGGGATTCGGGAGATATGTATAACGCTCAATGTTACAGTTGTTTCGCTGATTTGCGAAGAGAAATATGGAAGTCTAAGAAGTCGTTGAGTTTGTTGACTTGACCTGAATGCAGGGGCGGAAGAAATCGCGGATTTCCTTCAATAAAAAGAAAATAGAATCACTGATATAGAGAATATCGGGGAGGATTTTTGTCGATAAAGAGAAAATCGCATTATGTTAGTCTCTGATGTCCGTAATTATTCCTTTATCAAAGATTGCTAGCTGTCCATATATACTTGACAGCGAATTTGTCACTGAAGGGATTAGAGTCCGAAGTCAAAGATATTCATTTCCCATTTCATTCATAATTTGAGTCGAGATTCGAGAGATATCTATAATGCTCAACATTACAGTCGTTTCGCTAAGTTGTGGAGAGAAAATCGGAAGGCTATGTAGTCACTGAGTTTACTGACTTGACTTGAATGCGTGGGCTGAAGAAATCGCGGATTTCCTTCAATAAAAAGAAAATAGAATCACTGATAACGAGAAAATCGAGGATGATTTTTATCCATAAAGCGAAAATCGCATTATGTCAATCTCTTATGTCCGTAAATATTCCTTGATCAAATACCGCCAGCTATCCATATTTACTTGACAGCGGACTTGTCGCTAAAGGGATTAGAATCTGAAGCCAAATATAATCATTTCCCATTTCATTCATAATTTGAGTCGGGATTCGGGAGATATGTATAACGCTCAATGTTACAGTTGTTTCGCTGATTTGCGAAGAGAAATATGGAAGTCTAAGAAGTCGTTGAGTTTGTTGACTTGACCTGAATGCAGGGGCGGAAGAAATCGCGGATTTCCTTCAATAAAAAGAAAATAGAATCACTGATATAGAGAATATCGGGGAGGATTTTTGTCGATAAAGAGAAAATCGCATTATGTTAGTCTCTGATGTCCGTAATTATTCCTTTATCAAAGATTGCTAGCTGTCCATATATACTTGACAGCGAATTTGTCACTGAAGGGATTAGAGTCCGAAGTCAAAGATATTCATTTCCCATTTCATTCATAATTTGAGTCGAGATTCGAGAGATATCTATAATGCTCAACATTACAGTCGTTTCGCTAAGTTGTGGAGAGAAAATCGGAAGGCTATGTAGTCACTGAGTATATTGGCTTGACTTGAATGCGTGGGCCGAAGAAATCATGGATTTCCTTCAATAAAAAGAAAATAGAATCACTCATAAAGAGAAAATCGGGGAGTATTTTTGTCGATAAAGAGCAAATCGCATTATGTTGGTCTCTGATGTCCATAATTATTCCTTGATCAAAGACCGTAAGTTGTCCATATTTACCTAACAACGAACTTGGCGCTAAAAGGATTAGAGTCTGAAGTCAAAGATAATCATTTCCCATATCGTTCATAATATGAGTCGGGATTCGGGAGATATGTATAACGCTAAACGTTACAGCCGTTTTGCTGAGTTGTGGAGTGAAAATTGGAGGGCTAAGAAGTCCCTAAGTTTATTGGCTTGACTTGAATGCGTGGGCCGAAGAAATCGCGGATTTCCTTCAATAAAAAGAAAATAGAATCACTGATAAAGAGAAAATCGGGGAGGATTTTTGTCGATAAAGAGAAAATCGCATTATGTCGGTTTCTGATGTCTGTAAATATTCCTTGATCCAAGAACACCAGCTATCCATATTTACTTGATAGCGGACTTGTCGCTGAAGGGATTAGAGTTTGAAGTCAAAGATAAACATGTCCCATTACGTTGATAATTTGAGTCTGGATTCAGAAGATAATTATAACGCTCAACGTTACAGTCGTTTCCCTGAGTTGTGGAGAGAAAATTAGAAGGCTAAGAATTCGCTGAGTTTATTGACTTGACTTGAATGTGTGGGCCAAAGAAATCGCTAATTTCCTTCAATAAAAAGAAAATAGAATCACTGATAAAGAGAAAATCGGGGAGGGGTTTTGTCGATAAAGAGGAAATCGCATTATGTCGGTCTCTGATGTTCGTAATTATTCCTTGATCAAATACCACCAGTCGTCCATATTTACTTGACAGCGGACTTGTCGCTGAAGGGATTAGAGTCTAAAGTCAAAGATAATCATTTCCCATTTCTTTCATAATTTGAGTCAGGATTCGGGAGATATGTATAGCGCTCAACGTTACAGTCATTTCACTGAGTTGTGGAGAGAAAATTAGAAGGATAAGAAGTCGTTGAGTTTATTGACTTGACTTGAATGCGTGGGCCGAAGAAATTGCGGATTTCCTTCCATAAAAAGAAAATAGAATCACAGATAAAGAGAAAGTCTGAGAAGAACTTGCAACAATTAATTAATGAAAATACACGAGATAGAAGAATATAATAGAATTCAGAATTGCTTCGATTGATTACAGGCCACTTCAAGGGGGCAACCTCCTTTGAGCAATCTCAATACAAATAACTTCACCGTACCTTCATTTGTCTCAACACAAATTGATATACTAAGTCTAGGCACAAATACCATGGGTCAATACCATGTGTCAATACAAACCATGGGCCAATACAAACTATGGATCAACAATTACTACGGGACGACTTACAAAGCATATGTGTCCAACAACAATAAGACAAACTATGGATAAAAAATACTATGGGATGGTTTACAAAGCATATGCATCCAACAACAATATACTAACAAAGTAAATAAAAGAGTCGACATGGAATCATAACAAAATCGGGGAGGATTTTTGTCGATAAAGAGAGAACCACATTATGTTGGTCTCTGATGTCTCTAATTATTCCTCGATCAAAGACCGCCAACTGTCGATATTTACTTGACAACGGACTTGTCACTGAAGGTATTAGAGTCTGAAGTCAAAGATGATCATTTCCCATTATGTTCATAATTTGAGTCAAGATTCGAGAGATATGTATAACGTTCAACAATACAGCCGTTTCGCTGAGTTGTGGAGAGAAAATTGGAAGGCTAACAAGTCGATGAGTTGATTGACTTGACTTGAATGCGTGGGATGAAGAAATCGCGGATTTCCTTCAATAAAAAGAAATTAAAATCACTCATAAAGAGAAACTCGGGGAGGATTTTTGTTGATAAAGAGCAAATCGCATAATTTGAGTCAGGATTCAGGAGATATGTATAACGCTCAACGTTACAGTCGTTTCGCTGAGTTGTGGAGAGAAAATCAGAATGCTTACAAGTCGCTGAGTTTATTGACTTGACTTGAATGCTTGGGTCGAAGAAATCACGGATTTCCTTCAATAAAAAGAAAATATAGTTACCGATAAAGAGGAAATCTGTGAAGAACCTGCAACCATTAATTAATTAAAATACACGAGATAACATAAATAATAGAACTCATAATTGCTTTTATTGATCATAGGCCACTTCAAGGGGGAACCCTCCTTTGAGCAAGCTCAATACAAATAACTTCACCGTACCTTCATTGGTCTCAACACAAACTGATATATTAAGTTTATACGTAAATACCATGGGTCAATACCATGTGTCAATACAAACCATGGGCCAATAAAAACTATGGATCAAGAATTGCTACGGGACGACTTACAAAGCATATGCGTCCAACAACAGTAAGATAAACTATGGATCAACAAATACTACGGGACGACTAACAAAGCATATGCGTCCAACAACAATATACTAACAAAGTAAATAGAAGAGTCAGCATGGGTTCCTAACAAAAGCGGGGAGGATTTTTGCCGATAAAGAGAAAATCGCAATATGTCGGTCTCCGATGTCTGTAATTATTCCTCGATCAAAGAACGGCAACTGTCCATATTTATTTGACAATGGACTTGTCGCTAAAGGGATTAGAGTCTGAAGTCAAAGATGATCATTTCCCATCCCATTCATAATTTGAGTCGGGATTCGGGAGATATGTATAACGCTCAACGTTACAGTCATTTCACTGAGTTGTGGAGAGAAAATCGAAAGGCTAAGAAGTCACTAAGTTTATTGACTTGACTTGAATGCGTGGGCCGAAGAAATCGCGGATTTCCTTCAATAAAAAGAAAATAGGATCACTGATAAAAAGAAAATCGGGGATGATTTTTTTCGATAAAGAGAAAATTGCATTATGTCGGTCTCTGATGTCTGTAATTATTTCTTGATCAAAGACCACTAGCTATCCATATTTACTTGACATCAGACTTGTCGTTGAAGGGATTAGTGTCAAAACTCAAAAATAATTATTTCCCATTTTGTTCATAATTTGTGTTGGGATTCAGGAGATATGTATAACGCACATTGTTACAGCCATTTTGATGAGTTGTGGAGAGAAAATTGGAAGGATAAGAAGTCGCTGAGTTTATGACTTGACTTGAATGCGTGGACCGAAGAAATAACAGATTTCCATCAATAAAAAGAAAATAGAATCACTGATAAATAGAAAATGAGGGAGGATTTTTGTCGATAAAGAGAAAATTACATTATGTCGACCTCTGATGTCCGTAATTATTCCTTGATCAAAGACAACCAGTTGTAGATATTTACATGACAACGGACATGTCGCTGAAGGGATTAGAGTCTGAAGTCAAAGATAATCATTTCCCATTTTGTTCATAAGTTGAGTCGGGATTCGGGAGATATGAATAATGGTCAACGTTACAGCCGTTTCGCTGAGTTATAGAGAGAAAATCGAAAGGCTAAGAAGTCATTGAGTTTAATGACTTGACTTGAATGCGTGGGCCGAAGAAAGCACGGATTTCCTTCAATAAAAAGAAAATAGAATCATTGATAAAGAGGAAACCGGGGAGTATTTTTGTTGATATAGAGAAAATCACATTATGTCAGTCTTTGATGTCTGTATTATTCCTTGATCAAAGAATGCCAGTTGTTCATATTTATTTGACAGCGGACTTGTCGCTGAAGGGATTAGAATCTGAAGTGAAATATAATCATTTCCAATTTCTGTCATAATTTGAGTCGGGATTCGGGAGATATGTATAACGCTCAATGTTATAGCCGTTTCGCTGAGTTGTGGAGAGAAAAACAGAAGGCTAAGAAGTCGCTGAGTTTGTTGACTTGACTTGAATGCATGGGTGAAAGAAATCGCGGATTTCCTTCGATAAAAAGAAAATAGAATCACTGTTAAAGAGAAAATCGGGGAGGATTTTTGTCTATAAAGAGGAAATCGCATTATGTTGGTCTTTGATGTCCGTAATTATTCCTTGATCAAAGATCGCTAGTTGTCCATATATACTTGACAACGGACTTGTCGCTGAAGGGATTAAAGTCTGAAGTCAAAGATAAATATTTCCCATTTTGTTCATAATTTAAGTCGAAATTCGGGAGATATGTATAACGCTCAACATTACAGTCGTTTCGCTGAGTTGTGGAGAGAAAATCGGAAGGCTATGAAGTCGCTGAGTTTCTTGACTTGACTTGAATGCCTAGGCCAAAGAAATCGTGGATTTCCTTCAATAAAAAGAAAATAGAATCATTGATAAAGAGAATATTGGGGAGGATTTTTGTCGATAAAGAGAAAATTGTATTATGTCGGTCTCTGATATCCGTAATTATTCCTCAATCAAAGATCTCCAGCTGTCCATATTTACTTCACAATGGACTTGTCGCTGAAGGTATTAGAGTCTGAAGTCAAAGATGATCATTTCCCATTCTGTTCATAATTTGAGTCAGGATTCGGGAGATATGTATAACGCTCAACAATAAAGCCGTTCGGCTGAGTTGTGGAGAGAAAACCGAAAGGCTAAGAAGTCGTTGAGATTATTGACTTGACTTGAATGCGTTGGCCAAAGAAATCGTGGATTTTCTTCAATAAAAAGAAAATAGAATCACTGATAAAAAAAAATCGGGTATGATTTTTGTCGATAAAGAGAAAATCACATTATGTCAGTCTCTGATGTCCGTAATTATTCCTTGATCAAAGACCGCTATCTGTCTGTATTTACTTGACAACGAACATGTCGTCGAAGGGATTAGAGTCAAAATTCAAAGATAATTATTTCCCATTTCGTTCATAATTTCAGTCGGGATTCAGGAGATATGTATAACGCTCAATGTTACAGTTTTTTCGCTGAGTTGTGGAGAGAAAATCGGAAGGCTAACAAGTCACTGAGTTGATTGACTTGACTTGAATGCGTGGGACAAAGAAATCACGGATTTCCTTTAATAAAAAGAAAATAAAATCACTGATCAAGAGAAACTCGGGGAGGATTTTTGTCGATAAAGAGCAAATCGCATTATGTCGGTCTTTGATGTCTGTAATTATTCCTTGATCAAAGACCACCAGCTATCCATATTTACTTGACAACGGAATTGTCGCTGAAGGGATTAGATTCTAAAGTGAAAGATAATCATTTCCCATCTCGTTCATATATTGAGTCGGGATTTAGGAGATATGTATAATGCTCAACGTTACAGTCGCTTCGCTGAGTTGTGGAGAGAAAATCGGAAGGCTAAGAAGTCGCTGAGTTTATTGACTTGACTTGAATGCGTGGGCCAAAGAAATCGCGGATTTACTTCAATAAAAAGAAAATATAATCACTGATAAAGAGAAAATCTGTGTAGAGCCTGCAATAATTAATTAATGAAAATACACGAGATAACATAAATAATAGAACTCATAATCGCTTTTATTGATCACAGGCCACTTTGAGGGGGCACCCTCCTTTGAGCAAGCTCAATACAAATAACTTCATCGTACCTTCATTGGTCTCAACACAAACTGATATATTAAGTCTATGCACAAATACCATGGGCCAATAAAAACTATGGATCAAGAATTACTACGGGACGACTTACAAAGCATGTGCGTCCAACAACAATAAGAAAAACTATGGATCAACAAATACTACGGGACGAATAACAAAGCATATGCGTCCAACAACAATATACTAACAAAGTAAATAGAAGAGGCAGCATGGGTTCCTAACAAAATCGGGGAGGATTTTTTTCAATAACGGGAAAATCGCAGTATGTCGGTCCCTGATGTATGTAATTATTCCTTGATCAAAGACTGCCAGCTGTCCGTATTTACTTGACAGCGAACATGTCGCCGAAGGGATTAGAGTCATAATTCAAAGATAATTATTTGCCATTTCGTTCATAATTTGAGTCGGGATTCGGGAGATATGTATAACTCTCAACATTACAGACGTTTCGCTGAGTTATGGAGAGAAAATCGGAAGACTATGAATTCGTTGAGTTTATTGAATTGATTTGAATGTGTGGGTCGAAGAAATCGTGGATTTCCTTCAATAAAAATAAAATAGAATCACTGATAAAGAGAAAATCGGGGAGGATTTTTGTCGATAAAGAGAAAATCGCATTATGTCGGTCTCTGATGTCTGTAATTATACCTTGATCAAAGACCACCACCTGGCCATATTTACTTGACAGCGGACTTGTCGCTCAAGGGATTAGAGTCTGAATTCAAAGATAATAATTACCCATTTCGTTCATAATTTGAGTCGGGATTTAGGAGATATGTATAACGCTCAACGTTATAGCCGTTTCGCTGAGTTGTGGAGAGAAAATCGGAAGGCTAAGAAGTCGCTGAGTTGATTGGCTTGACTTGAATGCGTGGGCCGAAGAAATCGCGGATTTCCTTCAATAAGAAGAAAATAGAATAACTGATAAAGAGAAAATCGGGGATGATTTTTATCGATATAGCGAAAATCGCATTATGTCGGTCTTTGATGTCCGTAAATATTCCTTTATCAAATACCACCAAATGTCCATATTTACTTGACAGCGGCCATGTCGCTGAAGGGATTTGAATCTGAAGCCAAATATAATCATTTCCCATTTCGTTCATAATTTGAGTCGGGATTCGGGAGATATGTATAACGCTCAACGTTACAGCCGTTTCGCTGAGTTGTGGAGAGAAAAATGGAAGGCGAAGAAGTCGCTGAGTTTGTTGACTTGACTTGAATACATGGGAGGAAGAAATCGCGGGTTTCCTTCAATAAAAAGAAAATAGAATCACTGATAAAGAGAAAATCGGGGAGGGTTTTTGTCGATAAAGAGAAAGTTGCATTATGTCGGTCTATGATGTCCGTAATTATTCCTTAATCAAAGATCACTAGCTGTCCATATATACTTGACAGCGGACTTGTCGCTGAAGGGATTAGAGTCCGAATTCAAAGATAATCATTTCCCATTTCGTTTATAATTTGAGTCGGGATTTGGGAGATATGTATAACGCTCAACATTACAGTTGTTTCGTTGAGTTGTTTAGAGAAAATCGGAAGGCTATGAAGTCGCTGAGTTTATTGGCTTGACTTGAATGCGTGGGCCGAAGAAATCGTGGATTTTCTTCAAAAAAAAGAAAATAGAATCACTCACAAAGAGAAAATCGGGGAGGATTTTTGTCGATAAAGAGCAAATCGCATTATGTCGGTCTCTGATGTCCGTAATTATTCTTTGATCAACGAATTCCAGTTGTCCATATTTATTTGATAGCGTACTTGTCGCTAAAGGGATTTGAACCTGAAGTCAAATATAATCATTTCCATTTCGTTCATAATTTGAGTCGGGATTCAGAAGATATCTATAACGCGCAACGTTACAGTTGTTTTGCTGAGTGGTGGAGAGAAAAACGGAAGGCTAAGAAGTCCCCGAGTTTGTTGACTTGACTTGAATGCGTGGGCGGAAGAAATCGTTGATTTCCTTCAACAAAAAGAAAATAGAATCACTGATAAAGAGAAAATCAGGGAGGATTTTTGTCGATAAAGAGAAAATCGCATTATGTCGGTCTCGAGTGTCCGTAATTATTCCTTGATCAAATATCGCTAGCTATCCATATATACTTGACAGCAGACTTGTCGCTTAAGGGATTAGAGTCTAAAGTCAAAGATAATCATTCCCATGTTGTTCATAATTTGAGTCAGGATTTGGGAGATATGTATAACGCTCAACATTATAGTCGTTTCATTTAGTTGTGGAGAGAAAATTAGAAGGCTATGAAGTCATTAAGTTTTTTTACTTGACTTGAATGCATGGGCCGAAGAAATCACGGATTTCCTTCAATAAAAAGAAAATAGAATCACTCATAAAGGGAAAATCGGGGAGGATTTTTGTCGATAAAGAGCAAATTGCATTATGTCGGTTTCTAATGTCCATAATTATTCCTTGATCAAAGACCACCAGCTGTCCATATTTACTTGATAGCGGACTTTTGCTGAATGGATTAGAGTCTGAAGTCAAAGATAATCATTTCCCATTTCGTTCATAATATGAGTCGGGATTCGGGAGATATGTATAATGCTCAACGTTACAGCCGTTTCACTGAGTTGTGGAGAGAAGATCGGAAGGCTAAGAAGTTGCTGAGTTTATTGGCTTGACTTGAATGCGTGGGCTGAAGAAATCGTTGATTTCCTTCAATAAAAAGAAATTAGAATCACTGATAAAGAGAAAATCGGGGAGGATTTTTGTCGATAAAGAGAAAATCGCATTATGTCGGTCTCTGATGTCCATAAATATTCCTTGATCAAAGACCGCCAGGTGTCCTTATTTACTTGACAACGAACTTATCTTTGAAGGGATTAGAGTCTGAAGTCAAAGATAATCATTTCCCATTACGTTGATAATTTGAGTCGGGATTCTGGAGATAATTATAATGCTCAATGTTACAGCCGTTTCACTAAGTTGTGGAGAGAAAATCGGAAGGCTAAGAAGTCACTGAGTTGATTGACTTGACTTGAATCCGTGGGCCAAAGAAATCGTGGATTTCCTTCAATAAAAAGAAAATAGAATCACTGATAAAGAGAAAATCGGGGAGGATTTTTGTCAATAAAGAGAAAATCGCATTATGTCGGTCTCTGATATTCGTAATTATTCCTTGATCAAAGATCGCCAGCTATCCATATTTACTTAAAAGCGTACTTATCACTGAAGGGATTAGAGTATGAAGTCAAACATAATCATTTCCCATTTCGTTTATAATTTGAGTCGGGATTCGGGAGATATGTATAACGCTCAACCTTACAGTCGTTTCGCTGAGTTGTGGAGAGAAAATGGGAAGGCCAACAAGTCGCTGAGTTTATTGACTTTGCTTTAATGTGTGGGATGAAGAAATCGCGGATTTCCTTCAATAAAAATAAAATATAATCACTGACAAAGAGAAAATCGAGGAAGCTTTTTGTCGATAAAGAGAAAATCTCATTATGTCAGTCTCTGACATGCGTAATTATTCCTTGATCAAAGACCACTAGTTGTCCCTATTTACTTGAGAGCGGACTTGTCGCTGAAGGGATTAGAGTCTAAAGTCAAAGATAATCATTTCCCTTTTAGTTCATAATTTGAATCGGGATTTGGGAGATATGTATAATGCTCAGCGTTACAACAGTTTTGTTGAGTTGTTGAGAGAAAATCGAAAGGCTAAGTCACTGAGTTTATTGACTTGACTTGAATGCATGTGCCGAAGAAATAACAGATTTCCTTCAATAAAAAGAAAATTGAATAAGTGATAAAGAGAAAATCGGGTTGGATTTTTGTCGATAAAGAGCAAATTGCATTATGTCAGTCTCATATTTTCGTAATTATTCCTTGATCAAAGACTGCTAGTTGTCCATATTTACTTGACAACGGACTTGTCGTTGAAGGTATTAGATTCTGAAGTCAAAGATAATCATTTCCCATTTCGTTCATAATTTGAGTCGGGATTCGGGAGATATGTATAATGCTCAACGTTACAGCCATTTCGATGATTTGTGGAGAGAAAATTGGAAGGCTAAGAAATCACTGAGTTTATAGCATTGACGTGAATGTGTGGGATGAAGAAATCGCGGATTTCCTTCAATAAAAATAAAATAGAATCACTGATAAAGAGAAAATCGGGGAGGATTTTTGTCGATAAAGAGAAAATCACATTATGTTGGTCTCTGATGTCTGTAATTATTCCTTGATCAAAGACCGCCAGCTGTCCATATTTACTTGACAGCGTACTTATCGCTGAAGGGATTAGAGTCTAAACTCAAAGATACTCATTTCCCATTTCGTCCATAATTTGAGTCGGGATTCGGGAGATATGTATAGCGCTCAACGTTACAACGGTTTTGCTGAGTTGTGGAGAGAAAATCGGAAGGCTAAGAAGTTGCTGAGTTGGTTGACTTGACTTGAATGCGTGGGCCAAAGAAATTGCGGATTTCCTTCAATAAAAAGAAAATAGAATCACTGATAAAGAGAAAATCGGGGAGGATTTTTGTCGATAAAGAGCAAATCGCATTATGTTGGTCTCTGTTGTTCGTAATTATTCCTCGATCAAAGATCGCCAACTATCCATATTTACTTGAAAGCGTACTTGTTGTTGAAGGGATTAGAGTATGAAGTCAGAGATAATCATTTCCCCTTTCGTTCATAATTTGAGTCGGGATTTGGGAGATATGTATAACGCTCAATGTTACAGTCGTTTCGTTGAGTTGTGGAGAGAAAATCGTAAGGCTAAGAAGTCAATGAGTTTATTGACTTGACTTGAATGCATGCGCCAAAGAAATCGTTGATTTTCTTCAATAAAAAGAAAATAGAATCACTGATAAAGAGAAAATCGGGGAGGATCTTTTTCGATAAAGAGAAAATCACATTATGTCGGTCTTTGATGTCCATAATTATTGCTTGATAAAAGACCACCAAATGTCCATATTTACTTGATAGCGAACTTGTCGCTGAAGGGATTAGATTCTGAAGTCAAAGGTAATCATTTCCCATTTCGTTCATAATTTGAGTCGGGATTCGGGAGATATGTATAACGCTCAATGTTACAGTCGTTTCGTTGAGTTGTGGAGAGAAAAACAGAAGGCTAACAAGTCGCTGAGTTTATTGGCTTGACTTGAATGCATGGGACGAAGAAATTGCAGATTTCCTTCAATAAAATAAAAATAGAATCACTGATAAAGAGAAAATCGGGGAGGATTTTTGTCGATATAGAGAAAATTGCATTATGTCGGTCTCTGATGTCTGTAATTATTCCTTGATCAAAGATCGCCAGCTATCCATATTTACTTGAACGCGGACTTGTCGCTGAAGGGATTAGAGTCTAAATTCAAAGATAATCATTTCCCATTTCGTTCATAATTTGAGTCGGATTCGGGAGATATGTATAGAGCTCAACGTTACAAACGTTTTGCTGAGTTGTGGAGAGAAAATCAGAAGGCTAAGAAGTTGCTGAGTTGATTGACTTGACTTGAATGCTTGGGCAAAAGAAATTGTGGATTTACTTCAATAAAAAGTAAATAGAATCACTGATAAAGAGAAAATCGGGGAGGATTTTTGTCGATAAAGAGAAAATCACATTAAGTCGGCCTCTGATGTCCGTAATTATTCTTTGATCAAAGACCGCTAGCTGTCCATATTTATTTGACAACGGACTTGTCGTTGAAGGGAATAGAGTCTGAAGTCAAAGATAATCATTCCCCATTTCTTTCATAACTTGAGTCGGGATTCGAGAGATATGTATACGCTCAACGTTACAGCCGTTTCACTGAGTTGTGGAGGGAAAATCAGAAGGCTAAGAATTCGATGAGTTTAATGACTTGACTTGAATGCCTGGGCCGAAGAAATCACGGATTTCCTTCGATAAAAAGAAAATAGAATTAGTGATAAAGAGAAAATCGGGTTGTATTTTTGTCGATAAAGAGAAAATCGCATTATGTTGGTCTCAGATGTCTGTAATTATTCCTTGATCAAAGACCGCCAGTGTTGATGTATATGTAACTTCGGAATGTATTTCATATATGTATGTTGTATGTACTCCTATAGAGATGGTATTATTCCTCTATACAGAAGTGTCGTCATTTATATTGTAAGTGTCGTAACTTATACTTGATGGGTTATTAGACCACCTTATTTGGGGTCGGCCCTGTATAAGTCATTTGGGTCAAAGGGTTATTAGACCACCCTATTGGGGGTTGGCCATGTGGGTCAAAGGGTTATTAGACCACCCTATTGGGGGTCGGCCCACTCAGCATTATGTTATGTGGTAAAGTTCGAGCCTACATGAGTTAGGTAAAAAGGCAAGTCAAGTCAAGTATAAATAGAGTGTGGGAGGCACTCTATTTGCTCACTCACTTCTCACACATGCACTCAAGGAGGAGTGGCGCACTTATGGAGGAGGAGGATCTGCTGCTAGGTTATGGCTATCTCTCTTGGTTGGTTGTATCATTGCTCTATCTATCTCTGAGGAAGTTATTGGGGTTTTTCACCTTTATGGTTTTCCCCAAGTAAATCTTTGTGTCTCTTGTGTGCTTGCATTATTGTCTCCATGATTGATATGCTGTAGATATGCTGTACATGTTGTTCTCTCAGTTAAGATCCTAGATCAGATTGAAGTAAATTCTGAAAATTTAACATGGTATCAGAGCTAGCCTGAAAGAAGGCATGATATGGCATGTATGACACTTGTTGCACTTACGATGCTAGGGCTTGATATAGCAAAAACCAGTCATCGTAGCACTTTCGCTATAAATCCGTTTTGGAGAAGTTTTCGGATCTGAAATTGTTACAGGCCGAAGCTAAAATCTCCAGGTACCTTGTGTCCAAATGACAACCTCTAATTCGTTGTACTTTGTGATTTATGATCTGTACAATATAGGGTTTCTGCCTCTTCCAGATCTGAGTCAAAATCAGGTGACCTTGGGAAAAAAGGTCATAACTTGGGCTAGGAAGCTCCAAATGAAATTTCGTGAAAAGTGACAGGTAGTACACAGACTGTACTATCTCAGAAAACGTTTTCAGAGGCCGAAGTTGAACCAGTGACATGTGGCATGCCGTACAAGTTCGCTCTCCTGTATTATCCCATAAACAGGTCACGTTGCGACACTTGACATAAATCTCTCTCAGAGAATCCAATTGAGGTCAGACCTGTTAGGATGGAAAGATAACAGGTCTAGCTATCTTAGAAAAATTTTTCAGAGGCCGAAGGTCAAACAATGACACGTGGCATGCCATACAAGTTCGCTCTCCTGTATTTTCCCAAAACAGGTCACGTTGCGACATTTGGCATAACTCTCTCTCAGAACATCCAATTGAGGTCAGACCTGTCCGGATGGAAAGCTAACAGGTCAGGCTATCTCAGAAAAAATTTTCAGACCCCGTGGATCAAAAATTTTGGAGTTACACCAGAAACAATCAGGTACATATTTATGTCAAAACAGAATTATTTTTTGGTACCTTCATTCATGGCTTCCGGAATTTAGGGCTTTGGAGAAAGTTGGAATTTTTGTAATCGGAGACCACGGCTGGATGCTACTCATCAAAATAGAAATTTAGAGACCAAGATCAGAATTTTTGGTTGGGCAGAAGGCCGGGCTTGATTAGACCCTAGTTCAGGACTTTGATCAGAAAAGTGGAAAATTAGGGCTTCTGTAAAAATGAGAATTTTTTAAATCTGTGACCACGGCTGGAGGCTCCTCAGAAAAATAGAAGCTTAGAGCTTTGGATCAAACTTTTTGATGGGGCAAAAGAGTGGGCTTCATCAAACCCCAGTTCAGGGTCACGTCCAGTGAATCTGGAAGTTTCAAAGGCAAAATTGAGGAGTGAAACTTTGCAGTTTTCAAATTCTAAATATACCAGCTTGATCAGCTCATCAAGGCGCATATTTCTATCCTTTCGGAAGTTTGAAATTCAAAGTTTGAATTTTTGGGGTTTCTCTGACAAACCCATATCCAGCTCCAGGTCCAGTTCTTGCAAATCAAGTGGATTGGGTTAATCCTAGAAGAAGATGGATTGGTCACCTGCATAGGTGAAGAAGTTCCCGTTTCAGAGGGAGAGGCTAAGGCCTTACATAAGAAGATTACAAGCAATCTCAACAGGTATGACTCATCGAGGTATGTTTTGAGATTTGTTCATGATTAAGTTTATGGTATGTTTGTCTTCATGTTATTACGATTAGTACAATCTTGATTTTAGATTTGTCATATCACCTTAACAAATTTATGAATGCATGATAGAAGATATTCATTGGTTAGGGTGTTGACACTTATAATTGTACTAATGCATTATGGTGTTGTATGAAGTTTATGTTGTCTACTAACATGAAAGGTACACCAAGAAAGAAAAATAATGTTCCAGTTCAAGAACATATGATCATGATGACATGAGGATAAAGACTCGTCCACTGTCATGGATCTCATAGAAGATCCATTTACGAGGTATGTATAACTTGGTTTTATAATGGCTAACCTATGAGATATACAGGTTACTAGCACAAGTCATTGAAGAAGAATAGGAAGACATCATGTGAGTATGTTAGACATAACTATCTAGCATGCTAATCCAGGTATGTTTTTCCTATATCAAGTTACAATCTCATCTTGTGATAAGATCCTTTATATAAGCATACTTGGCATGATTGATTATGATTATTCATTGAAGTTAGTAATCATGGGTTTAGGCATATTATGCTTTTTACTTTGTTTAATAATATGAATAACCAGAAAAGTCCTATGGTCAAATAGGAATATAAGTAAAATAATAAGTCTCTTATATTGATTGATTTGACTAACCAGAAGAATCATGAAATCATAGGTTTGAATAGTCATGGTTTTATGCATATTATATCTCTTATCTTGATTGATGATTCAACTAACCTAAAGTGTCATAGGTTGGAGTAATTATAGGTTTAGATATGTTATGTTTCTTATGATTTGACTAACCATAAGAATCCTGCATAAACCTTGAATAATAATGCTTACTATTTTTGTTTGAAATGATCATGACTATACATGCTTGAGATTATTGTGTTTTAATAGTATACTAATGAATGTATGATTTTATATGAGATCACAAGGATGACACAATCATAATACTAATAAGCATGCATAGGGACCAAGGATGAATATGAGTTCAAGAACAGGTAATTCAGGAAGCAAAGATCAAGAGGGAGTACACTCCAGTGGTTTATGCAAGGATGCAGATATTCAGAGGGAGTTGACCATCTCTCTACATTCCACAACAGAAAGGTGTAGAAGAAGCTAATTCAGATTAGGACTCCAGCAACTCCTGCAAGGAAGCGAAGACTCAAAGGGAGTTCACCCAACAAACAAACAAAGATAAGTATTTTAATTATCATTTCTTGCATATTTGTTTGTTTAAATAAAATTGTTCAATGATGTATATGCTCATGTTCCTAGACTTAGGATATGTGTTTTGCATATTAGAATAGTTGCATTGATGAACAGTATACTACTAATATACATGGGTAAGTGGCCTATGGCATTGTACAACATTCCATTGCTACTTATCTAGAATGAAACCTCTTTGCTGACATGTTGGGAGTTGTGCACACTCTTAACAATGTTCTAGTAGAGATTGGAAGGCATCTAGAAAGTTACGGGATATGGATAAATGTTGTATTGAAGCATTGGCTAAGATAAATGCATGACTGTATGACATATTTCTTTATGTGTAAGAATTTGTTCTGAAAACTATGAGATGTTTTCTAATTATGCAATTTAACTTGTTGTGTAGGAAAGATCGTATGCCATCTCCTACAAAAGAAGAACTACAACATTTGTTCAACAACAAAATTATCTATTGAAGATATTGAAGTTCCCAGGATCTGGGATGAAGAAATGGAATGCCAGGATCCGTTGATCATGAAGAACGATGTTTGGGATGTAGTCCCAAGACCTGAAGGGAAGTTTGTTATGACTTCCAAATGAAACTTTCAGATCAAGCATATGGCGGCATTAAGAAATATAAAAGTGATGAAATAGAAGATGCACCAGATGGATTTCAAGACAGCATGGTGTAGTCATATATGTGTGCAGAACTTGGTATGGTAGGATAGACAACCTTCTATCCAGTTTGGTCTTTACCAAAAGTAAAGCGGGTTCCAACCTTTACTACAAGGTTGAGGAAGGCAATCCAATGATACTACTATGTGGATGACCTGTTTGTATCAAGTGAGGATAGATGGATTGCCAACACACAGTGGAAGCTTGCTGCTGAATTCTATATGAAGAACTTGGGGATGATGCACTATTTGTTTTTGGCATGGAGGTGTGGCAGAGTGTAGATGGAATCTTCCTTGGACAAGGGAAGTATGCAGTAAGAGATCCTGAAGAGATTGCAAGGCCATGGCCACACCTATGGCATCGAATCTGAAGCTTCTATGTGATGCTTCATCTGATCCGGTTGATATCTCCACGTATCGTCAAATGATTGGGTCCTTGATGTACCTGACGAACACGAGACCAGACATTTGCTTTGCTGTGAACACATTGAGCCAGTTCTTGATGGATCCGAGGAGTTTTCACCTGGTTGTTGTAAAGCATGTTCTGAGGTACCTGAAGGGTACAGTGGATTATGGGCTCAAGTATGAGGTGAATCAAAAGTTTAACTTGCAGGGTTATGTTGATTCAGATTGGGCTAGCAGTGCTGCAGATAGGAAGAGCACATCTGGGTGCTGCTTCAGTATGGGATCAGGTGTGATCTCTTGGTTTAGCAGGAAGCAGTCCTGCGTAGCACTGAGTACATCTGAGGCAGAGTATGTTGCAGCCTATTCAGCTAGTTGTGAGGCAGTATGGCTACGGAAGCTACTGTCTGAGCTATTTGATCTCCCATTGGAGGCTACTGGTATCTTCTGTGATAACCAGAGCTGTGTGAAGCTGTCCGAGAACCCTGTGTTTCATGACAGGTCGAAACACATAGAGATCAAATATCACTATATCAGGGATATGGTGCAGAGAGGAGCTGTGAAGCTCCTATATGTTGCGACGGACGAGTAGATTGCAGATGTGCTGACGAAGCCACTAGCCAGGGTGAAGTTCGAGTACTTTAGAGAGAGGCTTGGCGTTCTTCAGATCGAGGACACTTCGAGGAAGAAGTGATGGACACATTTGCTGAAGCCATTCCAAGCATGTTGGAAGGAGGATCCTTCACATGGATGTGGATGTAAGCGCTGGATGATGAACATCAGGATGATGTTCTGGTTTCTACTTGATATGATCAGTTGGATCATTTTTATTTATGTATGTATGCATCATGTTAGATGCTGGATATGATCAGTTGGATCATGTGTATGTATTTTGTGTATGCATCCTGTTGGATGCTTGGACCATGTATCTGTATATGTATCAGGTGGATACATTGTATGATCAGGTGGATCATGTATGGTGATATGTATCATGTATTTGTATTTGTATCAGGTGGATACATTGATGATCAGGAGGATCATGTATGATGATATGTATCAGGTAGATACTTGGTATGCATCAGGTAGATGCATTGATGATCAGGAGGATCATGTATGATGATATGTATCAGGTAGATACTTGGTATGCATCAGGTAGATGCAGTGATGATCAAGATGATCATAGATGACGAGCTTCAGGATTTTGCTCCAGATGACATGCAGCAGGATGTTGCAATGATGATCAGGATGATCATAGATGACGAGCTTCAGGATGTTGCTCCAGATGACATGCAGCAGGACGTTGTAGTGATGATGATTAGGATGATCATGGATGCATCAGGATGATGTATGGTGAGTATCAGGTTGATACTTTGTGGCCGTGGATCAGGTTGTGCAGATGAGCATGTAATCCGGTGCCCTGGGAGATTTGCAGATGGTCTTTCAAGGTTTTGCCTATGGCATGTAATATCGGTGCCCTGGGACATCTGGAAAATGCTCTTTCGAGGTTTTGCTCTGGGAGGACATGTAATTCGGTGCCCTGGGAGATCTGCAGATAGTCTTTCGAGGTTTTGCCTATGGCATGTAATAGCGCCCTGGGATATCTGGCAGATGCTCTTGCGAGGTTTTGTCCTATGGCATGTAATAGCGCCCTGGGAGATTTCAGGTCGGAGTTGTGTACCCATAACATCCTGAGATGCTCTTTCGAGGTTTTGCCATGACCACATGTAATAGTGCCCTGGGAGATTTCAGGTCGGAGTTGTGTACCCGTAACATCCTGAGATGCTCTTGCGAGGTTTTGTGGTGGACCACATGTAATTTGTGCCCTGGGAGATTTCAGGTCGGAGTTGTGTACCCGTAACATCCTGAGATGCTCTTTCGAGGTTTTGTGGTGGGGTCACATGTAATAGCGCCGTGGGAGATCCTACAGGTCGGAGTTGTGTACCCGTAACATCCTGGGATGCTCTTTCGAGGTTTTGTGACGCACGTAATAAGTCCTGAGGATTCCACAGTATGGCCAGTGATGATGAAGACCTGCAGGTGGTGGGCCTACATCCAATATGAAAAAGGACTGGCTCTGTAGAACTTCCTATGACGAGTAGATTCAGAGATTGATTGAGATAGCAGTAGCAGTGACGATGATGATGACTCAATGACGATTATCCAGTGACGATGATCCAGAGAAGATGACTTGTGCTAGAAGAACTGTGCTGAGAAATACCTTCCTAGTTAAAAGGGAGTGTTGATGTATATGTAACTTCGGAATGTATTTCATATATGTATGTTGTATGTACTCCTATAGAGATGGTATTATTCCTCTATACGGAAGTGTCGTCATTTATATTGTAAGTGTCGTAACTTATACTTGATGGGTTATTAGACCACCTTATTTGGGGTCGGCCCTGTATAAGTCATTTGGGTCAAAGGGTTATTAGACCACCCTATTGGGGGTTGGCCATGTGGGTCAAAGGGTTATTAGACCACCCTATTGGGGGTCGGCCCACTCAGCATTATGTTATGTGGTAAAGTTCGAGCCTACATGAGTTAGGTAAAAATGCAAGTCAAGTCAAGTATAAATAGAGTGTGGGAGGCACTCTATTTGCTCACTCACTTCTCACACATGCACTCAAGGAGGAGTGGCGCACTTATGGAGGAGGAGGATCTGCTGCTAGGTTATGGCTATCTCTCTTGGTTGGTTGTATCATTGCTCTATCTATCTTTGAGGAAGTTATTGGGGTTTTTCACCTTTATGGCTTTCCCCAAGTAAATCTTTGTGTCTCTTGTGTGCTTGCATTATTGTCTCCATGATTGATATGCTGTAGATATGCTGTACATGTTGTTCTCTCAGTTAAGATCCTAGATCAGATTGAAGTAAATTCTGAAAATTTAACAGCCAGTTGTCCATATTTACTTGACAGCGGACTTGTCGCTGAAGGTATTAGATTCTGAAGTCAAAGATATTCGTTTCCCATTTTGTTCAAAATTTTAGTCTGGATTCGGGAGATATGTATAACGCTCAACGTTACAGTCGTTTCGCTGAGTTGTGGAGAGAAAATCGGAAGGCTAAGAAGTAGCTGAGTATATTGAATTGACTTGAATGCGTGGGATGAAGAAATCATGGATTTCCTTCAATAAGAATAAAATAGAATCATTGATAAAGAGAAAATCGGGGAGGATTTTTGTCGATAAAGAGAAAATTGCGTTATGTTGGTCTCTGATGTCCGTAATTATTCCTTGATCAAAGGCCGTCAGCTGTCCATATTTACTTGACAATGGACTTATCGCTGAAGGGATTAGAGTCTAAAGTCAAAGATAAGTATTTCCCATTTCGTTCATAATTTGAGTCGGGATTCGGGAGATATGTATAATGCTCAATGTTACAGCCGTTTCGCTGAGTTGTGGAGAGAAAATCAGAAGGCTAAGAAGTCACTGAGTTGGTTGACTTGACTTGAATGTGTGGGCCAAAGAAATCACAGATTTCCTTCAATAAAAATAAAATAGAATCAGTGATAAAGAGTAAATCGGGGAGGCTTTTTGTTGATAAAGAGCAAATCGCATTATGTTGGTCTCTGATGTTCGTAATTATTACTTGATGAAAGATCGCCAACTATCCGTATTTGCTTGACAACGTACTTGTCGCTAAAGGGATTAGAGTATGAAGTCAAAGATAATCATTTCCCATTTCATTCATAATTTGAGTCGGGATTCGGGAGATATGTATAACTCTCAATGTTATAGCCGTTTCACTGAGTTGTAGAGAGAAAATCGAAAGGATAAGAAGTTGTTGAGTTTATTGACTTGACTTGAATGTGTGGGCCGAAGAAATCGCGGATTTCCTTCAATAAAAAGAAAACATAATCACTGATAAAGAGAAAATCGGGGAGGATTTTTGTCGATAAAGAGAAAATTGCATTATGTCGGTCTCTGATGTCCGTAATTATTCCTTGATAAAAGACTGCCAACTGTCGATATTTACTTTATAATGAACTTGTCGCTGAAGGGATTAGAGTTTGAAGTCAAAGGTAATAATTTCCCATTTCGTTCATAACTTGAGTCAGGATTCGGGATATATGTATAACGCTCAACGTTACAGTCGTTTCCCTGAGTTGTGGAGATAAAATCGGAAGGCTAACAAGTCACTAAGTTTATTGACTTGACTTGAATGCGTGGGATGAAGAAATCGCAGATTATCTTCAATAAAAATAAAATAGAATCACTGATAAAGAGAAAATCGGGGAGGATTTTTGTTAATAAAGAGAAAATCGCATTATGTCGGTCTCTGATGTCCGTAATTATTCCTTGATCAAAGACCACCAGCTGTCCATATTTACTTGACAGCGGACTTGTCGCTGAAGGGATTAGAGTCTAAAGTCAAAGATAATCATTTCTCATTTCGTTCATAAATTGAGTCGGGATTCTGGAGATATGTATAATGCTCAACGTTACAGCCGTTTCACTGAGTTGTGGAGAGAAAATCGGAAGGCTAAGAAGTCAATGAGTTTATTGACTTGACATGAATGCATGCGCCAAAGAAATCGTTGATTTCCTTCAATAAAAAGAAAATAGAATCACTGATAAAGAGAAAATCGGGGAGGATTTTTGTCGATAAAGATAAAATCAAATTAAGCCGGTCTCTGATGTCCGTAATTATTTTTTGATCAAAAACCGCTAGCTGTCTATATTTACTTGACAACAGACTTGTCGCTGAAGGGATTAGAGTCTGAAGTCAAAGATAATCATTTCCCATTTCGTTCATAATTTGAGTCGAGATTCGGGAGATATGTATAACGCTCAACGTTACAGCCGTTTCATTGAGTTGTGGAGAGAAAATCATAAGGCTAAGAATTCGATGAGTTTATTGACTTGACTTGAATGCGTGGGCCGAAGAAATCACAGATTTCTTTCAATAAAAGGAAAATAGAATCAGTGATAAAGAGAAAATCGGGTTGGATTTTTGTCGATAAAGAGCAAATCGCATTATGTCGGTCTCAGATGTTCGTAATTATTCCTTGATCAAATACCGCCATTTGTCCATATTTACTTGACAACGGACTTGTCACTGAAGGTATTAGATTCTGAAGTCAAAGATAATCATTTCCCATTTTGTTCATAATTTGAGTCGGGATTCGGGAGATATGTATAACGCTCAACGTTACAGCCGTTTCGCTGAGTTGTGGAGAGAAAATCGGAAGGCTAAGAAGTCGCTAAGTTTATTGAATTGACTTGAATGC
Source organism: Larix kaempferi (assembly GCA_027924585.1). Taxonomy (NCBI): domain Eukaryota; kingdom Viridiplantae; phylum Streptophyta; class Pinopsida; order Pinales; family Pinaceae; genus Larix; species Larix kaempferi. Next base: position 7,259,661 of record BSBM01000337.1, on the reverse strand, counting down.
ATGGGCCGAAGAAATCATGGATTTCCTTCAATTAAAATAAAATAGAATCACTGGTAAAGAGAAAATCGGGGAGGATTTATGTCGATAAAGAGAAAATCTTATTATGTCGGTCTCTGATGTTCGTAATTATTCCTTGATCAAAGACCGCCAGCTATCCATATTTACTTGACAGCGGACTTGTCACTGAAGGGATTATGTCAAATATAATAATTTCCCATTTCATTCATAATTTGAGTCGGGATTCGGGAGATATCTATAACGCTCAACATTACAGTCGTTTCGCTGAGTTGTGGAGAGAAAATCAGAAGGCTAAGCTATTGCTGAGTTTATTGACTTGACTTGAATGCATGGGCCGAAGAAATCACAGATTTCCTTCAATAAAATTAAAATAGAATCATTGATAAAGAGAAAATCGGGGAGCATTTTTATCGATAAAGAGTAGATCGTATTATGTTGGTCTCTAATGTATGTAATTATTCCTTGATCAAAGACTGCCAGCTGTCGATATTTACTTGACAGCGGACTTGTCGCTTAAGGGATTAGAGTTTGAAGTCAAATATAATCATTTTCCATTCCGTTCATAATTTGAGTCGGGATTCGGGAGATATGTATAATGCTCAACATTATAGTCGTTTCGCTGAGTTGTGGAGAGAAAATTAGAAGGCTAAAAAGTCGCTGAGTTTATTGACTTGACTTGAATGTGTGGGCCGAAGAAATGACGGATTTCCTTCAATAAAAAGAAAATAGAATCACTGATAAAGAGAAAATCGGGGAGGATTTTTGTCGATAAAGAGCAAATCACATTATGTCGGTCTCTGATGTCCGTAATTATTCCTTGATCAAAGACCGCTAGTTGTCCGTAATTATTTACTTGACAGCGGACTTGTCACTGAAGTGATCTGAAGTCAAAGATAATCATTTCCCATCGTTCATAATCTGCTTCATTTGCTTGGTTTGCTGATTAAGAATAGCAGTGAAAGGAAGTATATTTGTAGAAGTATATCATGCTATGATTGTTCCGTTACAAAGTTTATTATATGGACTAAATTGTCTCGGGTCTCTCATTTTGATCACATCTTGTGATAATCATTTACTTGAAGGAATTGGATTTTATCATATCATATCTCGTGATACAACTGATAAAGACTCTTCAAATATTTCTTCTCTCATGGCAAACACCAACAATCATGGGGTAGCACTGTACAACTAAAGCGATGGTAATACAACTAGGTTTCAATAAAGCTTTTCAATTATTTCCCAACGCTTTCCTCTCATGTCTATGCCCCACACGCCACTTATTTCCTCGCCCTTTCCTTTCATCTCTCTGCTTCGGAAGCGACTTCTTTATAATGAGAACCACTGTGAATACACAACTCACAGGCTTTCATCGGCATTTTGTGGGAAAGAAAGGAATGGATCTTCTTTTTGTGATATCATTGCTTCTGTGCATTGTTGCCTCTCTTCCTGCAACAAAGTTTCTCAATTCCCATTTTCATATTGAGGAAGACCGCATTCCAGGTGGATTACGTCATTCTGATTTTGAACGTCGGGGTGAATTCATATTATCATCAATGGATGACCAGGCCCACGAGAAAATGGATATGGATGGTCTGTTGTTATTCAAAAAGGCCATAACATCGGATCCACTTGGAAATCTCTCCAATTGGATGGCCGAGAACCCCCACAACATGTGTTCATGGTTCAGTATTAGCTGTAGGAAAAAGACCTCAAGAGTGGTGGTCATTGACCTTCCTGAAGAGTGCCCTTACAAACGAATGTTGACAGGTACCCTTTCCCAGTCTCTTGGTAATATGTATTTACTCTCTACGGTCAATCTTTCTGGTAATAATTTATCTGGAAGTATTCCACCCCAATTTGGCCAACTTAAAGCGCTGCAAGTACTTGACCTGAGTTATAACGGACATATCAACGGTTCTATTCTAGCCGAGTTGGGTCTAGTGTAGAAACTATGCACCTTGAATCTTTCTTTGAATCATTTGACTGGAAGAATTCCACTCGAGTTTGGACAGATGAAAGTGTTGAAAGTACTGGACCTAAGCCACAACTATTACATCAATGGTTCTATTCCACTTGAATTGGGCATGCTGCATAAGCTCGACACCATGGATCTTTTTGGAAATCGTTTGACTGGAAGAATTCTAATTGATTTTGGTCAGCTGAAGCTCATCATCATGGATCTTTATGGAAATCGTTTGACTGGAAGAATTCCACTCGAGTTTGGCCAGCTGAAAGCATTGCAATTATTGGACCTGAGCCACAACTATTACATCAACGGTTCTATTCCGGTTGAATTAGGCCTACTGCATAACTTGGGCACCATGGATCTTTCTGCAAATAATTTGACTGGAACAATTCTAATCGAGTTTGGCCGGCTTACAGCGTTGTGAGTACTAGACATCCGTAATAATATGCTCAGTGGTTCTATTCCAGTCGAGCTGGGTCTGCTACAGAGACTAGAGTACCTACTTCTATGGGGTAACGAACACATTGGTAGAATCCCTGCAACCATTTGTAATTTGACTCAGTTGACTGTGCTAGATCTTTCTTCAAATAGACTTGTCGGTAGCATCCCTGCAGCTATTGGTAATTTGACTCAATTGACTATGTTAGAGATCTTTCTTCAAATAGACTTGTTGATAACATCCCTGAATCCCTTGGCAATTGTGAAATTGCCCACATAAGATCCAAAGAGATGATGTAAACCTCACAATGAAAGAATTTAGGAATAATAGAAGAAGAGACAAGCAATAGAACTTAGATCCAAAGAAACTCTGATTGAGGCCGAATAATTACACATGTTTCTATTAACAGAATAATGAACTGGTAAATATACAATGCTGAGTATGAGGATTCGAATTCACTAGGAGGAATTCGAATTGGCCTTCATGCACAGATCCATAATCATTGGAGAGTCATCAATGCCTAACTAGGAGTCCACCTTCTCATTAGTGAAGTCATCAATGCACAAGTAATGATCAACCGGGAGTCAAACTGAGTCTAACTGAATGTGGTTGGTGTAATTGGTACATGGAAGCACTAATATAGTGAAGGAGGCTCAGTGGAGGGCGCCATAGGTTCTAACTGGAGTCAGAATGGTCAATCTAGTCTCACTGGAGGTCCAACAGAGTGATAAACTCAATAAAGAGTCAGTTAATCCTTAAATCAAGGAAATAACTGAAGATAACTCAATATAACTGAATATAACTGGATTGGTAGGTGAAGAAGGCACCCTTGTCATGCAGTGGAGCAAAGGAGGGCACATTAGTCACTGGGAGGCCTAGAAATGATCTGAAAGAAGCTCCGGGGGCTAGTTTGCTGAGGACTAGGTGCTGTGACTGATGACCTAGAATGCATGCAAACCCTAATTGCATGCAAACCATAATTTTGCATGCATGACTGAAAATGAAAATGACTGGAAAGCTAGTAGGACTAGGATGGAGTATAGGAATACCCTAACAGCAATTTAACTCAGTTGACTAAGCTATATCTTTATCTAAATAGACTCACTGGAAGCATCCCCACAACCCTTGGCAACTTGAATCAGTTGACTACACTAGATCTTTCTCCAAATAGACTTATTGGCAGCATTCCTGCATCCCTTGGTAATCTGATTCAGTCAACTGGGATATATCTTTCTTCAAATAGACTAACTGACAACATCCCTGAATCCCTTGCCAATTTGACTTAGTTGATTTCACTAGGTCTTTCTCAAAATAGACTCACTGGAAACATCCCTACAGCCCTTGGCAATTTGACTAGGTTGACTACACCGGATCTTTCTCCAAATAGACTCACCGACAACATCCCTGCAGCCCTTGCCAGTTTGACTCGATTGACTACACTAGACCTTTCTTCAAACAGACTCACTAGAAACATTCCTGTAGCACTTGCCAATTTGACTCAATTGAGTACACTGAATCTTTCTTCAAATAGACTCAGTGAAAGCATACTTGAAGCCATAGGAAAGCTTCATTCATTGCATTACTTATATTTGGATTCAAACAAATTAATAGGGCATATCCCATATAGCATAGGTCAACTAAAGTCTCTATTTGTATTAACCATATATAATAACAATATTTCTGGGAGCATTCCTAATAGTATTAGTGGCTTGGTTAATCTTCAGGATTTAGATATATTAGAAAACAAATTGGAGGGAACTATTCCTAATGGCATTGGGAATTGCAGTTCCATGGCATTTTTCCCTACACAATCTAATAACTTCTTTGGGGAATTGCCGACATCTTTGGCCAACTGTACCCAAGTTCGACTCCTGGATTTAAGGAATAATGGATTCACAGGCAAGCTTCCTCAGTACTTCACATCTTTTTATTAGTTGAGAGCTTTAAGCATTGGTTATAATAATTTGCATGGTTTTATTCTTGAGCAAATCACAAATCTAAGTATGTTGAATTTGTTGGATTTATCTAACAACAAATTTAGCGGAAGAATACCAACGCATCTTGAGAGACTCACTGGATTTACAAATGTGTCAACTGATAGAAAAATAAATGATATTGAAATGAAAATCATCATCAAAGGACATGAATATAAGCTGTTATATCTGTCGCCTACAAACACTATATTTGATTTATCTTGCAATAATCTTATTGGACAAATCCCTACAAGCATAGGAAGCATGAGTAGCTTGCGAATGCTAAATTTATCTGGGAATAAATTGGAAGGGAAAATCCCTACATCTCTTGGTGGGATATGTACGTTGGAGCAGTTGGACTTGGTAAAAAATAATTTGAGTGGATTCATTCCTGAAGAGCTTTCTAAACTATATGAGTTGTCCATTATGAATGTTTCATCAAACATTCTTTGTGGGCGAATTCCAACAGGAACAAAAATTTCTACTTTCAGTATATCTTCATTTCAAAATAATAAATATTTATGGGGTTTTCCTATAGATTCATGTAATGAAAACGAAAGACAAGTGGGAAAAGTTGATAATGATATTAAGAATACTAATGTACGAGTGGGATGGCTAAGCCATGTCAATGAATATATGTCAGTGATAACATTGGGGATGAGAATAGGGATTGGATTTTGAGAAGTGGTTGTTGTGTTTATGTTATGGGAGAGAACTAAACATTGGATGGTGCCCCCAAACATGCCACAACACTTTTTGGGGTAATATCGATTGCCTACATAATTAGGACCTGCTAAGTTCAAAAGTTCCAACCCATTATGCCAAAAATAAAGTATGTGGTGAATTAAGAAGTCACATAACTTCTTAAATAATATTGTCACAATAATTTTTTTTCAATATTCACATATTTAAAATTAATGTTTCATCATATATCATGGTTTAAATCTATAATACACTTATGGAATAATGGGCAATGCATATATAAGTATATTTTTTTATATTTAAAATATTTTATATTATTAAATTCATTATCATTTATAATACACTTATGAAATAATGGGCAATGCATATATATGTATATTTTTTTATATTTAAAATATTTTATATTATTAAATTCATTATCATTTATGCATTCTTTTAAGTTAATTTTTCCTTAAATAAAATAAAAATTTCTCCTTCATTTATTTATTTTAAAGCAATTTGTATTTATTATTATTCTTAATATCATATTGAAACCTGAATCATAAAATTTAATTCGTGAAATCAAAGTTATTGAAATCTTGCTTACATTTTGACTAAGTGATAAATAAACAAAAAGTACTTACATTTTCACTAAGTGATAAATAAACAAAAAGTTTACATTTTCACTAAGTGATAAATAAATGAAAAGTTAAAAGTTAATTTTATTTATGATTCGTGAGATCAAAGTTGCTTATATTTTGACTAAGTGATAAATAAACAAAAAGTTTACATTTTCATTAAATGATAAATAAATGAAAAGTTAAAAGTTAATTTTATTTATGAAAGAGGTATAGTTTTATATTTATAAACCAAGTTTACTGAAAAAAAGAGACCAATGGTAATGTGTATACTTAATAAATATTATTCATAAAATTTGAAAAGGAATTACATTTATATATTGATATTAAAATAAACGTAGCAAAAAAGGAAAGATAATAATTTTTCAATGTTAAAATAAATTCCTTTCAAATGACAATCTAACAAATTCACACAAAAAGAAATAAATGAGACTACAAATGTGTTACGAGCTCTCTTACATATTTTTATTGGGAGGAAGAACATAAACCAAATTATATGAAAAATATTAATGTTTCAAATTAATTTTTTAGATGATCCAATTTTTTAATAATTATTAATTAACTATAATAAAACATAGTTAGCAAAGTTAAGAATATATTGACAATAAAATTCTCTTCAACCAAGAGGAAAAACAAACTCAAAATAAAGAAGGTGGAGGCAAATATGAAGGTGTGGGTAAGATTCTACTCTAACCATGAAATGGGACACCAACCATCTTATCCTATTGTAAACCTATGCAAATATGTTGGCTTTGTGTCCATAATGTCTAGTTCAAATAGTTTGTAGTTAAAATCCTCTTTTTTTCCATCTAAAAGGGGCCCCATTCTATCATACTTCATCATCCCAAGCTAAGGTTGAAATAGTTGCATGATAGATACACCTTAGAATCCATAAGTTCTTGGTACTTAAATTCATAGGCCTTGAGTGATCAATAATCTAGCAAGGTGGAAATGGATTCAAAAATTGCACTCAAGCCACAATCTCTCACCATAATATTTAAGATGTACTAAATTCTTTTATAGGATATAAGATATGGATCCTATACACTTATGTTGCAATGGGCATGCTTGTTTAATACATATTTTGATAAATTTGGAAAAATTATATTACCAATGAATTCAATGACATTTAGTTTTTTCTAAATATATTCCATTAAATTTGAAAAAGATAATAGTCTAAGGAACTTTTCCATAAAATTTGGAAAAATGATCCAAGGAATTATTACTCCAAATAAATTTTTAATATTCAAGCATTCAAAATGAAATGTTGTCTCAATTAGAACTAGATCTAGATAAGCCATACATCATGATGTATCTATGAAAATCTCCAATTTGATGAATCTTAAGAACAATAATACATTGAGACATATTATATAGAAATTTAATCCAATGAGGTTGGACATATAATTGCATGTTATAATACAAGATGCTCTCTATCTATATTTGGGAAGACAAAATTAGTGAAAACATTGTTGTTATTAAATAAAGTTAATATATATGAAATATAAGATAACATAAATGGAAGGAAATCACCATATTGGAATAAGATAAGATAATATATAAATACTTTTATTAATGTTTAACTAGTGACCGTGAGCAGGTCAAACTTGTGACTACTAGGTACAATAGTATCAGTAAATAGTGGGATTGTGAAAGTAACACTTATAGGAAATAAATCTAAGCTATACTATCTAATATCTTGCTGGTTGTGGAGCTAGATCTTCCAGTCTCATAGATGATATTGTCTTAGTCGTCTACCCCATCTTTATATGATATGCAAAAGGACTATACACTTGTTCCCCGAGAAACATTTTGGGGTTGTTTTTGCCAACAGTTTACAGGACCATAGTTTTGGGTATCCCGTGGTAATTTCCCATTGTATTTCCCCTATAAAAGAAAGACATTGTAATACAGCTAGGGTAAGATGTATTAGGTATTATACATTGTAAAAATATCTGAGATCGTGAAGAGAGACTGTGAGACAGTGAAGAGGAAGTGCAGCGAATGTGCTACAGGTTGTATCCCTTCATTTGTTGGATGGTATAATAATAAGGATTGGCAATTTCAGTGTGGACATAGCCCATCTTGGGTGAACCATGATATATTGGTATCTCTCTTGTAATGTGTCTGTGTGATCATATTTGCATTTATGTTTATTGTTATTGCTCTGCGATCCCGTTTTTCTAACATATCTATGTATAAAATCTAATAGTCAGATACAACTATGGATTATAGACTTGAGATGCTTCCGTGCTTAATGGCTCCAACCTCTCCCCCACACAAGCACCAGGGGTTGAGATGCTGATCAAGTTGTAAACAAGGGGATTAATGGTGATGTTGCAAGGATCTCGTAGGTGGACGTTAGGTGCCTCCCTTGTATTGTTCCATTGGTCTAGAAATTGAGATGGTGTTGTTCTTTGCTTGCCTCTCGGTGCCTCTAGGTAGTACTAGAAGAAGAAGGTGATAATCCTAGTTGTGTCTAGTGTATGAAGTGGTTTGAGTAAGAAAGATATGAGATTGAGAGATTCCATCATGTATAGGGCTAAGAACCTCCAATGTAAGTTTATAAATAATATGGAGCATAGGATTTATGGGACTCTCGATAGAGGCAACACAATTAACCTCGCATCTAGAATTGAGTGTAGGACTCATAAAATGAAGTGACCCTTTATCTTGATCTCCTATACATGGAAAATTTGAAACACTCTATCTTCTCATAAAAGTTGGTGATTTGTCACCTACCCAAATTTTGAGAATATTATTTTATTTGCAAAATACTTTATGTTAAATTATAATTACAAAGTTTTGTAATTATGACCAAGTTTGGTCAAGGATGATTGTAATTACTAATTATTATTATTTAATAAATTAAAATAGGAAAAAAATACCCAAGGGAATTGTTAAATGAGTTCACTAACCCACTAGGAGGATGGAAGCTATTAGAAGGCACGGGACAGATGGAAGCAATTGCACTCCACCACTAGATGTTGGTTATGGGACAACTACCGCTAAATTTGTAGCATTATCCCCTAGGTGGGTAGAGGAGAATTCAGCTCATTAATGATCAGTTAACCAATAAAAGGCCTAAGCAGCCTAGATAAGGCAATTTGAATTGGGCAGGCAGCTCCTACAATATTTTCTGCAGAAATATTCCTCAGGTGTATCATGTGATCACTGAGAGATTCGAATAGGGAGGCTATGTGAGAGTGCAAATGTGAGTCTGCTAGTTATTCTGAGAAGGAAAACTAGAGGTGCTGGTGTAGGTCTCTTTGACTGCTGAGTCTTTATGACTGGATAATCTATATTCTACTGCAAGTTGATGTATTAAGGCTTCTACAGAATCTTCCTCCCGGTGGTTTAGTGAACAGGCTCGGGGGTCCTAAGGCAAGTAATTTGGCTGTCTTCAAGAATAGGTTGGGTGGAACAGGTTCCTTGGGCTATTTGTTTCACCTATAGTCAACCAGGTTATACTGTTCTGACTTCTTGTTTACAGTTAAATGTTTTTCTGCCTGGTAGAATTATTAATTACAGTTATACATAAGAAACCATTTTATTTTCTGATTTAAAGATTATATGTTTTAAGAATGAATAAACAATTTAAATGAATGATTAAATTCTTTTCTGTATTTTCCCATACTGTTATCTGTATAGTACTCTAGTACAGAAAAACAAAATTAATAGAGATGAGTGATAGGCAGAATGCCATTTGAATGAAAGGATAAACACAATAGTATTTCTTTTTAAATTTTGTCATTTCAATCATAAGTTCAAAACAAAGAAATAGTACAACATAGTATAAACAGATGCATAACATTCCTCTATTTCTTAAAATAAAAGAAAAACACATTTTATTTCTACACAGATCTATATTTTCCATTTCAACTCTATCTATTTGAGATATTAACAATATGCATTTCAAAATTATAAATTCAATGTTTTCAAGCATTTATATTCTAGAAATATATAGCAGTTGCAAAACTATTCTCTATAACAGAGTGTTACTTACAATTGATAAGTAAACACTTATTAATATTTTCATCACTATATTTCACATCTATATTAAAATAGATTTCGATCTTTAGATATAAATACTTTCATTGTAAAAATCAAAACCCTAAGATATCATAGACTCTAGATTCTAAATGTTTATTAAGTACATAGTTCCATAAATTACTTATCAAACCATTCATGGAAAACATTGTTATTATTTCTGAGGTTATAGCAGATATGAATTTCCAAACCCTAAACAACATTATTATAACTTACTATCTATTATTTCATATTAAGAATATCAACAAGACACTTAAATATCACTTAGCAGAAGTTACGATTTTAGTATCATATCTAATCAAATAGATTACAACCCTAGTAAGGAACATACACAGTGACAAAACCATTACATAAACAAGTTAAGGCCCAGTCTCGGGTTCACAATCTTAGTACAAGCAAGGTTGCCAACAAAACCTACAGGGTAGGGTTTCACTCTTTGATACGAGATAGAACCTTATGCCATTGCCATTTCAAAACATATGAAGACCAATTTTACCAAAGCATTATTTTAAACTTGAATTCCAAAAACGATAAGGAAGTACAGGTCTATCTATCAACAGTTATACAAATGATTCTCAACCTTTATTTTAAACAAAACATTTCAATACAAAACGAGCCATTGTCTTACAGGAGCAAGTGAGCCCTCGGCTCTTGGTTTCACATTCAAAATTATAAGTAAAACTTTAATAGAGTTTACATTACGGACCTTTCAAGGTTCCAACATTACACAGGGTCTATCCCTTGTCAACCAGAAGCACTAAAACGAGTTCAAGGTTCCAAAAACTACACAGGGTTTTACCTTTAACAAACAGTAGTACAAACACAAGTTCGAAGTCTCTTTCAAACGACGCAGCCAGGCATCACATAGCCGAATGGAAACTTAAACACTGAGGGTTTATTCTCTTCACAGTATATTTCAAAATAAAACTTAACATTCGGACATTACTCCAAGAGGGTCGTATTCTTCCAACTCTTGTCAAACTATAATCACCAACTAAACCATGCCAAAGGCACCTACGAGGCTTCAAGAACCACCGAGGCTTGCCAGGAAGTAGATGCAGCATCCCCATTCCAAATGTTATGCATAGAGATCCTTCAACGAATTGGGTACTTGCCAAGTTACAGTTCGGAAAGGTTAAAACAAGAAACGCAGATATAAAACTAAGTATTACTATATGAATGTTATTATCATTGAAAACGCACCTTTAACATCAAAGCTCCTGAACTTAGACACCCAACACCAGCAAAATGACGAAGCCTGATGGCATCAATAGCAAACTACAAGTTCAAAACTCAGAAGACCATTTCATAAATTGGAGAATCGAACCCCAGTTCGAATTACATCAAAAAACTAATAGAAGAACCTTCTCACGACTGTAATGGCTGTATCGTTGGCTTCATTGCACAAGATCTTAAAGCCTGTAACATTTAAACTATCTCTCAAAGGTCCAAGGTTTGAAATAGAGGAAGGAGTCCTCCTCACAACAAACTCTAAACCTTGCATTGCAGCAACACGGTCGGCTCTGCTACCTTACCACTAAAACGAAACAATGAAGACAGGAAAACCAATTTTCATTACTTACCAATGCGCGACTAGGGTTTCGTTCTCAGCCCTAGATCTTATGTAGATCAACGGTGGATTAGCTTCTAGTCGGGCATGTTGATATTCGAGCGACGATTGCAATCAATACTGCATTGATTGTTACATCTTCCATATTGCCAAATCAGCAGACCAAAGGTTGATGCATGACACAACTCAGCATTATAAGGTGCTTATTACAAACTCAATCACGTGGAGACCATCCAACCGAGCTTTCCACTTCACTTCACAGTTGAGCAACGTAAATGCTAGGGCTTGATATCGACAGTTGGAAGCATACCAAGTACCAGACTTAATACCCTGTCAACAACGAAATCATTGCATTATTAGTTTCATAGTATACATTTTATATAGTTCCAAAGGTTTGATTTCAGGTATCGTGACAATATTAATATCACATGCTATTGTATAGTGCGAAAATGCATAGTTAGGGTAGATTATTTCTATTTTCATTCCTATGGTATATGTAAAGTCACATAAGGTAAAGCTTATTTGGTTTCATGCATTAGCTATATATTGCAAAGTCTTTTGAGAAGAGTAAGACTATAGGTATAGTTTATATGCACGATATAATGTTAATTCATAGCATAAGCACCATATTCACAATATAAAGTATATTTTAGCCATATATTGCAAAGTCCAATGATACAAGTGAGACTATAGGTATAGTTTAAGTGGTATTGATACACACTCTAATTCTAAGTTCATAGCATAAGCACTAATCACAATATATTTCATATATTAACTATGTAATGTTAATCAAATGATAAATGCGAGACTTAGGATAGTCTAAAGTTTCGCTGATACAGAAATATAATAATAGTTCATTTTGAAATAGCATAAACACTATTTCCACAAGATTTCAAATAGAGTTACAACTGAACGTTGATAGCATCGTTTTGATATTAATGACAATAGTCATATTAAGATGATTTTTGATAGATAATAAATATAGCATTGTAAAAACAAAATGATGATGTGATTTTAATAACACTAAAGAGTTTGTAAGCCAACACGTAAACTAGATTTGGAACCAAAATATCCATACCTCCAGTAACTGTTTTGCAAGGCAGTACTTAGTATTTTCATATTACATTGACGTTGAATTGAAAGACACATGTACTCTTAACTCATGTTTGTGGTAGAATTTCTTACCTGTGTTCTACACATGGAAACAATAATTCAAATTCCTTAGCTAAATGTAGCTAAGTAAACCCCAGGGTACCTCGTAGGACCCCTTCGTCATCATACAAAACAAACTGTCAGCACATCATCAAGAACATCATAATAATACAAACCTATGTACATATAATTACTTTTAGAACCTAAAGACTGCATTCTAGTGTTACGATCATAAAATGTCTTTCGTTAAGGAGATTATCATCTATTTAAAATAGCAAATACAACTACATCATATTTTTATTATGAGACATTCGACGTGTCATCTTATTAATTATCTTAGTTAAGAGATAACTAATAAAGTAACTATTTTTATATATTTCGCATTAACAAATTCTTTAATTATTGCTATTTAAAATTTTTATTTTTTTCGGTATTTTACAGTATGTTACATGAGGTATCAGAGCTCACGTTCGAACTCTAGGCCTGAAAAGGTCCAAAGAACACGCTGCAGAAAATTTTATTACAGTAGGAATCTTACTAATTAAATTTAAACTATTTGTGTTATACATAAATTGTTTTTAAGCTTCAGGTATGGAAGGATCAGCTAAACATATAGAGGATAGATTTCGACCCAACAGTCATAGCACAGGACATCATTATGAAGAAGAATTCCATGGCGAATTAAATGACATTTCATCAGAATTATTACGTGCATTTCAAAAGTTAAAAGCAGAAATCAGATCCGTAAAACAAGACAATGAGAAAATTCTGAAAGCACAAGAGGAACTTAACCAAGTACTGTTCGAACCGTGCCCAACTGATGAATAGGATAGAGAAATTGAAAATACCTCCAAGATTGAAGATTTACCTCATCGAGACAGGGGTAATAAAATGAAAATTGATGATGCGAACAAAATTTCAACATCATTAGAAGTTGCCCATGTAAAACGCAAAAAGAAACGAAATTATTCAAGTGATAGCAGCAAAGGAGATTACAAGCCCAAAAGAAAAATTCACAAACAATATGAACAGATTTCTGGGGAGTTCAAGAAAATCAAACGCCCAACCTTCAATGGTGAAACTGAGAAATGAGAGACAATAGAAGCATGGTTGTCCGGCATGAAGAAGTACTTCCAAATTTATGATTATTCTGAATCATTGAAGGCAAAGATGACAATATACAACTTGATTGGGAAGGCAGATATTTAGTGGCAGGACATCAAAAGAGTGAAGGGCATCAAAGACAAGGATGTGAATTTGAGCACTTTTAAAATATACTCCAAGAAGAAGTTCTTAACTGAACAATACTATGAAGAAAAATTCAAGGAATTCTATGATTTAAAGTTGGGAACTATGAACATGAAAGAGATGAACAGTAAATTTATGAATTTGCTAAGGTATGTGCCATACCTCGTGGAAGAAAAACCAAAGATTTAAAGATACCTGCACTAGTACAAAATGAGAGATAAGTGACAAAAAAAAACCAAAATTCATATATAAATGACCACTTTTGAGTTGGTGACCACTGGTGGCAAAATAGTGGTCATATATCATGCGACAAAAAATGTGGTCATATTTAGCTTGGTCATTTATAGCTTATCTTGTGGTCATATATTTGGTCGTATATTTGATCATTAATTTGGTAATATATTTGGTCATTAATTGTCATGTGATAAATGACCGCTAATTTGCTACCAGCGATCGCCAACTCAAAAGTGGTCATTTATATGCATATTTTAGTCAATTTTTTTGTCACTTATCTCTCATGTTGTAATGGTGGTCATTTATATGCATATTTTGGTCATTTTTTTAGTCATTTAACTCCTTTTAGTGGTTTCAGAATATAAATAGGGCATGGTGGAATCGAACCACCAACTTCCTGCCTATAAGGCAGGTGCTCTACTATTGAGCTAACACCCTTAAATAGAATTCCTTATGGATTGATATGAGAATAAAATGTAAGGAGTGGAATATTAACATTGGACACACCAAGCCGAAGTCTACATGTAAATACGGAGTTATGAATAACTGAAATTTTTACAAGTCATATTTTTTGAGTAAAGGAACACTCTAGGCATTTCAGAATGTAGTCTTGTGACAAGTGGAAGATTAGTAATATGTCAAAACAATGCAGTCCAATGTTTGAAAAACACTATTAAACAAGATATACCTTAGCTTCACTGAATAAGCAACGATCAGGAAGTGTGTCAGATTCATGCTATAAACATTGATAAGACATTTTTAAGCACTTGTCAAGCTTCACTGAATTAAAGATAAGAATAACGCCCAAAAAATAAGTACTTCCCTCCAATGAAATACAAAAGAATATCACCTTCCATGCCCCAATAATTATGATTAGGAGATATTCTTGATGGTGTAGGTGCATAATAAGCAGAGGGCCCTAAGAATGCAATAAACATATTATCCTTAGTGAATTTTGCAGATGGTACCCAGTGTAACCCTATCAGCGCTAATTACAACACTTGAATTGTTAGGACATTAAGCAAGGCATTAAACAGAGCCATCCAACCCAAGGGATTGACTCCGAGACTCCATGCATGAAGCTCAAAGGAACTGAATCACTCAAGATAACACACAGAGATAGTAAATAGTTGAAGATTTGAATGATTGGCCTCTAAATTTATAAGTTGTTATCTGTTTTTTTTTTTTTTAATTTCCATGACTATTTTGGATTTTAGGAAAGTGCATCAAGGAGGAGACAACATGTTGTTTTTATTATGGTGCTAAACATTTGTTTCTAAAGAGAATATATATATATACGCTGACATCAGCACTACACCTCGCTTCTATCGGTGCAAGCATGAAAAATAAAAGGAAATGCATTCTACAGAAATGATTGCTCAAAAGAAGCATATGCATTGGGAATACATGTCAACAAACATGCTAATTGAAAACATTTTCCATACCTCATTTGTAGGGGAGTGAAACCCATAATTTCTTCTTATGCCAAAAGGAAGAAAATAGAAGAAGAGTGAACAATACAGTATAATGAGCAACAGAATAATATGGTACAGTAGAACTCAGATAGAAGCAATAATACTTCACACACACTCTAGTTAATTAATCACAATATGGACAAATAAATAGTACAATGATAGAGAGGATTTGAATGCCCAAGGTGGAAATTCGAATTAGCCTCTCAAAGTGATCATAAGATCAATAGAGTGTCATCGGAGCACAACTAGGTGTCCTCATGATCATCGGAGTACAACTGGAAGTCTTCATCATCATCAGTGGAGTCATCAATGCTCAAGTAACTGTCAACCAGCAGTCAAACTGAGTGTAACTGGAGACAACTGGATTGGTAGGTGAAGAAGGGCGAGTTGCTTCCTAAAATCAAGGAAGAAGGGCACATTAAGCAATTGGAGGGCTAAAATTGAATAGTGAGAAGCTCCTGGGGGCTGGACTGATGACTGGAATGCATGCAAACCCTAAAAGTGCATGCATGACTGAAAATGTAAATGATCAAAATATTGGTGGGACTATGATGGAGTATAGGAATATCCTAACACCCCCCCTCAATCCATCATGGGCCCTGGTAACTAAGACCAAAGGTCACCCAATACAATGAATAATAATAATCAATAAACCAAAAAACTGGGGAAAATTTCATGGGAAACATACCCCCTCCTCAAAAACAGACTGTAAGGCACACACAAAAATAAATGCTCCAAACTCAAGCAGGTGTGATGCTTGGTCACATGTCTGGAGGTATCTTCTTCTTGGGAAGAAGTGGATCATGCTAAAAAAGCATGTGTTTGTACTTGCTCTTCAGTTCGAATGTGATGAGAACAAATCCAACAATATGAGAATGATCCTTGAACATGTGATTTGAATCAACTGAAGTAGGATCAATTTTTTTATTGTGAATATAGTCTTTTGTCTTCTCCTTCGAACCACCATGGGTGAGATTATGCCAAAAAGAACTATTATATGTTTGCTTGAAATCAAAATCAGATTTAAGACTTAAAAAACAGTTTCTTGAGATCTCCTTTAAACCAGCAGGGGTGAGATCAAAACACTATTATATGCATGAGAAATTATCCCAAGCAGTAATTGCTTAGAACCCAATTTAGATACAAGACTTGAATCATGGTTTCTTGAGATCTCCTTTGTTCCATGAGAGATGAGATCAAAACCAGTAGATGCATGAGAAATTATCCCAAGCGAATGGCAATGGCCATATTCTTCAATGATCTTCTGAAAGCATGGAATTATGATCATATAGTAGTGTAAAAGAGGAGATAGCTGGAGAGGAGCGAATGCATTACCTTCAATAGTTGTTTTGACCTCCGAAATAATCATGTGATCATGATGCAAACCAACAGACTCTGGTGCAAGAGAGGATTTATGACCTTCTGCAATATCTAGAGTGTGAGCTGGCACAGAATTCGAAATAGAAGAAATTTGGAGCATGAGTGTAGAATCTGCAAGTTCTTCTTCTTTGTGGACAACTTCAATATGAGATATGTTTGTGCTATGAATATTATATGTATGTTAATTAAATGTATTAATTATTAAGTGAAAGGGTGTAACCCTTCACTATACACGCTCAAGCCTATAAAAGCGAGCCTCATTGTAAATTATTAAATCATCCATTATTGATTATATATTATTATTTTTTCAAATGGAGTTATTTTCCATTGGAAGATTATTCGCTTGAATAATCACTGAGTATATCCGAACACGGATATAGCATTGGTATCAGAGCCTCTCGGCCCTCCCTAATCCGGCCTTTGGCCACCCATTTCAGAGTTTCTCTGTGCACTTGGTCCTTGACCAGTCTTGGCTTTTGGCCATTTTCAGATTTCAATTGAAAGGAAGAAGATTACAGATAAGGGTTGCCTAGGCATCACAGCTGTAAAGAAAGTGAGCTGCAATCCAGTTAATAACCTAGCTTCCTTTGAAGCTGGGTCAAACTCTTAACATTCGTAAGCCACCTACATCTACTCGCTCCTCCCATCCACCACCTGCACTCGCCGGCCTGCCGCTCCACCCCCAGCATTCCACACTCTCTCCCATTCCTTCCTGCGCACTCTTCCATCCACCTTCCACTCTGCCTTCCCTCACGAACTTCCCACGTAGCCCTTGCTTTGCGTTCTCCTCTACCCCCAACTCCACCCTGCGCTCTGCGTTACCCTCGTCCCCCGTCACCACCACTCCCACGTCCTGCTCATAGCTCCTTCACTCTTCATTCATTCGCTGCACTCATCACCTCCCTCTTCCACTGTACCCGTTTCACCCTTGTTCCCGCACCTCTGCAATTCATCCACTACTTTCTGCTACCTCCACTCCACTCTCGAACCACTCGTGCATACCTCCCTACCACGCGCAGACCCATCTCCCGTCATTTTTTTTCTCCACACAGGCTACACTCCCTCCTTTGCGGTTCCATCCCCCCCCACACTACTCCTACGCACCCTCTACAGGCCTCCCATCACCGAAAGGTGCCCTAACTCTCCACGCAGGCACCCACTCTCTGCACGCATCTTCGCCATCCTCATTTACCACACGGCCTCCACTATCCCTCGCCTCCACTCTCTGCAACCTCCCGCGCATCCCCGCGTAGCTCATCCAACTGCTGCGCCCTCCCCACACCCCCCTACTCTCTACATCCCTGCGCCACTCCTGCCCTCGATTTCTACTCCGGCGCTGTAACCTTAACTCCTCCATTACCGCGCTTCCCTTCACTCCACCCCCACCAACCACCACCGACAACCACCACCTCGGCCGCATTCCCCCGCCATCCATCTCCCATTCAAAACCCTAAATTTTATCTTTGAAATTAAATATTAAACGTATAATAATATTATTATATGGTTAGTATTTTAATTTGTGGAAAAGAAAAAAAAAATATATTAAACTATATATATAGTTTATAAAAAGTTAATATAATAATATTATTAATTAATTAATTAATAATTATTATTATAAAAATATATATATATATATATTAATAATAATATTATTATTATCAAAAAAAAATAAATTCTTTTGAAATAAGAATTGTTTGAAGAAACAAAGCAAATTCAAGCCAAAGAAGACCAAGTCAAAGAAGACATTAAAGACAAAGTCCAAGCAAGACTCCTTATTATCAAAGAAGTCGAAGAACACTTATCATCGAAGAAATCAAGACAAGGACAATCATTTATCGTTGAAGAAGTCAAAGTAAAGGAAGGCTCATCAAGAAGTCGAGACACGTTAACGACAAGGACGACCAAGTTTAAGAAAGACTCATCAAAGAAATCAAAGAAGATCATTCCACCGTCGAAGAAGACAGAAACCATGGAAGCCGATTTGCGAGAGAAATTAGAAGCCAAGTTAAAGCACTATCGAAAAGACAATGAAGAATTACGAGACATTAATACACAATCAGAAATAAAGATTGAACTACATAAGATACAAGAACGGTTCAATGAACATACAATATCCAACCAAAAAAATCACATAGAAAAATTATGTGCACAAATCAAGGAATTAAAAGATGAAAGTGATTTCAATCAGATATTGAAAAATCAAGATATAAAGAAGGAAATAAATAATTACGAAGTAGAAATAATACGCTTGAACAAAATCGTTAGCGACAAAGATGAAGAACTAATGCAGTTACGACATAAATTAGAAAGTCAAGAATCAGAGGTCGGCCTGTGTCGACAACAGATAAAAGTTCTTCAACAACAAAATGACGACTCTAAAAAGACACATAAGTCAGAGATCGTGAAGAGTAATAAAGCATTATCTAACAATGCTAAAGAAATTTTTAGACTAAGAAATCATAACAAGATACTAGTCACAAAAATTAAGAAGTTGAAAAATAGTCGGAAGATAGAACAATCTATGGACGACATTGAAGGGAAACTTCTAGACAAACAAGAAGAAAATAGTTGTATCAGAATTCATAATGAAGATCTTAAGGAACAACTTAAGACATCTGAAGATGACAGAAAATCGCAAGTCGAATTGATTAAGAAGTTTCAAAATGATAATAGGCAGTTAGAAAACAAGTTGGAAAAGATACAGAACAAAAACTTAAATCCTCAAGAGACGAAAATACAACTTCCAACTCAGATCAATGATCTAAAGGCGACATTCGTAAACGAAAATGACATCGTGAAAGTTCCTTATCGACACCCCAACCATAAAAACCAATATTTGAAAAAGTGGGAAATGTCGAAAAATAATGGTACTAATGTGATCAAATCTCCTGACGACACATCAGTAGGGAATCCCATCAGTCCACAACAAATCAATTTGGGATGGATTCATCTGTCGACATATCGGAAGTTATGCTCTACACTTAGCAGTTCGTATCGACATGTTTCATCAGCCATGACATCGCAAAGAACAATGCGACAAAATTATAAGGCTTTGAGGACAAAGCCTTTCTAAGAGAGTGACAATGCTATGAATATTATATGTATGTTAATTAAAGTTATTAATTATTAAGTGAAAGGGTGTAACCCTTCACTATACACGTTCAAGCCTATAAAAGCGAGCCTCATTGTAAATGATTAAATCATCCATTATTGATTATATATTATTATTTTATCAAATGGAGTTATTTTTCATTGGAAGATTATTCGCTTGAATAATCACTGAGTATATCCGGACACGGATATAGCAGTTTGATACTGATTCATGATCAATGAGATCATCAAGGAGAGCGAATGCATCACTTTGCTTTCTCTCGAAAGGGTTTGGACCAATCCCTTCATTTTGCTTGCCAAAACTTTTATATAGGTGGGCCCATAGCTCTTTTGGAGATTTAACATATTAATCAAGGGAGTAGAATGCCAAGCTTCGAGACATAGCAAACATCATGGCTGCAATAGCTCTTCCACCTTCATCTAACCAATCATTCTCTTCTTCAGAGGATTCAAACTCTCTTTCAAAACAATAATCAAAGAGATCATGTCTCTTCAAATATGCTATCATTTTTGGTTTCCATTCAACATAGTTGAATAGATAAAGAGGAGGATCTTCTGAAAACATTGAAGCTGTAGAAGACCTGCAAAAACAATAGAGAATATCTGCAACTGCTACTGCTGCAAAAATGCAGAAACTGCTGCAACTGCTGCACTTGAAATCTTGATAATAACCTGCAAAAAACTCTCATGAATGGAGATAAACAATACTCTCAACATACTCTAATACCATGTGAAAATCCTCACAGCAGATCTAAGAGATGATGTATAACTCACAAGAGTAATTATGATTAAGCAGGAAAATAGAAGAAGAGTGAACAATACAGTATAATGAGCAACAAAATAATATGGTACAGTAGAACTTAGATAGAAGCAATAATACTTCACACACACTCTAGTTAATTAATCACAATATGGACAAATAAGTAGTACAATGGTAGAGAGGATTCGAATGCCCAAAGTGGCAATTCGAATTAGCCTCTCAAAGTGATCATAAGATCAATAGAGTGTCATCGGAGCACAACTAGGTGTCCTCATGATCATCGGAGCACAAATGGAAGTCTTCATCATCATCAGTGGAGTCATCAATGCTCAAGTAACTATCAACCATCAGTCAAACTGAGTGTAACTGGCTGTAACTGAGTGTAACTAAGTGTTACCGAGTGTAACTGAAGACAACTGGACTGGTAGGTGAAGAAGGGCGAGTTGCTTCCTAAAATCAAGGAATAAGGGCGCATTAAGCAACTGGAGGGCTAAAACTGAATAGTGAGAATCTCCTGGGGGCTGTCTAACTGAGGGCTAGGTGCTGGACTGATGACTGGAATGCATGCAAAATGTATGCAAACCCTAGAATGCATGCAAACCCTAAAAGTGCATGCATGACTGAAAATGTAAATGATCAAAATACTAGTGGGACTAGGATGGAGTATAGGAATATCCTAACACCCCCCCTTAATCCATCCTGGGCCCTGGTAACTAAGAACAAAGGTCACCCAATACAATGAATAATAACAATCAATAAACCAAGGAAGTGGGGAAAATTTCATGGAAAACATACCCCCTCCTCAAAAACAGACTGTAAGGCACACACAAAAATAAATGCTCCAAACTCAAGCAGGTGTGATGCTTGGTCATATGTCTGGAGGTATCTTCTTCTTTGGAAGAAGTGGAGCATGCTCAAAAAGCATGTGTTTGTACTTGCTCTTCAGTTCGAACGTGATGAGAACAAATCCAACAATATGAGAATGATCCTTGAACCTATGATTTGAATCAGCTGAGGTAGGATCAAATTTTTGAATGTGCATATAGTCTTTTGTCTTCTCCTTCGAACCACATGGGTGAGATTATGCCAAAAAGAACTATTACATGTTTGCTTGAAATCAAAATCAGATTTAAGACTTAAAAAACAGTTTCTTGAGATCTCCTTTGAACCAGCAGGGGTGAGATCAAAACTATCATATGCATGAGAAATTATCTCAAGCAGTAATTGCTTAGAACCCAATTTAGATACAAGACTTGGATCATGGTTTCTTGAGATCTCCTTTGAACCATGAGAGGTGAGGTCAAAACCAGTAGATGCATGAGAAATTATCCCAAGCGAATGGCAATGGCCATATTTTTCAATGATCTTCTGAAAGCATGGAATTATGATCATATAGTAGTATAAAAGAGGAGATAGTTGAAGAGGAGCGAATGCATTACCTTCAATAGCTGCTTTGACCTCCAAAATAATCACGTGATCATGATGCAAATCAACAAACTTTGGTGCAAGAGAGGATTTAGGACCTTCTGCAATATCTAGAGTGTGAGTTGGCACAAAATTTGAAATAGAAGAAATTTGGAGCATGAGTGTAGAATCTGCAAGTTCTTCTTCTTTGTGGACAACTTCAATATGAGATATGTTTGATACTGATTCATGATCAATGAGATCATCAAGGAGGGCGAATGCATCACTTTGCTTTCTCGAAAGGATTTGGACCAATCCCTTCATTCTGCTTGCGAAATTTTTTATCTAGGTGGGCCCATAGCTCTTTTGGAGATTTAACATATTAATCAAAGGAGTAGAATGCCAAGCTTCGAGACATAGCAAACATCATGGCTGCAATAGCTCTTCCACCTTCATCTAACTAGTCATTCTCTTCTTCAGAGGATTCAAAATCTCTTTCAAAACAATAATCAAAGAGATCATGTCTCTTCAAATATGCTATCATTTTTGGTTTCCATTCAACATAGTTGAATAGATAAAGAGGAGGATCTTCTGAAAACATTGAAGCTGTAGAAGACTTGCAAAAACAATAGAGAATATCTGCAACTGCTACTACTGCAAAAATGCAAAAACTGCTGCAACTGCTACACTCAAAATCTTGATAATAACCTACAAAAAACTCTCATGAATGGAGATAAACAATACTCTCAACATGCTCTGATACCATGTGAAAATCCTCACAGCAGATCTAAGAGATGATGTATAACTCACACGAGTAATTATGATTAAGCAGGAAAATAGAGGAAGAGTGAACAATACAATATAATGAGCAACATAATAATATGGTACAATAGAACTTAGATAGAAGCAATAATACTTCACACACACTCTAGTTAATTAATCACAATATGGACAAATAAATAGTACAATGGTAAAGAGGATTCGAATGCCCAAGGTGACAATTAGAATTAGCCTCTCAGAGTGATCATAAGATCAATAGAGTGTCATCGGAGCACAACTAGGTGTCCTCATGATCATCGGAGCACAACTGGAAGTCATCATCATCATCAGTGGAGTGATCAATGCTCAAGTAACTGTCAACCATCAGTCAAACTGAGTGTAACTCAGTGTAACTAAGTGTAACTGAGTGTAACTAACTATAACTAAGTGTAACTGAGTCTAACTAAGTGTATTTGAGTGTAACTGAAGACAACTGGACTGGTAGGTGAAGAAGGGCAAATTGCTTCCTAAAATCAAGGAAGAAGGGCGCATTAAGCAACCATAGGGCTAAACCTGAATAGTGAGAAGCTCCTGGGGGCTGGCTAACTAAGGGCTGGGTGCTGGACTGATGACTGGAATGCATGCAAACCCTAAAAGTGCATGCATGACTGAAAATGTAAATGATCAAAATACTGGTGGGACTAGGATGAAGTATAGGAATATCCTAACATTCTTTATCTCAAGTTGTCGATAATTTAATGTTCAAGGTTGATATTTGACACAGGTAATGAGGGATGAGATAGAGATGGAGGGCACTCTTGCCAGCATGCTATGTGCACTACGTTCTGTGCATCGAATATTTTTTGATGAGGTTAATGGCCATACAGTGCAATTTTTATTCAATTACGAGACCAATTCTTGCCTTTATTTCTATCCTGTTACTTTCTGCAAAGGGACACGTGCCAATCCCATGATGGTAATTTTCTATATGTATTATATATAATGTAAATGCTTGTGTAGGTTTAACATTTGGTTAATTCTTAGAAAATTTACTGGCCATTATTTTCTTTTAAAAAGTTAAGAATTCTAAGTGCTCAAGCTGATCCTGGCTAGCAAGAAATTATAATGTCTCGTAACAATAAAATACCAAAAATTATTTTCACAATCTATTCTGGAATTCAAATGCTTAAAAATTGGTTTTAGAATGACCAAAATCAGAAAATACCTTTGTTGAGATAATTTTTGTGACTAGAATGTGTTTGACATAGATATGTTTTTAAAAGAACACAGAGAACTGCTGAAAATAACCAATTGATTATTTTTCACCTATTGTTATTTTCAAACCAGAATACATATATCTATTTCTATTTGATAAACTCAAAACTAAGTCCAACAATATATATAACATTATTTCATTGTATGTACTTATTTTTGTGTAAGTTGTAAACATTTATGAAACTACCAATTGTGTTAGGATATTTAGACACTTAGGAGTTAGTTAAGATCAACTTGTGTAATAGATCCGTTAGGTAAAGTGTGTTTCTTTAGTATGCATTAGTATGCATTTGTAAATACTTAATCCGATGGTCACGATATGTTCTCGACATAAAGTGATCCGACGACTCAACTTCTCTTAGATCATACCTATCCTTGATCTGTGGCTTAGCACCTGATTGGTCCATGATCTCTATTTAAAGAGCATGGAGGGTCATTGGAAAGTTGATTGATTATGAGAAGCTCATTTTTAACTTTCTTTCTTTGCATAATAAATTGTCCCATAGAAACTATTTGGCCGGGGTCGTGGAGTGTTTCCCTCACGAGGGTTTAAACAATGTCAAAACATCGGTGTATTGATCTGTGATCTATTTGTGTGAAGTGGTTGCTCTAGGTGTTCGATATTTTGGGAGTACCCTGTGTACCCAAACATGGTATCATAGCTTTTATGAAAAGCTGCTTCCGGTTATGATCTAGATCTTGAACTGGTGTTGCCGAAACTTGAAAGGGTTTTTGGTTCTGGAATTTCTGTGCATTTCTGGGCCGTGGGAGGTGTTTCATTGCGTTCAGAGCGCTGTTTCCATTGGGAAATAGTTTTCGTTTGATCGAAAATGGTTCTCGGTTGCTTCAGAAACGCATATTTCATCAGATCTGAAGGTATAATGTTATAGTGACGGTTTGCGTATGCTCTTTGTCGTGCACCTTGCACGATCTTGACAAATCAGAAACATAAAGGGAAAGGGTTTTTCTTGGCTGCGTATGCTCATTGTCGTGCACCTTGTGCGATCTCGGCAAATCAGAAACAGAGAGAAAACATAGACTTTTCGGGCAAGCTAACAAGATCTAACCCCAAATGTGTGGAAACATTTTTTTTGTTTCGGTTTGTGGTGTGTTTTGCAGGGAAAAAGGTAAGCACGAAAACCGAGCAAGAAGAATAAAAAAAAAAAATAAGCCCCCCTCCTCATTCCCATATTTTACATACATTTTAATCTAGCTCACTTGGCTCAAAGTTGCTTTATTTCTTAATAGGTCTTGGGTTCAAGTCTTAGGAAGTTACTTTTAAAAAAAAAAGTGCATGCAATTTCTTTTTTCAAGTTACTTTATTGTAAAAGTGCATCTCACTTAAATAATAAAAAATAAAAATACAAAGTGAGTCACTTAAGTTCTTTTTTATTGCTGCACTATTTAAAGTAAATCATTGTAAAAGTGAAATCACTTATTTTACAAAAGTGATTCACTTAAAGAAACTTTATCGTAAAGTGATTGTCAAAGGTTCATCTTGGGAAGAGGGGGGTCCTTTTTTTTAGCAGGTCATTTTCTATCTGCCACGTCACTATTGGGGACATCTTCAACAGTTTCTTTGTTCAAGCATAACTTCATCATACAGAGTCAGTTTTCAGTGCCGTTTTTTTTAAACCGCCTATTTTTTTGAGCTCTTCACATCCATACTATTGGTTTCTACTTTTATAGCCATTAATTTACAAATATGGTCACCCCTTGTGATATTCTACTTACCAGTTCCAACTATTTCTCATGGAAATCTCGTATGGAGGATGTTCTACGAAGTAGAGAACTTTTCAGAATTACCTCAGAGACAGAAACATAACCTACTGATGATGATAAGAAAATCAAATGGGAAAATAGATGTGACGAAGTTCGTGGATTGATTGGGATGTCAATCTCTACTGATTTGTGATTCCACATATCTGGAATTGATGAACCCGATGCTGCTTGAGACAAGTTGGAATCTGTGTTTGGTAAACACAATGAAATTCGAGGTCACCAACTCGAAAATGAGTTGATTTTTTTAGATCCAAGTGATTTTTCATGCATACAAGATTATTTATCTAAGTACAAAACTATTAAACTCTTATGTGAAGAATGCAAGATTAAGAGGGAAGACAAACAATGCATCTATCATATTTTTTCCAAACTTGGATCTGCATATTCTGTTTTTGTATCTACATTTTACTCCATGAAAGAATCATTGAATGCAGCTAGCTATCAAGAGCCTAGTCTTGAATCCTTTTGTGATTCCTTGATTAGAGAGCAAGATAAGCTCATCCATCTTGGAATAATTAACAATGCAGATACATCTGGGAAAGCCTTATTGTCCCAATAGAAAGAAAAGTCCAAGCCTCCCAAGAAACAAAATTTTTGCAATAATAAGTTAAACAAGAGTCCCAAACCCTCTCAATCAGCTCCTTCTTTAAAAAATGACAAAGGATCGAAGCCAAAAGGAAAGAAGACTGAGCGGCATTGCAACTATTGCGGGAAAGATAATCATGATGAATCTAAGTGTTTCAAGAATATGGAAGCCTTGGAAGCAGTAATGAAGAAGCACCACATCAGCCTAGATTCACCTTCATAATCTACCTCTCATGGACATGCACTTTGTGCTTCTGGTTATTCTTATACTGCATCTTCTTCTTCTCCTTCAAATGAATGGCTCATTGATTTTGGAGCATCTTATCATATGGCTAAGGATCAAGCCATCTTTTCTACTATGCATGAATGTAACACCAAACAAATATTTGTTGGTGATGATAGATCTCTAAGTATTGTAGGAGCTGGAACAGTTCTAGTAGATAATGGTCGTTTCAGTGATGTACTGTGTTCCAAGAATTTCGTACAATTTGTTATCAATCTATCAAATCACTCATTCTGGTGAAGGTAAAACTGTGACGTTTACACCTCACCAAGTTGTAATCAAGGATTTTAAAGATCCTCAACAGGTCCTAGCTACCGAAATTGTTGATGATATTACCAGGTTGTACAAGTTTAACAACTTTGGGTCATCACCTTTTCCTTCAGTTTTTGTTGCTCATATTGATAACTTGAGCAAACTTTGGCATGAGTGATTTGGTCACTTAAATTATTGCTCATTGTAACAACTTTGTAAAGATAATCTGGTGATAGGTCTTCCAATGGTATCTTGCAGGGATGGTGTTTGTTCCGGTTGTGTACTCGAAAAACATCATCGGGACAGTTTTGACAAACGTGCCTCTTGGCACGCCTCGGTTCCCTTGGAGCTTGTGCATAGTGATTTGTGTGGTCCTCTTCCATTTGCTTCCTTTTCTGGTTTCAAATATTTCTTAACTTTCATTGATGATTATACCAGACGCACTTGGGTTTATTTCCTAAAACTTAAGAACGAAGTATTTAACATGTTCTTGGCCTACAAGGGCCTTGTTGAAAAACAATCTGGTCATCAAATTATTAAGTTAAGATCTGACAATGGAGGAGAATATGTTAACAAAAAGTTCACTACTTTCTGCACTGAACAAGGAATCCAACAACGACACAGTGTTCCATATACACCACAACAAAATGGTGTAGCTGAACGGAAGAACTACACTTTAAAAGAAATGGCTAATTGTATGATCCAATCTAAGGGACTAAGTCTTCAATTTTGGGCTGAAGCCATTAATTGTGCAAATTACATAGTTAATCGCACCCCCACTAAAGCATTACAAGGTATCACACCAGAAGAAGCATGGAGTAAAATTAAACTAGATGCAAGTCACTTCCGTGTGTTTGGTAGTGAAGCATGGGCTCACATTCCAGATGAAAAATGGAAAGCATTGTAGCCTAAAAGTGAAAAGTGCATATTTGTTGGATATTCTGAAGATGTAAAAGGTTATAGACTTCTTCAACCACATTCTCATGATGTAATCATTAGAAGAGATGTTAAATTTGATGAAAATCTCTTGCCTCGCGAGCCTAACTCGGTGATTGTGCTATCTTTGGCCTAAGAGCTTGATTCGGCGATTGTGCCTTCTTCTTCTTCTTCCAACTTCCTTGACAGGTTTCTAACTCCAGTTTCTGATGATGACAGTGAGGATGAAAATCCACCTCCGCTTGCTCATGTTTCTGCAGTTGCACCAACAAAAGTGCTTTCTCGATGGGTCCGTTCAACATGTGAAGCAGCTGGTGATCTTGCCAGTGATCCTAGATATCAATGTCGAACACATTCTCAGTTTCAGTGAGCCTCTTCTCTTTTGGCTCAAGTTTTCGAGAATCATGATCCAGAAACCTTTGCAGAAGTTTCAGGAAATCCAGATTGGGATGCAGCTATGGATGAAGAATATCGTTCCTTAATGGAGAACAATACTTGGGATCTTGTACCTCTTCCAAAAGGAAGAAAACTTGTCAGATGTAAATGGGTCTACAGAACTAATATGCATCAGATGGAAGTGTTGAAATACTTAAGGCAAGGTTAGTTGCCAAAGGTTTTTCTCAAGTTGAAGGGATTGACTACAATGAAACCTTTGCTCCTGTCGCAAAAAAGAACTCCATCCGCCTTGTTCTTTCCCTTGCAGCCTTACATAACTGAGAAGTACATCAAATAGATGTCAAGTCTGCCTTCTTACATGGTGATTTACAGGAGTAAATTTACATGGAACAACCTCCTGGATATGTTCAGAATAACTCTAGCCTTGTCTGTTGCCTTAAGAAATCCTTATATGGCCTTAAGCAAGCTCCTAGAGCTTGGTATGCCAAAATGGATAGCTTTCTCCTTGACACTGGTTTTTCTAGATGCCATTCTGACCCCAATGTCTATACCAAGAAAATAGGAAACCATCTCATCATACTTGTTCTCTATGTTTATGACCTTATTCTTACTGGTAGTGACCCTAAGCTTATAACCCATGTGAAATCCAGTCTTAAGCAAAATTTTGAAATGTTAGACTTAGGACATTTGCATTATTTTCTTGGTCTCCAAGTCCTGTAAACCAAAGAAGGAATCTTTCTTTCTCAGTCTAAGTATGCTTGTGACCTTCTTCGTCACTTTCACATGGAAGATTGTACACCAGCCCCTTCTCCCTTCCATTCTGGAATCAAAATTTCTGCCACTTGTACTTCACCTGAAGTAGATGCCACCTTGTATCGTCATCTTGTTGGTAGTCTCTTATACTTGACTCATTCCCGTCTTGACCTTTCTTTTTCCATTGGTCGTGTTGCCCGTTATATGCAAACACCTCATGAAAGTCACTCGAAAGAAACTAAAAGAATACTTTGATATATTCGAGGTACAATTCAGTTTGGAATTCATTACAGTACAGGGGGGAAACCTTTGTTGATTGGTTTCACTGATTCAGATTGGGCCGACGATCCTGATGATTGAAAGTCTACTGCAGGTTATGTTTTCAGTGTGAGATCTGGACCTATCACTTGGGCTTGTAAGAAACAACAAGCTCTTGATCTTTCTTTAGCAGAGGCAGAATATCGAGCTGTATTTAATGCCATTCAGGAAGCTTTATGGCTTCGACAGATCCTTTCAGAGTTTGGATTCGAGCAGCAATAGCCTACTCCACTTTGGTGTGACAATCAAAGTGCCATCAAGCTTGCCAAAGATCTAGTTCTACATCGATGCATCAAGCACATTGAGCTACATATGCACTTCATCATAAATCTTGTTCATGATCATGTTCTTGAAGTGCTCTTTTTCCCTGCAGATGACCAAGTTGCAGACATCTTCACCAAGTCTCTTACAGAGGAGAAGTTCTCTAAACTTTGATCTATGTTAGGAGTTCAGGAACTTGTCATTAAGGGGGGATAGTCTCTAATGCCTCCTTTCTTCTCCCAATAGTGTCACTTTTGTAAATCCTTCAATCCCATCCCAAGTTGTTCTTAAGGGGGGATGTTAGGATATTTAGACACTTATGAGTTAGTTAAGATCAACTTGTGTAATAGATCTGTTAGGTAAAGTGTGTTTCTTTAGTATGCATTAGTATGCATTTGTAAATACTTAATCCGACGGTCATGATATGTTCCCGACATAAAGTGATATGACGGCTCAACTTCTCTTAGATCATACCTACCCTTGATCCGTGGCTTAACACCCGATTGGTCCATGATCTCTATTTAAAGAGCATGGAGGGTCATTGGAAAGTTGATCGATTATGAGAAGCTCATTTGTAACTTTCTTTCTTTGCATAATAAATTGTCCCATGGAGTCTATTTGGCCGGGGCCGTGGAGTTTTTCCCTCACGAGGGTTTAAACCACGTCAAAACATCAGTGTATCGTTCTGTGATTTGTTTGTGTGAAGTGGTTGCTCTAGGTGTTCGGTCTTTTGGGAGTACCTTGTGTACTCGAACAAATTGTGCTTCACCGAAATGGCTAATTGCATCCAAAGCAAGTTGTACCTATAAGTTTATTAATGTTTGGTTAGAGATTATTGTTTATAATCTAAATATTCTATATAAAAGGGTGTTAAAACAGTTCAATATGCTGCACCCAAATGAATTCTCAATCATGGGAACTTATTAGGATTTATTGATATCTTAAGTATTTATTAACTTCATAGATTTTGTCACTCATCTTCCTTTTGGAATGACTTATTATTTTTGTTTGTTTCTTCACCTTCTCCATCATAGTTGTGCAAAAATCTCAGATACTGTACAGAATGGAAACTCTTCTACTTTCTGAGGATGTCGAGAACACTATTCATTCCCACCCATCAAAACATTGAAACAGAAACTCCAGTGATGAAAGGTAAGTCTGTGTCATGTCTTATAGAATCTCTTACAGAATCACAACAAGAGAGGGAGCTTTTTTTTTCTAGTAACCCTTTCTTTTAAGTAAGGGTAACAGGCTATCTAAGTTTAACTTGTCCATTTTAATCTATCATCTGAATATGCAATCTTATTATTAAAATAAATTCGGCATACTTATTTATTATTTTATTAAAACGAAATGGGAGCTACTTTCTGTTTATTTTAATTAAAAAGCTATTGTGTTTTCTTAAGTTGCAGTGCTGTAAAAACTAGTTGTTTCTGTAAAGATCTAACAGATGCGATATTTATTTATTCTCTCAATGGCCTACTAAGAAGGTTCGGTCGGGGCAGGCAGTGCAAACCCTATTCTTCCATGAAATATGGTTCTCAGCTTCCACTCGAAGCTAATTGGAACCAACCATAAATTAGTTACATATAAATGCCATTACAATGATGGTTGGCAGTGATGAAAGACAACCCCGTGTCACTATAAACAAGTTCCATTACAATGACGTTCTATGTGAAATGCATATGACATGCATCACATTCACAATCAAACCCATTTTGTAAAATGGTTTATGTATCACATTCCTATGTTTTCTAGATAAACGGTAGATTGATTGTTGTTTCGATCTTGCTTTGATATGGGGTGTAGCGGTACGAAAATTCTTAAACAAATCGAGTTTATTGGAGCTAAATTCTGAGTTCTTGCGAGAACTTAGACAGTGCCGCTACTCTGGTAATCATCCATTGCTTCCCTCATCATCTCGTCATACTTTTTAAAATCAATGCAAAAGGTTAAATGCAGTTGGTCCATCTTCTGACCTTGTTGGTAACCCTTTTTCTGGAGAGTTTCATACTGGACTTATACTCGCTTGAGGCCTTTATATATTTAATTTATTTATACCTCTGAATGTGCCCAGGCCAAAGGAATAGGGACGCAATGACAAAAAGCACCATTCATTAGTGTTGGAAGGTAAAGCGCTAGCCATCTGTGAGGTTATACCAACTCTTTGCATACCTAGATAGTAGTGGGTAGGTCCCTGCTTCAAATAAAGAAATTTGTGAGAGCCTTTATTCCCTTCCTCTCTAGGTGGCATGAGGATTGCTGACAAGCCTGCTGATGAACCTACAACATATGTTGTCATACCACCTATAATCATCAGTCTGAAGCTAAATAAAACCCCCTAGATGGCCACAAAGAAACTAGCATGTTCACAGAGTGCCTGCACTTGTTCTTTTATGGAAATTCATATGGTCGGGCTACGGGCAAGTTATTAAATTAATTACCTTCCTTAACTAATTGAACTTAGTGATTTGAGCTAGTTCCCCCTTAACCCACACACAATAACCCGACAATCCCCTTTAAACCTAAGACAGGAGACAAACACTGAGACTATCTAAACCTTTTATACAAGAAGGAACCTCTATAAACAACCTCAGGTCGGATAGGAACAGGCTCATATGGCGCCAACTGCTGCTGAAGCGAACTTTGTATTGAAATCTAAACAGAAATCGAACTCGGTATTGAAGGGATTGGGGAATGAGAGAAAACCCTCTTCAACCAAAAAATGAAAACCCTAAGAAAACTCTCTGCAAAATGCTTAAAGAACAATTCTTCATTGGTATAATCCAATAATTAGAAAAAAAACCCTTTCCATAACCATGTAAAATATAAAACCCCTCTTCAACTAAAAAATGAAAACCCTAAGAAAACTATGCAAATGTCTACAGAAAAAATGGTGAAATTGGGTTAAGGATTGAAAACCTTGACGAGTAGATCACGATCCATTCTCGAACGCTCCATTCTCCAATGCTTCTCTCCCTGATCAGCTCGTATGCTTAGCTTCTAATTAATTTCAACCTCTTAGTCTTCAACTCTAGAACTCCAACCAAATTTTTCATTGATATACCCCTCCCTCTAATGTCCATCTATTCCCGTTTCATTGTGTTTGTTTTGCTTTTTATTTTTTTTCCATCCATTCTATTTCATCGTGTTTGTTTTGCTTTTTATTTTATTTTTTTATTAATATACATATATTATAATATTTAGTTATAATATGTTATTATTATTTATACATTGTTTTATTATTATATTAAGTATTGTTATATTATATTATATATTGTTATATTTTTTTTCCTCAGAAATAAAGCGTAATTTTATTTCAGCAGAGGTGAAAAAATTACATTTTGTATATGCGTAGAAGCATTCGGTTATCCAGTTAAGGATAAAAAAACAGTCCAAAAAAAGTGTTTCTGTACACCCGTCCAGTATGATCATTGACATATGTCCATGTCAGTATAAACCAAAAAATAAAACACATGATAGAAAGATACTAAGATAAACTAAAATATGTCTGGTGGCTCCCCGAGCCTCCTAAAGTCTCCATAGTAATAACATTACAGTTTTGAAAGAACCTCAAAAAAAATGTCGCCACAGCCAAAGATAGTAACAAACAGCTCCATAGTTTTTTAGTAAACATAACCATTATTCATGTTCCTGTTCCATTCCATGCCCATGAAAAGCCATTTCATCAATAAAGGGTCTATGATAGTATTCATAGAGTGTTCCATTCCTGTACTCCTTTACTTTCCACATCCCCATTGCCAAGTCCCTGCCAATCTTAGAATCCTTTTCCGCCTCCTTGTTGTTCTCCCTGAAAATATGTCTGCAAGAAAAATGTAAAAAGGAAAGTTTTAGTTGCAGAATGTCCTGAAGAATGTTTGCGAGTCTAAGATCCCTGTAGTGTTGAGTGCCACTAGTCCAATTTGTGACATTCATTGAATCACCATACACATTTATCTGTTGACAGGCCTTCTCCCTAGCAAAGATGAGAAGAAGTTTCAGGCTCATGATTTCAGCATAATTGTTTCCACCCTCCCCCAGTCCCCAGAAAAGGTGGTAAGAGTGGGTTAATGATAGATGTAGAATAGCCCCACCCCCGCAGTTGTTTTCCAAAGCAGATCCATCATAAAAACCCCAAGGCATAGACTCGTCAATTTCCAGAGCAAGGACCTCTCTTTGCTTTGCAACTTTAATGTGTTGTGGGAAGGCCTCAAGGAAACCACATATATGAACAGCTGTGACCACCGGAGTACTGGATTTTTCATTATATATTGTTATATTATATTACATATTGTTTAATTTGTATGTTTTGTATATGAAATGTTTTAATAATATAGTTTTTATGTTTTTATATATAGGAATTGTATTTAGTAATATATTGTATGTTGAGTTATATATTGTAATATAACAACTATAAATATTTTCAAGCATTTTATTTTTATTTTTTGGGGTAAGTTTATAAAGATACTAGGTATAAATATGAAAAGCAATCACATTTTGTATTTTTCACTAAAAATTATTGTTATGCATGCTTACCATCAACACAAGTTAGGAAAACAAAATTAAGATCCCCACTAACACTAATATCAAGAGTCCGCAAAGTAGTAACAAATGTCAAGTCCTCGATCTTGCAAAAAATATGAACCATAAAGGTAAGGAAGCTATGTTCTTTCTCGAGAGTATTAAAATTCCGTTAAAGCCTCTATGATCTGCTAGCACCGAATCAGAGAGAACATTCTTCTTCTAGGAATGGTCTTGTTCCTAGTAGACTAAATTTGTTGTTTCCCTCTATCTATCGTCATTTATCACACTTTTTCCTCAATTGTTAGCTCCACTAATATTTTGCAACTCCAAGGGAAGCGGAAGATTTGAGTTCTTTCTTTCATCTATGTGAATCACTAGATCCGCTAGAATCATTAGGCCCATAGAAGAACCCACCAGTCACGCACTCAAGCACAGTCCTTATAACGAGCTTTTAATATAGTCCCTAGGGCAGATTATACATTCATGTCAACTCTTGATAGAGTGCAAAATAAGAAAAAAACCTGCAAACGATGAGGAGGGGGAAATGTCTATTGAGGGAAGTAAAATGCCTTCTCTATTTGAGTGATCCATCTTGCTAAGGCTGACCCTTCACCACACCCCATGCTATGTGGCCAATGTGAAACACAACTATGGACCATACAATTACAATAGGTGTCATTAATCAAACTTCCTGCAATATCAATATTTTTGCATCACAGAAAGTCCCTAAATTTGAAAGAAGAAAGAATTTAGTCTCATAATTAAAAACCCCACATGGGGTTCGGATTGGGGCTAAAAATTACAAACTATCGACATAGGGTTTGGCCGTCTGAATTCAATGAATATTAAAGAAATACCATAAATAAAATGGAATTGAAGTGATAAGGGTAGGAATTATTACCTGAAGCATGATTGTGTTGTAGTAGTTGAGCTAGGGTTTCAAACCCACCCCAAAGATTGTTGAAACAATTGATGGCGCATAGATGATCTGAAGCAAAATCAAGAAGCCTATCATATAGAGATCCTTGCAACCATATGGAGAACTTTTCTTTCTCTAAGCAATTCGTGGAGTTCAGATCTATTGGATGCCCTATTTTCTTTTATTTTCCCTCTCAATCTATTTTCTAATTTACCATTCATTTACTTTTCACTTTTTTTTAGTTTCCCTCTATCTATTACATTTGTTTTGTTTATATTCTTCTTTTTCTTAATTTGTTAATACTAGTTACATATATTAATTATATAAATATATATAATAACTATACAATATATTAATATTATATATGGATGAAAAGATATAGGCAAAAAAAGGTTTTTGATAATTTATTTATTTTATATGTGAAAGGAGAAGGGGTTAGGGATTATGGGGGTATTTTTATTTATTATTATTATTATTAATCAAGGATATGGGAACAAAGAGATTTTTACAAAAAGGGAGAAATTAGTTTTTCTTCAAAATGGAGGATATTGACTATTTCTTGTAAGGGAGGGACCTAGGGGGACTTTAAAGATTTTCAAATTCAGGTGCAAAGAGAACCATGGTGAATGAATTCAATATATGGAGAATTAATTGATGTTGTGAAATTGAAATTTTTTAGCTAACATGACACAAAATACATGAACTTGTCGAAACTTTAACAGACTGTATAGGTGGTGAAACGGTGATAGTTTTGTTCAAACAAAATATGAACACAACCAATACAACAAACTGAATAGAGTGACACTAACTTCAAGACATGACAATTCCAAAAGGGAAAGACGAAAAATATCTAAGAATTAACTCAACCACATGTAGAAGAAATAATCTATCACTTGATAAACTATATGCAAGACATGATGTATTATCTAGATATCAAATCACCACACCCAAGGAACTAATTAGTAGATAAACCCCTAAATGAGCATCTCAATGATTATTCTATCATCTAACACAATAGGTATCGGGGTGGCCTCAAAGATATTATCCCTTAAAAGACACGTATTTAAAAATAATCCATGTTGTATACTATTAATGTTACAATTTACTAAATTTTAACACTTCTGGGGGTCTCCGAATCCATCCGCAGTGTTAAAATTTAGTAAATTGTACAAATTCATTATCAAAATTATAATTTTTCACTGTTGGAATGACACAACTAAAAATGACCAATTATTATGTGGTCATTTTTAGTTTAGTTTTTATCTCGTGACCAAATTGGTCATTTATCCTGGTCATTTTTAGTTTAGTTCTTATCCTGTGACTAAATTAGTCATTTATCTTGGTCATTTTTAGTCAGTTCACTTACAATTTCTCAATTTTGGTCATTTATCCCTTGAAAAAGATATGGTGACCAAACTTTTTGGTCGCTTGGTCACTTATCTCTCATTTTGTACTAGTGCTGAGTTGTCTACCTTTCAACATCAAGGACAGAATAGAGTACGACAATCCAAAGATCTTAGAAGAGGCCATGAGGAAAGCAACGTTCTGTTATGACACTAATTGGAAAAGAGAAGGGATATCTAACTGGAAAAATCATAAACCCAACAACTTTGAGCTGAAAAAGAAAAATTTCAGGTTTAGTGGAAATTCTGGTTTCCAAAAGAAAAAATTTCAAAATCGAAATTTTCAAGGAAACAATCCCATAAATAATTAGTAGCAGAATTTTATAGCTCCTAGAAATACTCCCAATGCTACCAGAACTAATGATCAAAAGGAACCTATCAAATGTTTTGAGTGTCAAGGTCCTCATTATGCATCAGAATGCCCCAAGAGGAAGCGGACATCTAACAATATTCATTCCATAGATACTAAACCTACTGTTGGATACTTGGCAAGGAAAATGCCTAGAATTAATGCAGCACTAGACAACAGGCAAGCAGATCATCAAGTCTCTATGGTAGAGATTGAAGGTATGCTACAAAACCACCCTGTTACTATTTTGATCGATCCAGGTGCTAGCCTGAGTTATATATCACCATATATTGTAGAAAGTTTTAAATTGAAAACAGAAAAATTCAATAAATCTTGGTTAGTTAGACTAGCAACAGGAACAAAAAGAAAAGTATCTGATTTTATTGAAAGTTGTGTTTTATCTATGAACCAGTTAAAGACACAAGCCAAGTTGAATGTTTTACCTTTAGGATCCTATGATATCTTAATCGAAATGGACTGGTTAGAATCCCATCATGTCATTCTGAATTGTTATGAGAAAATGTTTACTTTTTTAAATGATGAAGGACAAACAAAAGAAGTAAAAGGTATTCCAAGAAAGACATCACTTAGATAGATTTCAGCTATGAAAGTAAAGAGGGAAGTTAGAAAATGATGTGAAATGTTTGTAGTAAATGTAGTGAATGATGAGTTAATTACTAAAGAGGACAAACTGAAACTAGAAGATATACGTGTCCTAAAATATTTCCAATATGTTTTTCCTAAGGAGATTCCAGGATTACCCCCTAAGAGAGATATAGATTTTACCATCGAGTTAATACTGGGAGCGGTACTGAATTCTAAAGCTCCATATAAGATGAATATACTGAAATTAAATGAGTTGAAATCATAGTTGAAGGAACTGATTGATAAAAACTATATAAGACCCAGCATGTCTCCTTGGGGAGCACCTGTTATATTTTTTAAGAAGAACGATGCCACTCTAAGGATTTGTAAAGATTATTTCCAACTGAATAAGATGACAATCAAGAATCGATATCCATTGACCCGCATAGACGATCTATTTGATCAACTATGTGGAGCAACGATATTTTCAAAGATTTATTTAAGGTCAGGATATCATCAAGTTCGTGTGAAGAATGAGGATATTTTTAAAACAGCCTTTAGAACTCGATATGGACATTATGAGTTCGTAGTCATGCCATTTGGATTGACTAATTCCCCGGCTGTATTTATGTGTTTAATGAACAATATTCTGCACAAATACTTGGATAAGTTTGTTATTGTGTTCATAGATGACATTCTAGTGTATTCTAAAAGCAAAGAATAGCATGACGAACATCTGTGTATTATCTTACAAGTTCTGAAAGATCATCAATTATATGCTAAGTTTAGTAAGTGTTACTTCCACAAGGATAAGATTCAGTATCTATGACACATAATTTCTAAGGAAGGAATCTCGGTTGACCCCGATAAGATAAAAGCCATTAATGATTGGCCGGTTCCTAAAGATATGTTGGATGTACGATCATTTATGGGTATCACTGGATATTATAGAAAATTCATAGAAAGTTTTTCAAAGATTGCAAACCCCATAACCTCCTTACAGAGAAAGGGAAGAAATTTGTGTGGGATCAGAAATGTTCAGACAGTTTTAAGAAGCTAAAGGAATTACTAACTACAACGCCTATTCTGAGGATAACAGATCCTAATAAGGATATTATAGTATGCACTAATGCATGTAATGATGAACTCGGTCGAGTCCTAACACAAGAGGGACATGCTATTGCATACGAGTCTAAAAAGCTGAAAATACATGAGAAGAACTACTCTACTTATGATTTGGAGTTATTAACAGTAATTCATGCTTTAAAAATGTGGCATCACCATCTTATTGGCAGAAAATTTACCTTGTTAAAAGATAACATGGGATTGAAATATTTATTAGATCAGACAAATTTGAATGCTAAACAATCTAGATGGCTAACTTTTCTAAGTGAATGTGATTTTGAAATTCAGCACATTAAAGGGAAAGAGAACAAGGTTGCTGATGCATTAAGTCATAAAGCAAAGTTAAATTTTATTTCAGCCATCAATATATACTCAACAGATTTAGAAAATCAGATCGTTGAAGGGATTGAAACAGATGAAGAATACAAAAAATTACAAGAAAAGATAACAAATAGCAATTCTGAAAATTCAATGGAAAATTACAGTTTGAAGGAAAATGGACTGTTATTGTACAAAAACAGATTGTATGTACCCAACATACAAAAAGTAAAAATTTTGATTTTAGATGAGCTGCACAAAAGCCATTATTCTGGTCATCCAGGTTATCAAAAAACCATCACTATGTTACGTAAATAGTACTATTGGCCCAAAATGAAGCATGGAGTAGCATAATATATAGCTAAGTGTTTAGACTGTCAAAAAGTGAAGGTTGAACATCAGCATCCAGCTGGACTGTTACAGCCATTGCATATACCTAGCTCGAAATGGGAGATTATAAGCATAGATTTTATTATCGGACTACCCAAAAATTAGAAAGAAAATGACTCCATCATGGTGGTAGTAGATAAACTCAGCAAGGCAACACATTTTATACCTGTAAAGACTACTCATAAGGCTCCAGACATTGCAGAAATCTTCATGAAACAGATTTTTTGATTACATGGGATACCAAAAGTGATAATTTTAGACCGTGATTTTAAGTTTACTGGAAACTTTTGGAGGTCTTTGTTTAAAGGGTTGAATACAACCTTAAACTTCAACACAACATTTCATCCACAAATGGATGGACAGACAGAAATAGCGAATCAGGTATTGGAAGACATGCTTACGATGTATGTTAAAGACCAGCCTCGTAAGTGGGAGGACTACTTACATTTAGCAGAATTTGCATATAATAACCATTATCATGCATCATCTAGGCTTAGCCCTTTTGAAATTCTTTATGGTAGGAAATGTGATACACTTGTTTCTTGGAATGACCCAGTAAATAGAGTTTTTTTAGGACCTGAATTGTTGTAGGAATTAGAACTAATTGTGAAATATGTACAAAGAAATCTTAAAGCTGCCC
Source organism: Larix kaempferi (assembly GCA_027924585.1). NCBI lineage: Eukaryota > Viridiplantae > Streptophyta > Pinopsida > Pinales > Pinaceae > Larix > Larix kaempferi. Next base: position 7,219,709 of record BSBM01000337.1, on the reverse strand, counting down.
AAGATAGGCAAAAGAGTCAAGCATATTTTAGAAGGACTCATAAAGAGTTCCAGGTTGGTGAACATGTTTTTCTTAAGGTAAGACCGAAAAAGAGTTCATTGAAATTGGGATGCTTTTCCAAGTTGGAACACAGGTACTGTGGTCCTTTCAAAATTTTGTCAAGGGTTGGACCCATGGCATACCAACTAGCTTTGCCACCAAATTTAAAGATACACAATGTTTTTCATATATCATTTTTAAAGAAGTATGTACACGATGCTACTCATGTTGTAAATTGGAATGATGTATAGGTGGGACAATACGACGATTTTTAGGTGGAACTGGATTGTATCCCCGAAAGGAGGGAAAATCTACTCCGGAATCACACCATTGGGCAGGTAAAGGTGCAATGGAAGCACCTTAGCCTAGAAGAGGCAACCTAGGAGTTGGAAAGTAGTATGCGGGCAGCATACCCAAGTCTGTTTTAGGAACACTTAGAGAGTGATTAAACAACATCGAGGATGATGTTGAGACTTAAGGGGGGGTGTATGTCACCTACCCAAATTTTGCAAATATTATTTAATTTGCAAAATACTTTATGTTAAATTAAAATTACAAAGTTTTGTAATTATGTCCAAGTTTGGTCAAGGATGATTGTAATTACTGATTATTATTATTTAATAAATTAAAATAGGAGACAAACACTTAAGGGAACTATTAAATGAGTGTTCACTAACCCACTAGGAGGAATGGAAGCTGTTAGAAGGCATGGGACAGATGGCAACAATTGCACTCCACCACTAGCTGTTGGTTATGGGACAACTACCCCTAAATTTGTGGCATTATCCCCTAGGTGGGTGGAGGACAACAGTCAGCTCATTAATGACCAGTTAACCACTAAAAGGCCTAAGCACCATAGATAAATCAATTCAAATTGGATAGGAAGCTCCTAAGATATTTTCTATAGAAATATTCCTCAGGTATATCAGGTGATCACTAAGAGATTCGAATAGGGAGACTATGTGAGAGTGCAACTGTGAGTCTGCTAGTTATCCTGAGAATGAAAATCAGAGGTGTTGGTGTAGGTCTCTTTGACTGCTGAGTCTTTATGACTGGATAATCTATATTCTACTTCAGGTTGATGTACTAAGGCTTCTACAGAATCTTCCTCCCAGTGGTTTAGTGAATAGGCTCGAGGGTCCTAAGGCAAGTAATTTGGCTGTCTTCAGGAATAGGTTGGGTGGAACAGGTTCCTTGGGTTGTTTGTTTCTCCTACAGTCAACCAGGTTCTACTGTTCTAACTTATTGTTTACAATTAAATGTTTTTCTGCATAGTAGAATTATTAATTACAGTTATACAAAAGAAGCTATTTTATTTTTTTATTTAAAGATTATATGTTTTAAGAATGAATAAATAATTTAAATGAATGATTAAATTCTTTTCTGTATTTTTCCCATACTGTTATCTGTATAGTACTCTAGTATAGAAAAGCAAAATTAATAGAGATGAGTGATAGGTAGAATGCCATTTGAATGAAAGGATAAACACATCACTATTTCTTTTTAAATTCTGTCATTTCAATCATAAGTTTAAAACAAAGAAATAGTACAACATAGTATAAACAGATGCATAGCATTCCTCTATTTATTTATGCATAGATCTATATTTTCCATTTCAACTCTATCTATTTGAGATAGTAACAATATGCATTTCAAAATTATAAATTCAATGTTTTCAAGCATTTATATTCTAGAAATATATAGCAGCTGCAAAACTATTCTCTATAACAGAGTGTTACTTACAATTGATAAGTAAACACTTATTAATATTTTCATCATTATATTTCACATCTATATTAAAATAGATTTCGATCTTTAGATATAAATACTTTCATTGAAAAAATCAAAACCCTAAGATATCACAGACCCTAGATTCTAAATGTTTATTTAGTACATAGTTCCAGAAATTACTTATCAAACCATTCATGGCAAACACTGTTATTATTTCTGAGGTTATAGCAGATATGAATTTCCAAACCCTAAACAACATTATTATAACTTACTATCTATTATTTCATATTAAGAATATCAACAAGACACTTAAATATCACTTAGCAGAAGTCACGATTTTAGTGTCATATCTAATCAAATAGATTACAACCCTAGTAAGGAACATACATAGTGACGAAACCATTACACACACAAGTTAAGGCCCAGTCTCGGGTTCACAATCTTAGTACAAGAAAGGTTTCCAACAAAACCTACAGGGTAGGGTTTCACTCTTTGAAACGAGATCGAACCTTATGGCATTGCCATTGCAAAACATACGAAGACCAACTTTACCAAAGCATTATTTTAAACTTGAATTCCAAAAACGATAACGAAGTACAGGCCTATCTATCAACAGTTATACAAACGATTCTCAACCTTTATTTTAAACAAAACATTTCAATAAAAAACGAGCCATTGTCTTACAAGAGCAAGTGAGCCCTCAGCTCTTGGTTTCACATTCAAAATTATAAGTAAAACTTTAACATAGTTTACATTACGGACCTTTCAAGGTTCCAAAATTACACAGGGTCTATCCCTTGTCAACCAGAAGCATTAAAACGAGTTCAAGGTTCCAAAAAATACACAAGGTTTTATCCTTAACAAACAGTAGTACAAACACAAGTTCGAAGTCTCTTTCAAACGACGCGGCCAGGCATCATAGAGCCGAATAACAACTTAAACACTTAGGGTTTATCCTCTTCACAGTATATTTCAAAATAAAACTTAACATTCAACCATTACTCCAACAGGGTCGTATTCTTCCAACTCTCGTCAGACTATAATCACCAACTAAACCATGCCAAAGGAACCTATGAGGTTTCAAGAACCACCGAGGCTTACCAGGAAGTAGATGTAGCATCCCCATTCCAAATCTTATGCATAGAGATCCTCCAACGAATTGGGTACCTGCCAAGTTACAGTTCGGAAAGGTTAAAACAAGAAACGCAAATATAAAAATAAGTATTACTATATGAATGTTATTATCATTGAAAACGCACCTTGAACATCAAAGCTCTTGAACTTAGACACTCCACACCAACAAAACGACGAATCCTGATGGCATTAGTAGCAAACTACGAGTTCAAAAATCAGAAGACCATTTCATAAATTGGAGAATCGAACCTCAGTTCAAATTACATCAAAAAACTAACAGAAGAACCTCCTCACGACTCTAATGGTTGTATCGTTGGCTTCATTGCACAAGATCTTAAAGCCTGTAACATTTAAACTATCTCTCAAAGGTCCAAGGTTCGAAACTGAGGAAGGAGTCCTCCTCACATCAAACTCTAAACCCTGCATTTCAGCAACACGGTCGGCTCTACTACCTTACAACTAAAACGAAGCAATGAAGACAGGAAAACCAATTTTCATTACTTACCAACGCAAGACTAGGGTTTCATTCTCAACCCTAGATATTATGTAGATAAATGGTGGATTAGCTGCCAGTCGGGCACGTTGATATTCGAGCGACGATTGCATTCAATACTGCATTGATTGTTACATCTACCATATTTCCAAATCAGTAGACCGAAGGTTGATGGATGGCACAACTCATCATTATAAGGTGCTTATTACAAACTCAATCATGTGGAGACCATCCAACCGAGATTTCCACTTCACTTCACAGTTGAGCATCATAAATGCTGGGGCTTGATATTGACAGTTGGAAGCATACCAAGTACCAAACTTAATACCCTTTCAACATCAAAATCATTGCATTATTAGTTTCATAGTATACATTTTATATAGTTCCAAAGGTTTGATTTCGGGTATCGTGACAATATTAATATCACATGCTATTGTATAGTGAGAAAATGCATAGTTAGGGTAGATTATTTGTATTTTCGTTCCTATGGTATATTTAAAGTCACATAAGGTCAAGCTTATTTGGTTTCATGCATTAGCTATATATTGCAAAGTCGTTTGAGAAGAGTAAGACTATAGGTATAGTTTACATGCATGATATAATGTTAATTCATAGCATAAGCACCATATTCACAATATATAGTAGATGTTAGCCATATATTGCAAAGTCCAATGATAGAAATGAGACTATAGGTATAGTTTAAGTGGTATTGATACACACTCTAATGCTAAGTTCATAGCATAAGCACTAATCACAATATATTTCATATATTAACTATGTAATGTTAATCAAATGATAAATGCGAGACTTAGGATAGTCTAAAGTTCTGCTGATACAAAAATATAATAATAGTTCATTTTGAAATAGCATAAACACTATTTCCACAAGATTTCAAATAGAGTTACAACTGAATGTTGATAGCATCGTTTTGATATTAATGACAATAGTCATATTAAGATTATTTTTCATAGATAATAAATATAGCATTGTAAAAACAAAATGACGATGTGATTTTAATAACACTAAAGAGTTTGTAAGCTAGCACGTAAACTAGATTTGGAACCAAAATATCCATACCTCCAGTAACTGTTTTGCAAGGCAGTACTTAGTACTTTCATATTACATTGACGATGAATTGAAAGACACATGTACTCTTAACTCATGTCTGTGGTATAATTTCTTACCTGTGTTCTGCACATAGAAACAGGAATTCAAATGCCTTAGCTAAACGTAGCTAAGTAAACCCCAGGGTACCTCATAGGACCCCTTCGTCATCATACAAAACAAACTATCAGCACATCATCAAGAACATCATAATAATACAAACCTATGTACAACATATAATTACTTTTAGAACTTAGATAGACCTAAAGACTGCATTCTTGTGTTACGATCATAAAATGTCTTTCGTTAAGGAGATTAGAATCCATTTAAAATAGAAAATACAACTACATCATATTTTTATTATGAGACATTCTACGTGTCATCTTATTAATTATCTTAGTTAAGAGATTTAACTATTTTTATATATTCTGCATTAACAAATTCTTTAAATATTGTTATTTAAAAATTTTAAATTTTACGGGATGTTACATGTGGTATCAGAGGTCACGTTCGAACTCTAGGCATGAAAAGGTCCAAGGAACACGCAGCAGAAAATTTTATTACAGCAGGAATCTTACTAATTAAATTTAAACTATTTGTGTTATACATAAATTGTTTTTAAGCTACAGGTATGGAAGGATCATCTGAACATATAGAGGACATATTTCGACCCAACAGTCATAGCACGGGACAACATTATGAAGAAGAAGTACATGGCCAATTAAATGACAATTCATCAGAATTATTACGTGCATTTCAAGAGTTAAAAGCAGAAATCAGATCTGTAAAACACGACAATGAGAAAATTTTGAAAGCACAAGAGGAACTTAACCAAGTACTGTTAGAATAGTGTCCAACTGATGAACATGATAGAGAAATTGAACATACCTCCGAGATTGAAGATTTATCTCATCGAGACAGGGGTAAGAAAATGAAAACTGATGATGCGAACAACATTTCAACATCATCAGAAGCTTCCCATGAAAAACACAAAAAGAAAAGAAATTATTCAAGTGATAGCAGCGAAAGAGATTACAAGCCCAAAAGAAAAAGTCACAAATAGTATGAACAGATTTCTAGGGAGTTCAAGAAAATCAAACCCCCAACCTTCAATGGTGAAACTGAGAAAGGAGAGACAGCAAAAGCATGGTTGTCTGGCATGAAGAAGTGCTTCCAAATTTATGATTATTTTGAATCATTGAAGGCAAACATGGCAATATACAACTTGATTGGGAAAACAAATATTTGGTGGCAGGACATCAAAAGAGTGAAGGGCATCAAAGACAAGGATGTGAATTAGAGCACTTTTAAAAGATACTTCAAGAAGAAGTTCTTATCTGAAAAATAATATGAAGAAAAATCCAAGGAATTCTATGATTTGAGGCTGGGAACTATGAATATGAAAGAGATGAACAGTAAATTTCTGAATTTGCTAAAGTATGTGCCATATCTCGTGGAAGAAAAATCGAAGATTCAAAGATACATGAGTTGTCCTTTCAACATCAAGGAAAAAATAGAGTACGACAATCCAAATACCTTAGAAGAGGCCATGAAGAAAGCAACGTTCTGTTATGACGCTAATCGGAAAAGAGAATGGATATCTAACTGGAAAAATCATAAACCCAACAACTTTGAGCTGAAAAAGAAAAATTTCAGGTTTAGTGGAAATTTTGGTTTCCAAAAGAAAAAATTTCAGAATCAGAATTTTCAAGGAAACAATCCCAGAAATAATCAGCAGCAGAATTTTAACGCTCCTAGAAATACTCCCAATGCTACCAAAACTAATGATCAAAAGGTACGTATCAAATGTTTTGAGTGTCAAGGTCCTCATTATGCATCAGAATTCCGCAAGAGGAAGCGGACAGCTAACAATATTCATTCCATACAGACTGAACCTACTATTGGAGACTTGGAAAGGGAAATGCCCAGAATTAATGCATCACTAGACAACAGGCAAGCAGATCATCAAGTCTCTATGGTAGAGATTGAAGGTATGCTACAAAACCACTCTGTTACTATTTTGATCAATCCAGGTGCTAGGCTGAGCTATATATCACCATATATTATAGAAATTTTTAAATTGAAAACAGAAAAATTCAATAAATCCTAGTTAGTTAGACTAGCAACAGGAACAAAAAGAAAAGTACATGATTTTATTGAAATTTGTGTTTTATCTATGAACCAGTTAAAGACACAAACCAAGTTGAATGTTTTACCTTTAGGATCCTATGATATCTTAATCGAAATGGACTGGTTAGAAGCCCATCATGTCATTCTGAATTGTTATGAGAAAAGTTTTACTTGTTTAAATGATGAAGGAGAAACAGTAGAAGTAAAAGGCATTCCAAGAAAGACATCACTTAGATAGATTTCAGCTATGCAAGTAAAGAGGGTAGTTAGAAAAGGATGTCAAATGTTTGCAATAAATGTAGTGAATGATGAGTTAATTACGAAAGATGACAAACTGAAACTAGAATATATACCTATCCTAAAAGATTTCCAAGATGTATTTCCTAAGGAGATTCCAGGATTACCCCCTAAGAGAGATCTAGATTTTACCATCGAGTTAATACCGGGAGCGATACCGAATTCTAAAGCTCCATATAGAATGAATATACTGGAATTAAATGAGTTGAAATCACAGTTGAAGGAATTGATTGATAAAAAATATATAAGACCCAGCATGTCTCCTTGGGGAGCACCTGTTATATTTGTTCAGAAGAAAGATGGCACTCTAAGGCTTTGTATAGATTATCGCCAACTGAATAAGATGATAATCAATAATCGATATCCGTTGCCCCGCATAGCCAATCTATTTGATCATCTGCGTGGAGCAACGATATTTTCAAATATTGATTTAAGGTCGGGATATCATCAAGTTCGTGTGAAGTATGATGATATTTTTAAAACAACCTTTAGAACTCGATATGGACATTATGAGTTCGTAGTCATGCCATTTGGATTGACTAATACCCTGACTGTATTAATGTGTTTAATGAACAATATTCTGCACAAATACTTGGATAAGTTTGCTATTGTGTTTATAGATGATATTCTAGTGTATTCTAACAGCAAAGAAGAACATGACGAACATCTACGTATTATCTTACAAGTTCTGAGATATCATCAGTTATATGCTAAGTTTAGTAAGTGTGACTTCCACAAGGATAAGATTCAGTATTTAGGACACATAATTTCTAAGGAAGAAATTTTGGTTGACCCCGATAAGATAAAAGCCATTAATGATTGGCCGATTCCTAAAGATGTGTCGAATGTACGATCATTTATGGGTATCACTGGATATTATAGAAAATTCATAGAAATTTTTTCAAAGATTGCAAACCCCATAACCTCTTTACAGAAGAAAGGGAAGAAGTTTGTGTGGGATCATAAATGTTCAAACATTTTTAAGAAGCTAAAGGAATTACTAACTACAGCGCCTATTCTGAGGATAGTAGATCCTAATAAGGATTTTATAGTATGCATCGATGCATGTAATGACATACTCGGTGGAGTCCTAACACAAGAGGGCATGATGTTGCATACGAGTCTAGAAAGCTGAAAATACATGAGAAGAACTACTCTACTTATGATTTGGAGTTATTAGCAGTAATTCACGTTTTAAAAATGTGGCATCACCATCTTATTGGCAGAAAATTTACCTTGTTAACAGATAACATGGGATTGAAATATTTATTAGATCAGACAAATTTGAACGCTAGACAATCTAGATGGCTAACTTTTCTAAGTGAATATGATTTTGAAATTCAGCACAATAAAGGGAAAGAGAACAAGGTTGCTGATGCATTAAGTCGTAAAGCAAAGTAAATTTTATTTCAGCGATCAGTACATACTCAACATATTTAGAAAATCAAATCGTTGAAGGGATTGAAACAGATGCAGAATATCGAAAATTACAAGAAAATACAACAAATAGCAATTCTGCAAAATTCTATGGAAAATTACAGTTTGAAGGAAAATGGACTGTTATTGTACAAAAACAGATTGTATGTACCCAACATACCAAAAGTAAAAATTCTGATTTTAGATGAGCTGCACAAAAGCCATTATTTCGGTCATCCAGGTTATCAGAAAACCATCACTATGTTACAGAAATAGTACTATCGACCCAAAATGAAGGATGAAGTAGCAGAATATATAGCTAAGTGTTTAGACTGTAAAAAAGTGAAGGTTGAACATTAGCATCTAGCTGGACTGTTACAGCCATTGCCTATACCTAGCTGGACATGAGAGATTATAAGCATAGATTTTATTACCGGACTACCCAAAAATCAGAAACAAAATGACTCCACCATGGTGGTAGTAGATAAACTCAGCAAGGAAACACATTTTATACCTGTAAAGACTACTCATAAGGCTCCAGACATTGCAGAAATCTTCATGAAACAGATTTTTCGATTACATGGGATACCAAAAGTGATAATTTCATACCGAGATTCTAAGTTTACTAGAAACTTTTGGAGGTCTTTGTTTAAAGGGTTGAATACAACCTTAAACTTCAGCACAACATTTCATCTACAAACGGATGGACAAACAAAAAGAGTGAATCATGTATTGGAATACATGCTTAGGATGTATGTTAAAGACCAGCCTGGTAAGTGGGAGGACTACTTACATTTAACAGAATTTGCATATAATAACCATTATCATGCATCAGCCAGGATTATCCCTTTTCAAATTCTTTATAGTAGGAAATGTGATACACCTGTTTCTTGGAATGAACCAGTAAATAGAGTTATTTTAGGACCTGAATTGTTGCAGGAATTAGAACTAATTGTGAAACAGGTACAAAGAAATCTTAAAGCTGCCCAAGATAGGCAAAAGAGTCAAGCAAATCTTAGAAGGACTCATAAAGAGTTCCAGGTTGGTGAACATGTTTTTCTTACGGTAAGACCGAAAAAAGAGTTCATTGAAATTGGGAAGCTGTGCCAAGTTGGCACCCAGGTACTGTGGTCCTTTCAAAATTTTTTCAAGGGTTGGACTCATGGCATACCAATTGGATTTGCAACGAAATTTAAAGATATATAACGTTTTACATATATCATTTTTAAAGAAGTATGTACACGATGCTACTCATGTTGTAAATTGGAATGATGTACAGGTGGGACAAGACGGTGATTTTCAGGTGGAACTGGATTGTATCCTGGAAAGGAGGGAAACTCTACTCTGGAATCGCATCATTGGGCAGGTAAAGGTGTAATGGAAGCACCTTAGCCCAGAAAAGGCAACCTGGGAGTTGGAAAGTAGTATGCAAGCAGCATACCGATGTCTTTTTCAGGAACACTTAGAGAGTGATTAAACAACATCGAGGACGATGTTGAGACTTAAGGGGGGGTGTTTGTCATCTACCCAAATTTTGAGAATATTATTTTATTTGCAAAATAATTTATGTTAAATTATAATTACAAAGTATTGTAATTATGACCAAATTTGGTCAAGGATGATTGTAATTACTGATTATTATTATTTAATAAATTAAAATAGGAGACAAACACCCAAGGGAACTGTTAAATGAGTGTTCACTAATCCACTAGGAGGAATGGAAGCTGTTAGAAGGCATGGGACAGATGGCAGCAATTGCACTCCACCACTAGCTTTTGGTTATGGGACACCTACCCCTAAATTTGTGGCATTATCCCCCAGGTGGGTAGAGGAGAGCAGTCAGCTCATTAATGACCAGTTAACCACTAAAAGGCCTAGGAAACCTAGATAAGGCAATTCAAATTGGGCAGGTGGCTCCTACAATATTTTCTGCAGAAATATTCCTCAGGTGTATCAGGTGATCACTGAGAGATTCGAATAGGGAGGCTATGTGAGAGTGCAATTGTGAGTCTGCTAGTTATTCTGAGAAGGAAAAACAGAGGTGTTGGTGCAGGTCTCTTTGACTACTGAGTCTTTATGACTGGATAATCTATATTCTACTGCAAGTTGATGTACTAAGGCTTCTACAGAATCTTCCTCCTAGTGGTTTAGTGAATAGGCTCGGGGGTCCTAAGGCAAGTAATTTTGATGTCTTCAATAATAGGTTGGGTGAAACAGGTTCCTTGGGCTGTTTGTTTCTCCTACAGTCAACTAGGTTCTACTGTTCTGACTTCATGTTTACAGTTAAATGTTTTTCTGCATGGTAGAATTATTAATTACAATTATAGAGAAGAAACTATTTTATTTTCTAATTTAAAGATTATATGTTTTAAGAATGAATAAATAATTGAAATGAATGATTAAATTCTTTTGTGTATTTTTCCCATACTGTTATCTGTATAGTACTCTAGTACAGAAAAGCAAAATTAATAAAGATGAGTGATAGGCAGAATGTCATTTGAATGAAAGGATAAACACAATAGTATTTCTTTTTAAATTCTGTCATTTCAATCATAAGTTCAAAACGAAGAAATAGTATAGCATAGTATAAACAGATGCATAGCATTCCTCTATTTCTTAAAATAAAAGAAAAACACATTTTTTTTCTGCACAAATCTATATTTTCCATTTCAACTCTATCTATCTCAGATAGTAACAATATGCATTTCAAAATTATAAATTCAATGTTTTCAAGCATTTATATTCTAGAAATATATAGCAACTGCAAAACTATTCTCTATAAAAGAGTGTTACTTACAATTGATAAGTAAACACTTATTAATATTTTCATCACTATATTTCACATCTATATTAAAATAGATTTCGATCTTTAGATATAAATACTTTCATTGTAAAAATCAAAACCCTAAGATATCACAGACCCTAGATTCTAAATGTTTATTTAGTACATAGTTCCAGAAATTACTTATCAAACCATTCATGGCAAACACTGTTATTATTTCTGAGGTTATAGCAGATATGAATTTCCAAACCCTAAACAACATTATTAGAACTTACTATCTATTATTTCATATTAAGAATGTCAACAAGACACTTAAATATCACTTAGCAGAAGTCACGATTTTAGTATCATATATAATCAAATAGCTTACAACCCTAGTAAGGAATATACACAGTGACGAAACCATTACATGCACAAGTTAAGGACCAGTCTTGGGTTCACAGTCTTAGTACAAGCAAGGTTGCCAACAAAACCTACAGGGTAGGGTTTCACTCTTTGAAACGAGATCGAACCTTATGGCATTACCATTTCAAAACATACGAAGACAAACTTTACCAAATCATTCTTTTAAACTTGAATTCCAAAAACGATAACGAAGTACAGGCCTATCTATCAACAGTTATAAAAACGATTCTCAACCTTTATTTTAAACAAAACATTTAAATACAAAACGAGCCATTGTCTTACAGGAGCAAGTGAGCCCTCGAATCTTGGTTTCACATTCAAAATTATAAGTAAAACTTTAACAAAGTTTACATTACGGACCTTTCAAAGTTCCAACATTACACAGGGTCTACCCCTTGTCAACCAGAAGCACTAAAATGAGTTCGAGGTTCCAAAAACTACATAGGGTTTTACCCTTAACAAACAGTAGTACAAACACAAGTGCGAAGTCTCTTTCAAATGACGCAGCCAGGCATCACAGAGCTGAATAGAAACTTAAATACTGAGGGTTTATCCTCTTCGCAATATATTTCAAAATAAAACTTAACCTTCGGTCATTACTCCAACAGGGTCGTATTCTTCCAACTCTCGTCAGACTATAACCACCAACTAAACCATGCCAAAGGAACCTACGAGGTTTCAAGAACCACCGAGGCTTACTAGTAAGTAGATGCAGCATCCCCATTCCAAATCTTATGCATAGAGATCCTCCAACAAATTGGGTACCTGCCAAGTTACAGTTCGAAAAGGTTAAAACAAGAAACACAGATATAAAACTAAGTATTATTGTATGAATGTTATTATCATTAAAAACGCACCTTTAACATCAAAGCTCCTAAAATTAGACACCTCACACCAGCAAAATGATGAAGCCTGATGGCATCAATAGCAAACTATGAGTTCAAAACTCAGAAGACCATTTCATAAATTGGAGAATTGAACCCCAGTTCGAATTACATCAAACAAACTGACAGAAGAACCCCCTCATGACTGTAATGGATGTATCGTTGGATTCATTGGACAAGATCTAAAGCCTGTAACATTTAAGCTATCTCTCAAAGGTCCAAGGTTTGAAACCGAGGAAGGATTACTCCTCATAGCAAAATCTAAACCCTACATTGCAACAACACGGTCGACTCTGCTACCTTACCACTAAAACGCAACAATGAAGACAAGAAAACCAATTTTCATTACTTACCAACACGAGACTAGGGTTTCGTTCTCATTCCTCAATATTATGTAGATCAACGTTGGATTAGCTGCCAGTCGAGCACGTTGATATCCAAGTGACGATTGCAATCAATACTGCATTGATTGTTATATCTACCATATTGCCAAATCAGCAGACCGAAGGTTGATGCATGGCACAACTCAGCATGATAAGGTGCTTATTGCAAACTCAATCACGTGGAGACCATCCAACCGAGCTTTCCACTTCACTTCACAGTTGAGCAACGTAAATGCTAGGGCTTGATATTGACAGTTGGAAGCATACCAAGTACCAGACTTAATACCTTGTCAACATCGAAATCATTGCATTATTAGTTTCATAGTATACATTTTATATAGTTCCAAATGTTTGATTTCGGGCATTGTGACAATATTAATACCACATGCTATTGTATAGTGAGAAAATGCATAGTTAGGGTAGATTATTTGTATTTTCATTCCTATGGTATATGTAAAGTCACATAAGGTAAAGCTTATTTGGTTTCATGCATTAGCTATATATTGCGAAGTCTTTTGAGAAGAGTAAGACTATAGGTATAGTTTACATGCACGATATAATGGTAATTCATAGCATAAGCACCATATTCACAATATATAGTATATGTTAGCCATATATTGCAAAGTCCAATGATACAAGTGAGACTATAGGTATAGTTTAAGTGGTATTGATACACACTCTAATGCTAAGTTCATAGCATACGCACTAATCACAATATATTTCATATATTAACTATGTAATGTTAATCAAATGATAAATGCGAGACTTAGGATAGTCTAAAGTTCTGTTGATACAAAAATATAATAATAGTTCATTTTGAAATAGCATAAACACGATTTCCACAAGATTTCAAATAGAGTTACAACTGAACGTTGATAGCATCGTTTTGATATTAATGACAATAGTAATATTAAGATGATTTTTCATAGATAATAGATATAGCATGTAAAAACAAAATGATGATGTGATTTTAATAACACTAAAGAGTTTGTAAGCCAGCACGTAAACTAGATTTGGAACCAAAATATCCATACCTCCAGTAACTGTTTTGCAAGGCAGTACTTAGTATTTTCATATTACATTAACGATGAATTGAAATACACATGTACTCTTAACTCATGTCTGTCATAGAATTTCTTACCTGTGTTCTGCACATGGAAACATGAATTCAAATGCCTTAGCTAAACGTAGCTAAGTAAACCCCGGGGTACCTCGTAGGACCCCTTCGTCATCATACAAAACAAACTGTCAACACATCATCAAGAACATCATAATAATACAAACCTATGTACAACATATAATTACTTTTAGAACTTAGATAGACCTAAAGACTACATTCTTGTGTTACGATCATAAAATGTCTTTCATTAAGGAGATTAGCATCCATTTAAAATAGCAAATACAACTACATCATATTTTTATTATGAGACATTCGACGTGTCATCTTATTAATTATCTTAGTTAATAGATTTAACTATTTTTATATATTCCGCATTAACAAATTCTTTAATTATTGCTATTTAAAAATTTTAAATTTTTCAGTATTTTTTGGGATGTTACATGATTTGTATCCACTTGAAACTTATGTGAATAAAACTAGAACTAGCCTAGAGGTACTAACCTGAGTGCATGCATGTAGTGGTAGAGTGTATAGGATAGTTTAACAATAAGGTCATCTCTCATATCCATGAAGTGCTTTTCATAGAATATCATCTTGGTTTTAAGCCCCTATGGGGAATCTACCCATGTAACTTGGATATATTGCTTGTGGATGTATTCCCTAGTGATCATATTTAGTTCCTATTTTGTCGATGGGTGTTGACCAAGTCCATTAAGAGAGTTCATGAATGGGGAATTCAGCCATTTGAGATGTCTAGTGTGGATCAAAATGTATGGATGGACTCTAAGAACCGACACCAAGAGAAGCTAGTCGAGAAAGGGTATCTGAATATTAGTACACAAGGAATGGGTACTTTATCCCTATTGTCTAGTCTATAAATTCCTTGACCTATTATAAGACGCCAACCAACCATAGAAAAAATAACCATGGTTGAGCATGACTTTCACCAAAAGGAGGAAAAATGATAATAATTTTAAATGTAAAAGAGTTAGATGTTGAAACACATTTGTTAAGGATTTTAGTTGAGCTTTGTATATGTCCTCATTTTCTTTAATTACTAATGATTAATATTTGGATCTAACTACAAATAAATGATCAATAAATATAATAATTTTCAATATTAATTGTGTATTCAAAGTCATTCATCTATTAGACATCTCCCATGACCTTGAATAGTCCACCTAGCACTCATTCTCAATTAATTCTATTTTTCTAGTAATAATGTATCTTTATTAACATGAATTTGTATTTAAAAAGTTGCATATCACATTTATACATCCTTAGTAATGCATATAAGTAAATGAAAGTTAATAAATAACTCCATGTATTGTTGGCTTATATGAGATGCTTTCAATTACAAATAATTGATTTAATAACACAAGTTTACAAAACATTATGGATGACAAAATCAAATGCCTTACAATTCAAAAAGTTCAAATACATTCATCTATGAACCATCTCCAAATGAGGTTTTTTAAGAAATGCATTTTTATTTACATGGAGTTTTATTCCAAAAATTACACATCTAATTTATACAATCATATTACTGTGCATAGGAAAGTAAAATTCAACAAATGAATTTGTGCCTCGTTGACTTACATGAGATGAATGTAATTAAAAATAATTAATTTAAGAATACAAATTTATAAAAATCTATCGATTGATGTAAGGTAACGCTTCCCTTTCATTGCACATTAGTTGCAATGGAAATATTGAAAAACAAAAAGTTATTGACTAGGATGATTTATAAAAGGCACATGCACAATGTATTAGAATATGTTGTAAAATGATGAAACCTAGAAAATTGAATCAGCTTTGAAAATATATAACTTTAATTTATGAAAAAATTGTATAACTCGGAAAAAATCGCATTCTTCTAGCAATGGTATGTTACTTTCCCTCTAAAATAGAATAACAAAATTATTAAAACAAATTTGCAAAATTGTAGATAACATATGGTTCTTGTGCACCACTATTTTTGTATATTTTTTAATGTTATTTAAAATTTTTCTAGATGAGTGAGGAAATAAAACATTATACCATAAATAAAAAAAATATGTATTTTAAAATGATAATATATGTACAAATCAAAATCAATAAAAATTAAAAAACAATATTTTTCATTGAAATATTTGTGTGTGTGTGTATGCACGTGCGCAATTTTATTGGTGATGAATATGTGGACCATATTTATAAACTTGGTTGAAAACAAAGATACCAATAGGGAGATAAAAAAATGAATGTGTTTTTGTTTATTCAAATTGACAAACCACCATGTTTGTCAATTTGAATCTAAAACCAAAGTAGCAACTCATCCAACACATAGAAGAAAAGTGACAATCTCACCCCTTTTTTAGGAACGTGCATGTGTTTTTTTTTTTCCTTGGAAAAAAGCGTAATTTCATTTCAGCTGGTGAAGAAATTACATTCTGAATATGCATAGAAAGCATGCAGTTGTCCACTTAAGGAGCAAAATAATAAGTTCACAGAGATGTATAGAAACATCCAGTTGTCCACTTAAGGATCAATAAAACAAGTCACAATAAAAAAAAACTGTTTCATGTACAACCATCCGGTCTGTTCAAAGTCCATTAAAAAAAAACTACCCACAGTAGAAAGATACCAAGATAAAAACTAGAAAGCATAAAAAAACCAAGATGACTCCCCGAGCCTCTTGCAAGTGTCCACCGTAATAACAATAACATTTTTTTATAAAGCAAAAAACCTCACTGCCAGCAAGTATCCATAACAGTTCATATTCCAAAACTTGTCCTATGCATGTGCCTGTACCGTTCCTAAACTATGTAAAAGCATTCCATCCATGAAGGGTCTATGATAGTACTCATAGAGAGTTCCATTGTTGTATTCCTTCACTTTCCACAACCCCACTGCCATGTCCCTGCCAACCTTAGAAGCCTCGTCCGCCTCCTTGTTGTTCTCCCTATAAACATGTCTGCAAGAAAAATGTAAAAAGGAAAGTTTCAGTTGCAGAATGTCCTGAAGAATATTATCGAGTCTAATATCCATGCATTGTTTTGTGCCATTAGTCCAATTTGTGACATTCATAGAATCACCATACACATTTATCCGTTGACATCCCTTTTCCTGTGCAAAGATGAGAAGAAGTTTTAAACTCATAATTTCAGCATAATTATTCCCACCCTCCCCCAGTCCCCAAGAAAGGTGGAAAGTGTGGTTTATAGAGAGATGTAGTATTGCCCCACCTCCGCAGTTTAAACCCAAAGCAGATCCATCATAAAAGCCCCAAGGCATAGTCTCATCAATGTCCAGTGTAAGGACCTCTCTCTGTTTTGCCACTTTGATGTGATGAGGGAAAGCCTCTCGGAAACCACATATCTGAACAGCAGTAACCACCGGAGTACATTTTTTATCATTGAATATCATCACATTCCGAGCCATCCAAATGCCCCACGCCACCAATAACGGAAGGTTTAAGAAAAAATTCCCAATAGGGTCCGAAACCCACCGAGTCCAGGCCTCCAGCACAGAAATCCCTGCCCAATCAAGAAAAGCATTATAAATTCTGGAGCATTCCGCCCAAACTTGCACCGTAAAAGGACACTGGAGGAATAAGTGACAACAGGTTTCCTCACTGGCTTTGCATAAAATGCACCAGCCCGGCCCAACCCTATTCTTCCTCTGTAAATAGTCCCAGGTGGGTACAGTGTTTTCGAGGATATTCCACATAAAAAGACGATGTTTCAAAGGACAGTATATCTTCCATATTTTTTGCCACCACCCTACCAGCACACGAGGATTCAGGAAATGACTCAGGCTAATGTATCCCTCCTTGGGTGTGTACAAGCCAGTTGGGGCACCTTCCCATACCAAGCAGTCGTCCCTGTCCCGTATATGTATTTGTGATCGTGATAAAGCACCCAAATAAGACCGCAATTCCACCTGATCGGCCACAGATAGTGCCAATGTTTCTACATCAACCCATGACTGTGTCCACGGGTGTATCCTATCCTGAGCAGCCAAATGAGATAAATGTGTTATACCCAAATCCCGCAGAGAAGTGTTCAGATTACCAGATAAAATGTGATGACCAGCGCTTCCAAACCACGGATCCTCCCCTACACAAAGTGCCTGCCCATTTCCAACATTCCAAGCGAGCAGATCTCCTACCACCGGGAAAGAATTGATGACAGCTTTCCAAATAATGGAGCAACCAATATGTGACTTATCCACCGTCCGCACCCATTCCAAAATTGATACAGGGGCAATATATTTCCGAAAAACAACTTTAGTCCAAAGGCTCTCCGATTTTAACAGTCTCCACACTCCTTTAGCTGCCAAAGCCTTTGCGAAAAGATGTATATTTTTAAGACCCCATCCCCCTAATGCTTTTGGGATGGCGATCTTTTGCTAGCGAACCCATGGGGATACATAGTCACCTTTACCGCTCCATAAGAAACGAAAGCATAATTTGCGGGCTTTCTCCAGTGTTCCTTTTGGAATCCACGAGAGGGACATCCAATAGACCGGAATGGCCTCCAATACCGATTTCACCAGAACCAGCCTACCTGCCCGCGATAACCACCTGTGACTCCAAACCTTCAACCTCTTGTGAATTTTTTCAATAAGCCATTGCCAATCCTGTTTTGTATAGGCATTTGGTTTTAAATGAAACCCAAGATAACAGAAGCCATCATCAAGAGGTAGGAAGGTATATGGGAAAATCCTACGTATAGCCACAATCTCAGAATCCCTGAGCAGGTGAGTCAATAGGGTGGACTTCCGCTCATTGATCTCCATTCCCGTAGCAGTAGAGAAAAGTTGAAAAATGTCCTGTAGGGTTTCCATGTCCCTAGTCGAACCAGTGCAGAAGATGAGGATATCATCCACGAACAGCAGATGTGAGATAAAAAAATCAGGAGCCACTTGGATACCATGTAGAGTGCCATCCCTGCAAGCTTTTTTTAGTGCTCTACTAAGCTCCTCAGCAACCAGCAGGAAAAGTAAAGGGGATAGTGGGCATCCCTGTCGAAGGCCTCTCTCAGACCAGAAAAAGGGAGAGGCAACACCATTGATGAGCATCGCAAAGGATACAGTAGTTATACAACTCATAATCCACCTGATAAAGTCCACAGCAAAACCCAGATGAGTGAGGAGTAAATGAATATACAGCCAACTCACCTTATCATATGCTTTTGACAAATCAATCTTGATAATGGCTCCTTTGATTTTCCGAGCTTTCATACTATGGATGCCCTCCTGTGCTACGCCAATGGCCTCATGAATTTGTCGTCCTTCCAGAAACCCAAATTGTTCCTCCGAAATATGTGTGGACAGAATACCCTTTAGCCACCCGGCAATGATCTTTGACACCACTTTATATACACAGTTGCACAAAGAGATGGGTCTGAAGTCACATAAAGAGGAAGAGTTATCAGTTTTTGGAATAAGGGCAATAAAGGTGGAGTTCATGGCAGCAGGAATTCTCCCCGATCTACGAGTGTCATCAACCATCTGCAAAAGATCGTTTCCGATAAGATCAAAGAGTGCAAGAATAAATTCCACCGTCCATCCATCCGGTCCCGGGATTTTGTCTTTATGGAAACTCTGTAAAACCCCTTTCAATTCAGCTTTAGTGACAGCAGCCATCAGGGAGAGATTGTCTACCTCTTCCACAAACCGAGGAAACATTTGAGCCATCCTGACCACCTCCAAAATGTTAGCCTGTGCAGGGGCTTTGAAGAGAGTTTTGAAATGATTTACCCCAACCCCAGCCATACTATCAAAGGACTTCTAGGTATTCCCCAAATTGTCTTCCAAACTCCAAATGGTATTAGCCGCCTTCCTTCCCTTGCATAGGCATGAAAAAATTTTGTGTTCTCATCCCCAGCCGATAGCCATAGAGCCCTGCTCTTTAAACGCCAAGTTTCCTCTTTTTCCAATAATAGCTTATTTCTTCTACCCTCCAGTGTGACCAAAAGGACTTTCTCATCCAGTGTTCCAAGACCCCCAGATCCAGACTCATAAATGGACTGCAGCTCCAATTCAATAGTCTTTAGCTCTCTATCATCTCTATGATTCTTATCATAAGCCCAAGTCTTCACCGGCCCTTTAATCCTTTTGATATTGTCTGAGAACTGTTGTGAGGCAGAGTGGCCCACCCTAGGGTTGAAGGGTACCCAAATGGATCCAATAAGTTCAGTAAAGGTCTCATCATTAATCCAGATCTTATTAAACTTTAGTGGCCCAGCTGGTTTCAACGGACCATCCCGCATCTCCAGGAAAATAGGAAAGTGATCTGAAGAGCCCCCCGAGCCAACCCACTACCTCAGTAGATAGTTCCTATCTACAAAAAGATCAGACACCAGAAAATGATCTAAACGTTTTTCAACTCTGTAATCTCCAGTTATGTTATTTCTCCAAGTAGGTTTAAGGAGTGTCGGCTCGATATCAAGCAGATTTCGAGTGACCAACTGGTGAGTGAAGAAATCAGTCAAAGGGTCAGGCCTAGCTCTGCTGCCCCATACTTCTGCCGGCCCAAGTGAGAAATTCAAATCCCCTTCGATTAATAGGTTCCCTTCTTGTAACAAGGGTTGAGAGAAAAGGGATTCCCAGAAGGGAACCCGGTTCAAATATGGTCCGTATATATTAACCACCGTGAAAGTATCACTGAAGTCCAGAGATGTGCAGTTCATCCCCAAAGCCCTTTCCATTCCCCAAATATTATGACACTGAACAGAGCGGGTATTCCAGCCAATAGCCTGTCCACCAGACCGGCCCCGAGCATCCAAGGTGGCAAAAGACCAGCCACCAAACCATACTTCAAGTAAAGATTTAATAGTCTCACCAACACCCATAGTTTCCTGAAGCAGAATGATATCCGGGTGTTCAAGAGATACCACTCTGCGCAATGCTGATCTTTTATGGGGACCAGCTAGACCCCTGCAGTTAAAAAACATCACCTTCATCAACGACCCCGCTTCTGGGCTCGCACCGCTCTAAGCGCCCGATCAATAGTCACTTGTTTGCCGTCCATGAGGTCCATCTTGGCCTTGGTTTGTGCCTTTGATAGATGGGATTTTTTGCCTCTGCCCTTACCAGATTTGACAGTAATGTTGACCCCAGTTCCCAACCCACCCGGGGTGATCTTCGAAAGGGAACGTAGGAAATATCCTGAGTCGGATGATGTGGTGGGGGAGGAGGGGGAGAGGGCTTCAGTAGGCCCAGGATCTACCTCAGAGGGGTGGTCAAGCAGCATCACCCCAGGGTTTGACAAAGTAGATGAGCAGGAAGGGAGAGTAGGGTCTAAACAGGTGGGTATTTCCAACTCCATTGCCGAAGAGATATTCAAATTTTTCAAAGCCTCTATCCAGTCAGGTTTATCAAAAGACAAATTCTTTAAAAAAAAATGTAAGGACAGAGGTGTAATGGAATGAGGTATACCCACGGACGATGACCCAGGTTCCGTGATAGCTGTCTGACGAGAGGGCTCCAAAGCAGTAGTACCAGTAAACGCTTCCCCAGTGTGTGGCGCCTCCACTCCCATCTCCTGTGGGAAGACATCAGCACCAGCCACCAAAGCACCCGAAACCGGTGTAGTAGTGCAAGCAGGACGAGTGTCCGCCAAGTCCCGAGGAGAACCATGACCCTCAACCACGGCCAAAACCACATTAGGAGGGTTTTCAGCCACAGGGTCCTCCAAGGGAGGAGTAACATCCTCAGCAATTGGGGCTTTTTGCGAACCAACATTTTTCCGACGAAAAGGAAGCTTACAATCGGCGACCGGATGACCATAAGCATGACAGCGTCGGCATCTGAAAGGAACATTTTCATAATCCAATTTCTGCATATACACATAGGGTCCCCAGCTGAGGGTAACATCCGGTACGAGTCCATCTCTGATATTCAAATTGACCAGGATACGGGAAACCTTCCTCTGGCGGGTATGAAGAAAACTATAATCCCCATCTAAATATGTACCAATCATGTTTCCAATCCCCCTGAAATGGTGCTACGACCAGTAATGAAGGGGTAAACCAGGGAGCCGAACCCACAGCGGAACAATATCCAGTCGTTCCCGACTAGCATCAAACATCGGATGCCAAGGTTTGATCATCACCGGGCAGTGGTCCCAACTCCAGTTTGAATTCAGAACCCATCTGATATGTTCCTCCTCATGGAAATTGAAAGCAAACCAGTTGTGTGTAAGCTCCACAACTTCCGGAGTATAGCCCAAGGTACCAGCCCAATGCTCCCCCACTTAAGCTTCAATGGTGCAGAAAGAAAAGGATCTGCCTAATGCTTTTCCAACCAAGGTGATACTGGTCATCTTGACCAATCGATTCCACTCGATATCTTCCCCCAGGGCGTAGTTGTATTTTGTCCTGCTAAGCTTCAGCCAACGCTTTTTACCCCGTTTCCCCTGCTGTGTATTATCCCCGGAAGAAGGTCCTCCCCATTCATCCAAGCTAGTGCCGGAGCCCAAACAGGGGCTGGAAAAACCCCGGTGTTCGTGAGGTTCTAATTGTCCCGACTACGTGCATTCCCCACCCTCCGCAGCACATAAAACAGGAAGAGGAGTCGCAGTAGAATAAACCCCGCCAACAGTTCCACGATGACCGTCAGATGCAATTTCAGAACCCTTATGCCTGTCCGCCGAGCCCTCCAAAACAGTTAAGACCTGTTCCGAAGTCCAAAGAGACCCCGCATCCTTTAAAGGCGTTATAGGTGGGATATCGGGTGAGGGCGCAGTTAACGGTCCCAAGCCAGGAGAAATATCAAGAAAACCAGATGGTGAGAAGCCAAGAGCAGCACTGTCCGCAGCAGATGAAACCTCCGCCACTCCTTCCCCAGGATATACCCCTACCTGCCACCCGGCGCCCGGAGGTTGAGTCCATATGGCCGCATCATCAGATGGGTCATAGGAATAATCTAAACGGTCGTCATAGGTAGCCATGGTTACTAGCTTACCACCAGCCCACCGTAACCCTGGTAAAATGCACTACAAAACAGACCAGGGTAAAAAGGAAACAGGGTTTTGTAAACAAACCGGACGGGGTTCCTTGATATACACCACAAACCGTGAAAAGCAAGTGAAAAAACCACGTCACTGACAGCCGCAGGCCGACCTGCGCTCAGCCCCAGTTCCTAGGGTTCTGCCATGCCCAGTAAAAAAACCTCCGTCGCTCCAAGAAATCGCTCCAAGAAACTCCATGAGGGCCTATATCAAACGTGCATGTGTTATAACTGCACATGCATTTTTTTACATAAAATGATAACTATGCAAAACTCCCTCACCTTGACATGTTTCAAAAGGAAATATTTAGCACTTAAATCTTATTTTAAGGGAAGATGACATTGAATTTTCCTCTCTCAATCATAGAAAAGGACCCTAGATTCATCCCCTTTGAGCAAAACCACCTAATGGCATTTGGAATTCCACTCAAGGGTCAAGGAACCCATAGAAAGGGAATGTGTTGTGGTTGGAGGCCTTGTTTAAAGTGATTAAGGAATAAAAGGAGGTTCATTTTCCTATGTAAGGACATCATTTTCCTTTTTAACCATGGTATAGATCCCTAGACCCATTAATGCTACCAAAAAAATTAACGATTGCATGCTCGACTAAAACAAGGTTTTTTTCTTAGGTTGAATACCTTAAGCAACTGCTCACACGAATAGATCACATATCAACACACCGATGTTTTACATGGTTAAAATCCACGAATATGGAAACAATCCACAACCCTAGGTAAATAGCGACTTGAGACAATATATAAATGCAAGAGGAAAATTAATTTAGATATGAGCTTCTCATTGTTCGGATATCCACATCATCTTTTTCAGGATCTTGCATGCAAATTAGGGTTTGCATGCAGAATCTAGGGTTGGCATGCACAGGCATGCACTGGCATGCATCCCAGTCACCAGTTTGATGCCTCCAGCACCTTATCCACTTCATTCTAGCACCCGGGAGCCACTTACCACAGAGTTTTAGCCCTCCTAAGCTGAAAGGCGCCCACTTCTCACCTACTGCCAGAGAAGGGCGCACTTGTTCACCTACCACTGCAGTTCCACTTCAGTTACATTCAGTTAGCTCCGATTCTCCCTGATTTGAGGCTAGTTTCACTCCCGACTGACTGTATCACTTCCGTTTTACCTCCAGTTTGATTAGGTGACTTGTTCTGACTTCAGTTATCCTCCCATGCGCCCCCATTGAGCCTCCAGATCCTAAATCAGTGCTACACACTTCAGTTACACTTATTACACTCAGTTAGACTCAGATTGACACCTGGATGACTGGTTGTTGTGATTGATGAGCACCACCGATGATTGATGAGGACTCCTAGATAGAGTCAAGCTACTCCATTCAGTGATTTGAATGACCTCCTTAGGCAATTCGAATTGCTCAATCATTGTGACAGTTTGTATTGTAATTCATTCACCCTTTCTAGGATAGAGAGCACTGCTGCATGTTTTGCACAGTTTTGCACCATATTTTCTATGTTCATCTGTTGTGATTGATTTACTTGTTCATTAGATATGCTGTGACTAATTTTACACTCATAATTGATCTTCAAGCAAATGACCCTCCATGCTTTTTAAATAGAGATCATGTACCAATTGGGTGTAAAGACACAACTAGCCATTACTATTGAGGCAAAGATGAAATGTCGAATCACTTTAGTCTATAACATATCATGACCATTGGATTACATACTTCCTTGAACATTTTCAATATGTAAATACCCATCATTGCTATTGAAAAAAACATAATGTTCATTGGTAAACCACTCATATTCAAAAGATTACTAATAGAGGGAATGAGTTTGTAGTTTGTAGGTGTCTTTTGTGGAAAATGAGACCGAGAATTGTAATATAAGTCACAAGGTTCACCCCATTGTACTGGTGTTTTGTTTTGCTTTTTGTTTTTTCCTTTATTCTTCCCCTATTTTTTTGGATTAGGGGTGTTTTCCACATTCAGTTGTTCAAACTATTGTACTTGTAGAACGGGGAAAGGTTGAACAAAATTGAACCTTGTATGGCGTGCATGATGAGAACTAGGGGGGCTAGGAAATATTGATTGTTCCCCCATGTTGGAGAAAGTTGGACTATATGGTCCAAGTGCCATTGGTGAAAAGGGTGGATTAGGCCTACTTTGAGGAATATTGATAGCCATGAATATAGGAGTACCACCTTGCGGCATGATAAGTGTAAGGAACCCATATGAGGTAGGGTCGTTCCCCTAATGGGAAATGGTCGCAATGATCCCATTGGCCATATGTGACATGTCAGGGGTGGTTTGATCCAATGACTGATGGTGAGTGGCACCATGTATGATTGTGTATAGATACCCTAATTGGGCATATTTTAAATCAAAATGTTTGGCTTTGAGGATGGCCTTGTCTTCAATTTGTGGCATGGTGGTTGGGATGCCTTTACAGATCATCGGTAAGAGAGACTTAAGGAAACAACCTAGTAAAAATTCAAGTTGGATTTTGATTTTACACAATGTGCATCACTAGTTCCATTAATGAATGTGGTCAATGATGTGTATAGATATGTTTTTCCAGAATTATGAAAGAATATCAAAGCCAAGGTGGTGGTGAATAGAGAGATGAAAATAAGTTAGGAACATAGTGGCGATGGACTCAAAAGTGACATGTGTTCTTGCTAAAATATTTACATACCATTTAACTATTGTTCCTATAAGGTTCCTTTGAAAGAGCCAAAGACGAATGGTGTCTTCGACTATGCTATTGGATGAAGACCATAGATGAAATGAGATCACATGGTTAGCTGGGAGACCCCCCTATTTTCCTTTATATTTGCAATGTCTAATGGTAACTTAACATACGTTTTAGGCCATCCCAATTCATGCTAGATAGGGTTATTGATAAGTTGAGATAAATATGGGAGATTTAAAAACTAGCCATGAATGGTAAACTAGTTTGATAAGGCCCTTCCACTATGTGAGGTGGGGTATGGGGATTCCTCTGCTTGATATGTGGGAGCTTCAAACTGGTGCATGAGGGGGAGTCTTGAGCAAGGAATTTCCAAGCACAAAATATATGATTACAATTTCCCACATGTGTGTTGAGTGGTGGCCTCTTGTGTCAAGGATGGGGGGGAGGTGTAGCATGAATTCATCCTATGTTGGGAGGAAGGCTTTGAATCCTCAAAGAACATCGAGGAGGTGGTAGGTCCACTATGTTTCTAGATGTGAGGGAAGAGTAAGAAAACATAACTAACTAAAAATCAACAAATGCAACATTATGATGGCATAGATTATAAATTAAAACGATAGTGCAAGATGGTATATCAAAAGAGCATAAATGTGGATTTTTAAAAGTACAAGTTTTCAATTATGTAGGGTTCTTTGTAATTTAGAGAAAAAATATTTTTATCCTATCTGACTTATCATCCTTCCTCTCAAAATAGTAACTAGGCCTTCCAATATCTTTCTTGTTGGATGGTTATGAACCCAGTGAATATGGCTAGTGAAGATTTGAATGAATTTGTTATAATGAGGGGTATTGAGGCTATGTTCTAGAAGGATTGGAAACATTTCCAATAATTAAAAAAATTTGATTCATTTACAAATGCATCCCGCAAATTCCACCAACTGAAAACGCTAGTTTTCAGCCACTAAGATACATGCATCAAGTGTGGATAATAGGTTCAACCTTGAATGGTCAAGTGTTGCCTCTACAAAAACATGGGTGGCTCAATGTGGCAAACAAAAACAACCCAACCTTGGATTTGACATCCTTGGGAAACATTCCTTCTTATCCAAGTTTGATCACACTTGCTATAGCACGATTTAAAGTTCCCTAAATGTCAACAACCACTAATGCTTTAAATGGAAAATATTGAGGGACGTAGTTTGGTGTAATACCCTCTCTACTACCTCAACTATTTGTAATGAGCCCTTTTCAAAATTTTATTAAAATGACAATTTTTCACTTTTTTCCCTAGTTTGACCTTTGACTAGTTTTGAGCTCTAGGTCCCCAAATTGCTCAAATCGCTCCCAAATCTTCTGAGAAGGTATATGGATGATGTTAGAACATAAATATGTATTTCAGGGATGCTTTTGGACCTTTCAAATACTTCTGCAAATCCTCTTTCAATTCTGGCCAATGTAGGGAACTTTACTAGTAATTTCCCTTCGACTAGTATTGGTCTCTAGGTCTCGAATTGACTCCAAATGCCTTCAAATATTCAAGGAAGGTGTATGAATGATATTATTACTTGAATATGATTTTCATGGATGATATATGGCCACCAAAATACCTCTTAAAACTCTCTTAAGATTCTGGACCAAGTATGCAATTTTACTAGTAATTTGGGGTTCAAATCCCCCTGTGGTAAGTACTGAAAATGGCTTCCCAAATTCCTCCAAAGCCACTCAAATTTCTGAAAATATGTATGGAATGTATTAAGTATGTTATTAAGGTCTCATGTGAACCATTAATTGATTATTATATCTGTTCCAACCCTCTCCCATTCAACTGCAAAAATCACCAATTCGACCCTTGGGGAAATGGCATTATTTCTTCTCCCAATGCAATTAAACTGAGTAAAAACACTTCAAATGATCAAGTGCAGTACATGAAACTTGTAAAATACATCCATGATAGTCAATTAATAAAAAATGCATCAAAGAATCATCCATTCATTCGAAATCATCATCAATACATTGGTTCACAACAAGGCAGTGGGGAAATGGCATTGTTCTTCCATTAAAAATGAGATTTATACATTTCTACTTGGAATTTCGACCTGAAACTTTATGGAGATGAATAAAAGAGTATTTAATTCATATTACAAAAGAAATGGGGCATTAGAAGCTCCCCCAAAGAGTACAATAGCTCACCAAAAACGCCCTCCCTCAAGGATCACGAATATGCCATCAAAACTGGAAATGGTTGAAGGAGTGAGCTGCAATAGAAGAAACCATGAGCTTCCCTGTAGCTTACACCTACAAATAAAGACTCCATTAAAGTTCCAAATGAAAGGTCTGAATGGCCTTTCCAATTGCTAACTTGGATGAGAATCTTTCACCCTCGAAATTGGCTAAGGAAAGCAACTAGTCATCCACTAGCTCTCCCTCTTCACAAATGCAATTGCAAATTCTACAAATGATCAAAAGCCAGTTTTCTTCTTTGTTATTGACATTTATAAAGTTCTAATGTCCTCCATGGGTCGAATTCCTTCCAAGAGACTCATGCCAACTCAAGTTGGGAAGAGATTACAAAGAACGCCACTTGTACAACAATTCCTAGCCTCCCACTTCCACCAAATCACATGTGGAAGCATCTTAGCTGCCCTAACACCCTTGAGCACCATCTTGGAGTCTATTTTTATCCTTGAGATGTCATATATGTCATATGTCAGCCTTCAGGTCTGATTTGTGTCATAGGTTTCATAGCATCTTCATCATTGTTGTCATAGAGCTAGGGAATCTAGCCCAAGTGTCTCACTAGCTCCAAATTGCCTCTTCCTCTTCCATGGGAGTTACTCTTCCTCTATATTTAGACCTTGGATGAGTCATGCTATTAATAATACCTTTTGGACTCCCCCAAGTATGTTACCATTCACCTTGAATTCGAATTGGTGAGAGAATGATGACAAGTGTAATGGGAAAATCTAGTCATATGTGGGTCCCACTTCCTCCATGTGTCTTCATGATCAAATGCCACTTTGATTTTCACTTGTATATATTTATTTAGCTCCTTTATTAAATATTTATGCCACTCTAATGTTCAAACACCATTTATTATCCCCATTATTCCAAATCCCAAAGCTTCCACCCCAAATCTAGGAAACTAGTAATTTTCCTCCTTGGCAATTATTTGACCTTTAACATCAATTTTACAAACTCTAATGAATATGGCCAATGTGATTAGGCCATTGTGACCCAATTCCAAATTTGGGACATGAAAAATCCTCCCTTTCCAATATTGCTTGTCCTTAAGCAATTTCAAACATGGGTGTTGAAGAACCTGCTTCCTGTATAATTCTTTGAAGTTGCCATTGAATTGCCCAACCTTGAGTCTTTCAGTTTCCATGAAGATTTTAGAGAGGAACCACCATGCTTGATGCTGCACTACTCTGATAAAATTCACTTTATTAAGTGGGAAATCCATCTCCCATACTGCTTGTTTCCCCAAAAACTTTGAAACCAATGAGATAAAAATTATTCCAGGGTCCCATTGCTTGTATTGCACCTCAATCATTAAGAGTGCTCTCCAACCCATACCATTAGATAAGAGGATTCTGGGATCCCATTTTCTTGTATGCATTCTTCCAAACATCATGAGTACAAAATATATATCATCAAAGTACATAATAACATAATGAAAATGTACATAAAGGAGATGCTTCATCAAAGAGTCATGAAAGTGCTTATACCTTCAAGCATGTAGACCACCATTTTCCAAGTGCATACAATCTTCAAGTGACCCATCAAATCTGCTCCAATGACATAGGTGAGGATCCCATGTCCGATAGTGGTGCTCCAAAAGAATGTGATATGCATCAAAATATTCAGCCATGCATTCTTTCATCCAAGAAGTGAATGAAGAATCTCCACTAAAATCTGAACCAAATAATGAGCAGGAAAAACAAGGAGACTTCAAAGGACTCAAAGAAGTCTCATCCATACATCCATGAGGATATGTATCATCATAAGGTAAAGCAATATGCTACTGCAATTCTAAATAATGAGGTACTCTATTCATGTCATCATCAAAAGGAGAGGTAGGAGTTTCATACCCCTCATGTGGGACCACTAGAAAAAAACCTTTCACCCAATTTTCATCCCAAAGTGATGTGGTTGGAAAATGAGTGTGGGGTGAAGAATTATGAACCAAATTTAATTCTTTACAACTCTTACCCATTGAAATATTTAATTCATCTTCTCCATAATTTGCTCATCCAACTATTGTGAGATCATGTACCTCTTCCAAGGCTTTGCAACTCTCTCCATGAGGCAACTCATAATCCCTTTGAACAAGGACACGTGCTTGTCCTTCTTCTTGTTTTAGTGTAGCATATTCAAGAACTTGCATATCAACATGTACTTCATGTTCCACAATTACATTAGGTTCCTCTTTTGTGACATAAATTATTTCATCCTTTTCCTTGAAAAGAGAACCATTGCTCATTATTTTTTCCGAGTTGCTTCCAAGTTCACTAAGCAACAATTTGAACTCTTGAAAGTATTGCCTCCACTTGTCTTCAAATGATGGTTTAAGTAATTTTCTAAACTTCTCATTCTTCTCTAAGGTTCCTTTCTCATTCTTACTCATGGTGACCAATGAATGCACTTCTTCTCCTACTTCTTCCCTTTCACCAAAGTAGATCCAGTTTCAGTTTCTAAGGGTGGTGGCTTATTTCTTTGAATCCTGGTCTTAATTAATGTTCTACCACATGAGGTGCCAAGACCATGCTCTGATACCACTGTAGTGACCCTTTTTCAAAATTTTATTAAAATGGCAAATTTTCACTTTTTTCCCTAGTTTGACCTTTGACTAGTTTTGAGCTCTAGGTCCCCAAATTGCTCCAATTGCTCCCAAATATTCTGAGAAGGTATACGGATGATGTTAGAACATAAATATGTATTTCAGGGATGCTTTTGGACCTTTAAAATACTTTTGAAAATCCTCTTTCAATTCTGGCCAATGTAGGGAACTTTACTAGTAATTTCCCTTCGACTAGTATTGGTCTCTAGGTCTCGAATTGACTCCAAATGCCTTCAAATATTCAAGGAAGGTGTATGAATGATATTAGGACTTGAATATGATGTTCAGGGATGATATATGGCCACCAAAATACCTCTAAAAACTCTCTTACGATTCTAGACCAAGTATGCAATTTTACTAGTAATTTGGGGTTCAAATCCCCCTGGGGTAAGTATTGAAAATGGCTTCCCAAATGCCTCCAAAGCCACTCAAATTTATGAATAGAGGTAGGGAATGTATTAAGGATTTTATTAAGGTATCATGTGCACCATTAATTGATTATTATATATGTTCCAACCCTCTCCCATTCAACTGCAAAAATCACCAATTAGACCCTTGGGGAAATGGCACTATTTCTTCTCCTAATGCAATTAAACTGAGTAAAAACACTTCAAATGTCAATTACAGTACATGAAACTTGTAAAATACATCCATGACATTCCATTAATCACAAATTCATCATAGAATCATCCATTCATTCTAAATCATCATCAATACATTGGTTCACAACAAGGTAGTGGGGAAATGGCTTTGTTCTTCCATTAAAAATGAGATTTATACATTTCTACTTGGAATTTCAACTTGAAATTTTTTGGAGATGAAGAACAGAGTATTTAATTCATATTAAAAAATAAATAGGGAATTATAATCTCCCCTAAAGAGTACAATAGCTCACCAAAAATGCCCTCCCTCAAGGATCAAGAATATGCCATCAAAACTGGAAATGGTTGAAGGAGTGAGATGCAATAGAAGAAACCATGAGTTTCCCTGTAGCTTACACCTGCAAATAAAGACTCCATTAAATCTCCAAATCAAAGGTCTGAATGGACTTTCCAATTGCCAACTTGGATGGGAATCTTTGACCCTCGAAATTGGCTAAGGCAAGAAACTAGTCATCCACTAGCTCTCCCTCTTCACAAATGCAATTGCAAATTCTACAAATGATAAAAAGCTGATTTCCTTCTTTTTTATTGACATTTATAAAGTTCTAATGTCCTCCATGGGTCGAATTCCTTCCAAGAGACTCATGCCAACTCAATTTGGGAAGAGATTCCAAAGAACGCCACTTGTACAACAATTCCTAGTCTCCCACTTCCACCAAATCACATGTGGAAGCATATTAGCTGCCCTAACACCCTTGAGCGCCCTCTTGGAGTCTAGTTTTAGCCCTGACATGTCATTTATGTCATATGTCAGCCTTCAGTTCTGATTTGTGTCATAGGTGTCATAGCATCTTCATCATTGTTGTCATAGAGCTAGGGAATCTAGCCCAAGTGTCTCACTAGCTCCAAATTGCCTCTTCCTCTTCCATGGGAGTTACTCTTCCTCTATATTTCGACCTTGGATGAGTCATGCCATGAATAATACCTTTTGGACTCCCTCAAGTATGTTACCATTCACCTTGAATTCGAATTGGTGAGAGAATGATGTCAAGTGTAATGGGGAAATCTAGCCATATGTGGGTCCCACTTCCTCCATGTGTCTTCATGATCAAATGCCACTTTGATTTCCACTTGTATATATTTATTTAGCTCATTGATTAAATATTTATGCCACTCTAATGTTCAAACACCATTTATTATCCCCATTATTCCAAATCCCAAAGCTTCCACCCCAAATCTAGGAAACTAGTAATTTTCCTCCTTGGCAATTATTTGACCTTTAACATCAATTTTACAAGATCTAATGAATATGGCCAATGTGATTAGGCCATTGCGAGCCAATTCCAAATTTGGGACATGAAACTATTCTACAATGGGAAATACAATGGTAATGAACCGAGGAGTGTTAAATTTTGAGCATTAATTCACAATACTCTAGGATCTTTACAGAGAGAACAACATGTACAGTATATCAATACATATCAATCATAACAAGCATGTCAATCATCACAAGAATCAAAAGCATGAGAGACAATAGACACACAGAGTTTCTGTGGGGAAAACCCTAAGGTGAAAAACCCCACAACTTCCTCAGAGATAGAAAGAGCAATGGCTCAATCAAAGTACAACCAAATACATAGAGACAGTCTTCTCGTAGCAGATGATCCTCCTCCTCACATGTGAGCCACTTTCCGAGTGAAGGAAGAGTGAGTTCTGAGTGATCCAAATAGAGATCTCCCGATCTCTATTTATACTTGTTCTGTTTTCCCAGTGACCTTATGGGTCCGACTTGTCTAGCTAGGTACATCAACCATATATTACATAAATCAGGGCCGACCCCACACATGGTGGTCTAATAACCCATCGACAAGTTAACATACTTGCAACACTTGTCAATACACATGACGACACTTCCGTATAGAGGAATGGCACATATCTATAGGAGTATAATAATATATAAATGAAATAGATGGATGACATACATTCCGAAGTTACATATACATCAACACTCCCTCTTAACTAGGAAGGTATTTCTCGACACAGGTCTACTAGCACAAGTATTCTTCTCT
The DNA here is from genome assembly GCA_027924585.1 of Larix kaempferi. Classification (NCBI taxonomy): domain Eukaryota; kingdom Viridiplantae; phylum Streptophyta; class Pinopsida; order Pinales; family Pinaceae; genus Larix; species Larix kaempferi. The sequence goes on along the minus strand of BSBM01000337.1, from coordinate 7,186,617 downwards.
AGATCATTGTCATCAATGCATCGTCCTCGAATCATCGTCATCGTCACTACTGCTGCTATCTCAAACAATCTCTGAATCTACTCATCATAGGAAGTTCTATAGAGCCAGTCTTTTTTCATACTGGATGTAGGCCCACCACCTACAGGTCTTCATCATCACTGGCCATACTGTGGAATCCTCAGGACTTATTACGTGCATCACAAAACCTCGAAAGAGCATCCCAGGATGTTACGGGTATGTAACTCCGACCTATAGGATCTCCCAGGGTGCTATTACATGTGACCCCACCACAAAACCTCAAAAGAGCATCCCAGGATGTTACAAGTACACAACTTCGACTTGTAGGATCTCCCAGGGCACAAATTACATGTGGTCACCACAAAACCTCGCAAGAGCATCCCAGGATGTTACGAGTACACAACTCTGACCCGAAGGATCTCTCAGGGCACAAATTACATGTGGTCATGGAAAAACCTCGAAAGAGCATCCTAGGATGTTACGGGTACACAACTCTGACCTGAAGGATCTCCCAGGGCCCAAATTACATGCCATAGGACAAAACATCGCAAGAGCATCCCTGAAGGATCTCCCAGGGCATAAATTACATGTCCTCCCAAAGAAATGTCTCGAAAGAGCATCCCAGGCTGTTACGGGTACACAAATCTGACCTGAAGGATCTCCCAGGGCACAAATTACATGTCCTCCCAAAGCAATGTCTTGAAAGAGCATCCCAGGCTATTACGGGTACACAACTCCGACCTATAGGATCTCCCAGACATGCTCATCTGCACAACCTGATCCACGACCACAAAGTATCATCTTGATACTCACTATACATCATCCTGATGTACACATGATCATCCTGATCATCATCACTGCATCGTCCTGATGCATGTCATCTAGAGCAACATTCTGAAGCTCGTCATCCATGATCATCCTAATCATACAATGCATCTACCTGATGCATACCAAGTATCTACCTGATACATATCATCATACATGATCCACCCGATCATACAATGTATCCACCTGATATATATCAACATACATGATCTACCTGATCATACACAGTATCCACCTGATACATATACAGATACATGGTCCAAGCATCCAACATGATGCATATACAAATACATATAAATGATCCAACTGATCATATCCAACATCCAACATGATGCATACATATACATACAAATGATCCAACTGATCATATACAACATCCAACATGATGCATACATATATTATAAATGATCCAACTAATCATATCCAGTATCCAACATGATGCATACATATACATATAAAGAGCAGTAACTGGACCATTGTCCTGATGCTCATCATCCAACGCTTACATCCACAGCCATGTGAAGGATCCTCCTTCCAACATGCTTGGAATGGCTTCTGCAAATGTGTCCATCACTTCTTCCTCGAAGTGTCATTAATCTAAAGAACACCAAGCCTCTCTTTGAAGTGCTCGAACTTCACTCTAGCTAGTGGTTTTGTCAGCACATCTGCAATCTGCTCGTCCGTCGCAACATACAGGAGCTTCACTGCTCCTCTCTGCACCATATCCTTGATATAGTGGTATTTGATCTCTGCATTAGAGATATTTTGAGGTCAAAAAATGGCCTCCTAAGAGATGTACTACAAAAATATGAGATATATTAAAATATTATGAATTGGGGGTTTTATGGGGTAGGTATATATGACAAGTCACCTCCCACACTATATTCTATGCACAATATAAATAACCATGATTGAGTTTCTTTTCAAAATTCACTAGAAATAAAATTAATAAAATAAGTCTACATTGATGTGACTAAGATTCATTGTAAATTCCCAAAAATTTATTGTCCTTTAGCATTTATTTGTCTTGAACTTGCAAATGAAATGAAATAATAAAAAATATTTTTAAGAGCTATTTTTTTAATTTTATGTTGATTTTTAATATTTAGTATTTTTCTCATGAATTTAATATAATGTAATTTAATTGAGAATTTATTTACATGTAAAATGTTAATAATATTATTATAATCCACATTGCATTATTATTATTATTATTTATTAAATCTATTATTATTCTTTATTAGTTTGACATTATGTTATTAAATAGAATGGAGTGAATATATAATTTAAAATTAAAAACATAAAAATGATAATATATTGTTTTATAAAAAAATGTGAAAGGACTTTCTTTATGAATTAAGAGTACTTCACTTGAAAATGACAATAATATTATTTTATGAGAAAGTGTGAAAAGGCATTCATTATGAGTACTTTACTTGAAAATGACAATAATATTATTTTATGAAAAAACTATCATTGTGAGTACTTTACTTTATGACTTAAAAGTACTTACACCACTACCTTGGTTAACTATGTGTTTTCATTCACCATAGAAAATTTGACAAATAAGCATTCTTAACTCATGCAATGCCACCTCAACAAGGGGGATGATGTCATCTACTAGAATGTGATTGGTTGTTTTTTATAGTACATTTTCTTTGTTTTGAGGCCATTTTTTGACCTCAAAATTTCTCTAATGGTGTGTTTCGACTTGTCATGAAACACTAGGTTCTCAGATAGCTTCATACAACTCTGGTTATCACAGAAGATACCAGTAGCATCCAACGGGAGATCAAATACCTCAGACAATAGTTTCCAAATCCATACTACCTCACATCTAGCCGAACAGGCTGCAACATACTCTGCCTCGGCTATACTCAATGCTACGTAGGACTGCTTCCTGCTAAACCAAGAGATCACACACGATCCCATAATGAAGCAGCACCTAGATGTGCTCTTCCTATTTGTAACACTGCCTGCCCAATCTGAATCAACATAACCTTGCAGGTTAAACTTTTGATGCGCTTCATACTTGAGCCCATAATCAACTTTACCCTTCAGGTACCTCAGAATATGATTTACAGCAACCAGGTGAACACTCCTCGGATCCATCAGGAACTGGCTCAATGTGTTCACCGCAAAGCAAATATCTGGTCTCGTGTTCATTAGGTACATCAAGGACCCAATCATCTGACGATACATAGAGACATCAACCGGCTCAGATGAAGCATCACATAGAAGCTTCAGATTCGATGCCATAGGTGTGGCCATGGCCTTGCAATCCATCATCCTGAACCTCTTTAGGATATCTATAGTATACTTGCCTTGTCCAAGGAAGATCCCATTTGCACTCTGCCACACCTCCATACCTAGGAAATAGTGCATCATTCCCAAGTCCTTCATATCAAACTCGGCAGCAAGATTTCTCTTTGTATCGGCAATCAATCTGTCATATCCTGTTACAAACAGGTCATCTACATACAGGAGTAGAATCACAGGATTTCCTTCCTCAACTTTGTAGTAAAGGTTGGAATCTACTTTACACTTGGTAAATCCCAAACTAGATAGGAAACTGTCCATCCTACCATACCAAGTTCTGGGAGCTTTCTTCAATCCATACAAGGCTTTCTTCAATATACACACATATGACTCCCTGTCATGTGTTTCAAAATCGAGTGGCTGCTCCACATACACTTCCTCTTTGACTACACCATTCAAGAAGGAAGTCTTGACATCCATCTGGTGTATCTTCCATTTCATCGTTGCAGCCAGGGAAATTACTGATCTGATGGAAGTGTACCTGACTACAGGAGCAAAATTTTCTTCATAGTCTATTCCCTCTTTCTGAGAGAAGCCACGAGCTACAAATCTTGCCTTGTATTTCTCTATGTTGCCATATGCAGCATGCTTGATCTTGTAGATCCATTTGGAAGTCACAACATACTTCCCTTCAGGTCTTAGGACAACATCCCAAACATCATTCTTCATTATTGATTGGTATTCTTAGACCATGGCATCCTTCCATTCTTTCTTTTCCGCTGCTTCTTCATAACTGGAAGATTATTTGTTCATGATATCACAGAGTAAAACAACATAGCTGGTATGAGATCTAGTTCTCTTCTTTGCTTTTTGTTCTTCTTCTGGAATGCAAAATATTTCTGCATCTTGAATGAGCTCTCTAGCCCATGCAAGTTTCCTCTTGTGAGAGTTGTTCTCACGTGGTGGATCTACAAGTTGTCGGGGATCTTTAATTTCACGATCAACATCTGGAATTGCTTCAGTCATGGTAGTGTCTTGAAATCTAGTTTTCTTAGGTTCTTCATAATCTTCAACAAGTGTCTTTCTTGATTTGATGAATGCTGAGTTTTCATCAAATGTCACATCCTTGCTGACATCAATCTTCTTGAACCCTGGAAAGTATATTCTGTAAGCCTTCGAGCTTTCACTGTAATCCACAAAGATACCCTTCTTTCCTAAAGGATCTAGCTTGCTCCTCTTTTCCTTTGGAACATGAGTGTATACTGGACAACCAAATATTCTGAGATGGCTGACTTCAGGTTTCTTACCAAAGAAGACCTCTTCTGGGGTATTGTTGTCCAATATCTTGTGGGGTGTTTTGTTCTGCACATATATAGCTGTTCTAGCCTGCTTCTTCCCATAGATGTATAGGTAGATCCTGGTCATGCAGCATTGCCCTTGCTGCTTCCATGATTGTTCTATTCTTTCTTTCTGCAACTCCATTCTGTTGTGGATTGTAAGGAGCGGTCAACTCCCTCTTAATCCCTGAATCACTGCATAGCTTCTTAAAGTCACCTGAGGTGAATTCTCCACCATTATCAGATCTGAATGTTTTGATCTTCTTATCAGTTTGGTTCTCCATCAAGGTTTTGAATTCCTTGAATTTATCAAATACTTCATCTTTTTCTTCAAGAAGTAAACCCAAGTCTTCCTGGAGAAGTCATCAATGAAAGAGACATAGTAAACATACCCACTTAGAGAACTGGATGACATAGGACCACATACATCGGAGTGGATGATTTCCAAGATACCTTTTGCCTTGCTTTCACTGCTTGAAAATGCCTTCTTAATGTTCTTTCCTTTTTCGCATCCTTTGCAAACACCTTCATGCTTGGTCTTAATTTCAGGAAGACCTTCTACAGCCTTACTTGAAATTGGTAATTCCCTGTAGTGCATATGTGCAAGTCTTCTATGCCAAAGTTCACTTGGCTCCATGGAATCATGCACCATGGCATGTTCAGGTTGTCCCTTCAATTTATACAAGCCTCCCTGTTTCTCTCTAATCACTACTGCATCATCGATAGTTTTACCTTTTGGCCACATTAGAACTTGGCCATCCACAAATGCAACCCTCATACCTTTTGCATCTAATGCAGATATGGAGAGTAGGTTCTTTAGGATCCTAGGTACATAAAGGACTTCTTTCATCTTCAAGGATTTTTCAGAATCTAGGTTGTAGGAGGCTTCACCACTTCCTTTGATGGGGTATTGATAGTCATCCCAAGTTTCACTTTATGGGGTGATTCATGTTCAGATAGATTTATAAAAGATTCTTTAAACCCAGTCATGTGTTTGGAAGCCCCACTGTCAATAAGCCAATCATTATAACCATGAGAGATAGTACCTGTGAAAGCAGAGATTAGAACATACTCTTCTTCACTTGATGAGTCATCATCACTTTCTGCCCTAGCCTTCTTCTTTGGAGGTTCATCATCTTCGGCAGCATGAGCATGGAAATTTCTTTTGCTGCCCTTCTTCTTCTCCTGGAGTTGTTGTTGTTGTTGTTATCCCTTTTGTTCTTGGGACATTCTGAAGCAAAGTGACTCTTCTCATTGCATGTGAAGCACCTTAAGTCCTTCTTATTCTTTTGGTGATAGTGAGTGGATCTCTTCTGTTGAGAGTGCTCCCTCTTAGGCTTGCTTCTTTTGGTGTGAGCTGCGAGAGCTTGATCTTCATTACCCATGTTTTCTTCTCGTGCCACAAGCCTAGCTTCTTCTTGAGAGCATTCCTCCCATAGTCTACTGAAAGAGATCAATTTATTTCTTGCACATATTCCTTGAATAAAGGAGTCCCATGACCTAGGTAGGCCATTCAGAGTGGTCATAACAACTTCACCATTGTCCACTACTTCATCCACAGCTTCAAGTTGTTCCTTGATCTGAGAGACCTTGGAGAAGTAAGATTGAATGGTCATTAGAGAGATTTTGAGGTAAAAAAATGGCCTCCTAAGAGATGTACTACAAAAATATGAGATATATTAAAATATTATGAATTGAGGGTTTTATGGGGTAGGTATATATGACAAGTCACCTCCCACACTATTTTCTATGCACAATATAAATAACCATGGTTGAGTTGCTTTTCAAAATTCACCAGAAATAAAATTAATAAAATAAGTCTACAATGATGTGACTAAGATTCATTGTAAATTCCCAAAAACTTATTGTCCTTTAGCATTTATTTGTCTTGAACTTGCAAATGAAATTAAATAATAAAAAATATTTTTAAGAACTATTTTTTTAATTTTATGTTGATTTTTTATATTTAGTACTTTTCTCATGAATTTAATATAATGTAATTTAATTGAGAATTTATTTACATGTAAAATGTTAATAATATTATTATAATCCACATTGCATTATTATTATTATTTATTAGTTTGACATCATGTTATTAAATAGAATGGAGTGAATATATAATTTAAAATTAAAAACATAAAAATGATAATATGTTATTTTATAAAAAAATGTGAAAGCACTTTCTTTATGAATTAAGAGTACTTCACTTGAAAATGACAATAATATTATTTTATGAGAAAGTGTGAAAAGACATACATTATGAGTACTTTACTTGAAAATGACAATAATATTATTTTATGAAAAAACTATCATTATGAGTACTTTACTTTATGACTTAAAAGTACTTACACCACTACCTTGATTAACTATGTGTTTTCATCCACCATAGAAAATTTGACAAATAAGCATTCTTAACTCATGCAATGCCACCTCACTAAGGGGGATGATGTCATCTACTAGAATGTGATTGGTTGTTTTTTATAGTACATTTTCTTTGTTTTGAGGCCATTTTTTGACCTCAAAATTTCTCTAATGCTCTCCATTCAACATTTTGACCCCTTTCAATTGATTTCGCAGAGTCATCTTCTGATTTATGTTCTTCCCTTCAAATAACTTGGTCAGGGAGTCAAACATCTCTTCGAGTGTCTTTAGAGATGACACATGAGGTATGAGATAGTCTTTGATAGAATCAACAATGATTCTCTTTGCCTTGACTAAGTTCTTCTTATGCAAAACCTTAGCCTCTTCATCCTCTAGGATAGGGACCTCAGAGCTGATGTAGGAGTCCAATTCATTTTCTTCTAGGGTTAACCCAATCCTATACTTCCATGCTCGGAAGTTATCAACCCCTTCAAGCTTATCCTCAAGCTTGGTGTGGTGAGACATCTTAAAGAATACTTCAAATGGAAATAGAAAATATTTAGGTCTTACCACTTGCTTTGCTGAAAAACTCGATCTGGTCCCGGATTAGGGTTTGTCGAAAAAACCCTTAAACATTCAAAATGTGAATTTCAACTTTCTGAAAGGATAGAAAGATGCGCCTTGATGAGCTGATCATCCTGGTATACTCAGAATTTGATTTATGCAAAGTTTCACCCTTCAGAAGTGCCTTTTAGTCTTCCCGGATTCACTAAGGAGGACCCTGAATTAGGGTTTGAGTTTCCCGGAGATTTACTCAGCCAAAAATCTCGATCCAAAGCTATAAACTTAGAGTTTTCCAAGGAGCTTCTAGCTATGTCTTCATATTTTAGAAATTCCTATTGTTTTGGAAACCCTATTTTTAAGGGCCAAATCTGAAAATGCTCAGAATTGAATTTTGATTGGACAGATAGATTCTCCTTGATGAGTATAGTCAATCTACTATACTGCTTTTCCAAAATCTGTGGAGAGAAACCCAATAAACAAGAAACCCTAGTTTTCGTCACTGCACAATGTCTTCTTCTCAGGTTAGCTCTGATACCATGTTAAATTTTGAGCATTAATTCACAATACTCTAGGATCTTTACTGAGAGAACAACATGTACAGTATATCAATGCATATCAATCATAACAAGCATGTCAATCATCACAAGAATCAAAAGCATGAGAGATAGTAGACACACAGAGTTTCCGTGGGGAAAACCCTAAGGTGAAAAACCCCACAACTTCCTCGAAGATAGAAAGAGCAATGGCTCAACCAAAGTACAACCAAATACACAGAGATAGTATTCTAGTAGTAGATGATCCTCCTCCTCACATGTGCGCCACTTTCCGAGTGAAGGAAGAGTGAGTTCTGAGTGATACAAATAGAGATCTTCCGATCTCTATTTATACTTGTTCTGTTTGCCCAGTGACCTTATGGGGCCGACTTGTCTAGCTAGGTACATCAACCATATATTACATAAATCAGGGTCGGCCCCACACATGGTGGTCTAATAACCCATCGGCAAGTTAACATACTTGCGACACTTGTCAATACACATGACGACACTTCCGTATAGAGGAATGACACATCTCTATAGGAGTACAATAATATATAAATGAAATACATGGATGAAATACATTCCGAAGTTACATATACATCAACAAGGAGAGGTAAAGTGGTCGGGAATCCATGAGTTCATTGATGGTAGTAATTCTAGTCCCTCAGGAGTACTGAAGTTGAGGTAAGTCTTAAGTAGGATAAGTTACTACTCACCGATTATTAAATAATGAATTTATATGATTTCTTATTGAATAAATCTAATTACTACTATCATGAACCTAAGGACTGAATGATTATCATAAGTCAAGTACTTAATTATTATCACCTCGAGTATAAGGAGAAAGACCTCGTGTACAACTTCCTATCGAAAAATCATAAAACATGGTACTAGACATAAACAATCACTTTAGTGATACGAGGAAGATATCATCACACAAGCCAAAATAGATCTCGAACAATCCACCCCAACACTAGACATGGTAGACTCAATATTTTATCTCCGTTACGTCAGGGATCCTTCCCATTCATACTCCCGTGCAAGGATAACCCATGTGTGTAAACTACTCTGTCAAGCTAGCTAGATTTAATTACACACCAAAATCCCTAAATTTGGTAGGGTCCCATTGGTAAATGGTAATACATCATGAACCCTTCTCTCACTAGAGGCTCAAGATTTCCTTGAAAAATGCTAATCCTTACCCATACAACACACACTATACAAGGACTATGAGTAAAACCCACCTTGGTTCATGGTCATGATACTTATGCTAAAGGCTAAAACTCATCATCCTCCTTACTAAACTACTCTCTTGATAACTTGCTAGCTATCAATCCTTTCATCACTATGATGACACAAAAACATTACTAGGCTCAACTCCTCCCTAGGTGATACTATACCATCTATACACAATATTTACAGTTTAACACTCCCTTATTGTTCATACAAGTTACATCCATAACTAATTCTACCACTTGCTTACTAAGGGATGATGAACCTCAAGTTATTTATCATGCACCATCCATTGTTCCAACAGTTTCTTCCCCAACTATAGACTTATTTCCTTATTTCACCCCAAAACTTAATACACATCAAGTTACACTTACATGGTTAACAATGAGTTCAATTTATACTCCACATAAGAATTCTTGATTCCATGCTCCATCCCATAATGGTTAAAATTAGGCTATAGTTATAGTCGTTATTTTGTTGTAACATTATTTACCACAACTTGCTTGAACCTATATAGTTTTAGGACACGTATCAAGACTCTTTTTCTAATTGAATTATTCTAATAAGATGTATTTAACACCTAAGTCACACATATTTTTAATCACATTATGATACATACACAGATTGCAAGGAACCCTTTGGAATATGAGACTATAGGAAGTCACGAATGATTGATTGAGCGTAAAATATTCAAGAGTCGTAGTGTCCTACTTGATCATTGACTATTGTCCATAATCTTACATCACAAGATGGAACACATATTTAGGAGCAATATTATATAGGTTTAGTGTATTTCATATTTTAGGTATATTATCTTTTTCATTGATTAGGCCATGCACATGTCAAATATGTATACCTTTCCCTCATCCATTAAGCTTAGGTTCTTTACAACATTGTACACATATCTTTAGTCCCTATTTACTTGCAACATATACCATCAACGTCATGCAACATCCATTGAAATTTATTTTTAGAGAAAAGGACAGAAGAAAAATAAATAATTAAATCAATATGGATTCGTCAGCTATCATTACCATGTGGAAATTGAAGGAAAATGAGTCCATTTTAGATTGATTTATTATAACAATCGGCAAGCATGAAACCAAGTTTTGCATTATGTTCTATGTCACACGCTTAAATTGTATCTATATGCGCATTCACACATGTGTGCATTAGCCTAATTATCCCTCGGTTTGCTTGTACTAAAGTGTTACCGATATCAAGGCCAACATGCCTAGGAAAATTAGGGGTAAGGTAGTTGGTTACCACTTCGCCACCTATTGCATGGAGTGAAGCATGATTTAGGCATAACGCCTTGTCTTGTCCTATCTTCGTACCTTTGTAACCATCTATGGTCACATCTGACTATTCATCACCACATCATCTCTATCTAAGTCAAGTGTACAATGGCACTATGCAATCCCCATGTATGACACCACCGTTGAGAGCCATGGGGTAAGACACTATGTCTTAACGAATGCATGGAATGGCCTCATCCTTGTGGATTAAGTAGTCGTCTATGACCACAGCTATTACTGTAGTATGCTTGATGTAATTCCTAGAACTAATCGAGGATAGGCTTATTCAAATGTTGATTGGTTCAAGAAATCTAACGATAATAATAATGTTGTAAGTTTAGAGTCGATAAGTAATCCCTCTTCTCTTTCCTTTTTTTTAATTTATATATATGTTTAACAAGAGTCACATGCAACAATGTCAGTGACAGAGCACGAAAATAGAGTTTGCAAAGAGGACTATTCAAAAAAAGCAACAGGAGCTAAGAAAAGGAAAAATAAATTGCAATTTCAATCGGAATGAAAGAAATATTTGCAAAGGCATGTGGAAATATTGCGACCAATATTTTATTATGGAAGGCATGTAGCAATCAAAATATGAAGAAAGAGAGGGATCTCTTGTGATAAGAAGTGAGAAAGTTTGGATTAGCCTAGAGTTCCATTCAGTATCGAAGGATTCGATAGCACTTTCATTTGGGGCACCCAACTTACCAACAAACTTTTGTCTTTCACCTTATCAAAAACTCAGCAAGTAGTATGTTAGAATGACCATCAATCAAATCCGAACGAATAACCCACAAGAAGGGTTGCTTGCTTGTCTCTAAACCCCATGCAATCTATAAGAGCTCCTCCCTTGACATAACAACAATACTCCCAAACAAACATAAATAACTTATTCAATAGGGTTCCTTGCAGTTCAACCATTTTCTTTAGTCCAAATGCTTGCAAACATATCAAATATTCTATGATTTACATATTATGAAAGGAAACCTAGAGGACCTATCATATACAAAGGGGGATGTCTATCCCTGAGTACCTCAATTACAAGACGGTTGAGCTCCTCAGAGGTATTAAGTAATATCAGATTGTCTTCCATAGCAACATGAGCTTCACTTTCCTTGACTTTCTCAAGTGGATTTAAACATGTCTATTAATCGAATATAGAATTTAAAAGATATTTTGAACCTTGGTAAGAAGTCATTCTATTTTCACATAAAAAATCAAAACATTTAGTGAATAAAAAAATGTGAGACTTTGGTAAAGATGCATCTCATAGACCATTCCATTAAATTACTCCTTATACCATTGGTTACGATGAAACCTCATAAACCAACCAAAGAAATTTCCTCCTTATGTACTGTCTTCTTCGTGAATTGAAATAAGGGTCAAACTAAATAATTTTCTTTGAAGGAACATAGTCTAAAAAGGGTGGAAGCATAAAAAATGAAATAAAGACTTGATCAAAGGAAAGGCCGAAACCCTTTCCAAGATCGACATCTCCATGCGGCACAAATTGTGGCAAATATGGTAAATGAAAAATGGAATCTCCACACGCAACTTGGGAGAAAAAGAAATGAATTTAAAGTACAAGGAATTAAATGTGTACCAACCATCTTTGCACGTAGATCTACATGGAATGAGGGTCATTCACCCACAACCACAGCCATGATGAGGCTATAAAATGTTCAGCAGGTTATAACAGATGGAAGCCAACGAAAAAGCAAGGCAACCAACGAAAAAGCAAGGGGATTGTCGCAAAGGAAGAGGGAAGCCTACAAATTAAAAAAAAAAAATGCAGAAGTGGACCGGTCAGGATCAACACGCGACAAAGGTTGAAACTTTGTTTCTATTTATCTTGTTTACTTTAGGATTAATATTTTTATTTAACAGTAGAGTTTAAGGATTAGAGAATTTGCAAATTTATATAGAAAACTTGTAATTATTTATTTTTATAACTTCATTACATAATGTAATAGTTTGGATTGTGCTTTTTATAATGGGATGGTATACAAAATAGAACCTTAGTTTCACGAAAGAAAATTTGAACTTGATATAACACGAATCATATGGATTAATGGCTTACTTTTTTTTACAATGTAGCATTTTAATGATGTTCAAGTTTGGGGTTTGCACATGAACATGTGGTTCGATTAAAAAGCAATAAGACTTTCTCTTTGTCCATCCAGGTCAAAATCTCACTAAGCTTTATTTTAAAAAGAAAGCAAGGTTGGTGGGGGATCATAACACAAGTCACCCTACGGGAATACTTTCTTGCTTAACAATACACACGACACAAACCACAATGATTACACAAACAAGGTGTAAAACAGGATGCCAGAAGTGGCTTTATATTACTTCTCTCGATTCGGTTACAATGCGGAATAACTGTAAACAAATAACTAACTACAGTCGGCCTCAACCGTTACAAATTAGAAGTAACTATGGCGTGTTCTCCCTGTGTGTCGACCTCACCCTCTCCTCTTCAACACTAAACGCTGAGCTATGGCTCGATCTCAATTCTCTCCTTAGCTGGCGTGACTCTTCACAACTCCTCCCGGCTCTGCTCTCTGATTCTGCTGATCAAAGACTGAAGATCTTGATGATCCTCCCCTACATCTTCTACCCCGCTGCTGGTGTTCCCGAGACTGCTACAATCCCCGAGACACGCATCCTCCTATTCACTGATCCTTCCAAATCCTACGAACCTGCACTGTCAGCTCCTAGCCGTGCTCTAAAGCCTCTGTCCATGACGTCACCTATCATGTCCTTCACCAACTCACAATAACTGTATTAACTTCCTTAGCAACCCTGAACAGCTACCAGGCACAGTTTCTTGACTTTCCTGTCGGCTTGTTTCTCATCTCCTGCGGTTCGCCAGTCCTCCCCTTCCGCCACGCTTAGCTCTGCCAAAACTGTTGTGTCGTGGTTCGACCACTCGTCGACTACTCGACGTCCTACTCCACTTGTCGTCTATCGACTAATTCCTGTCGATTCTCAACCCCTCTCAACGTCTGCTGTGTTTCCTAGTTGGTCGAACCTCGACTGCTTCTGCTTGACTTGTTGACTTCGACAAGTCAACCCGCTCTCCGCACCAGTGGTCATCGGCACTCCCACTAGTCGGCTCTTTTCGGTCGATCAACTTCTACTGATCTGCTTAGGCTCTGATGCTCCTGCATCAGAATCCCCAGGAAAAAAGGAATTTGACTGCTCCGTCAGTCTCCTGAACTCCTCTTTGGAAATCCATGTCGCTTCCTGCAACTCATCATTCGTCCATCGCACCAAGTATTCCTTCATTCGCGATCTATGGGTACGCTCCACTTTGCATTCTTCAATTACTTATGCGATCTTCTCTTTATGTCAGTCTGGAACCTGCTCTGTCCAGTCGATGTTTATCACTTCTTGTCTTCTACTGCTTGACCCCTTTTCAAATTTGTACAGGTCTAAGACATTGAACGTTGCTGAAATGTTCAAGTCTTCCGGCAATTCCAACACATAAGCATTGTCCAAAATCTTCTTCAGAATCTTGCATGGTCCTATCTTTTTCAGCTTCATCTTTTTGTATGTTCCTGTCGAAAATCTTTCCTTCCGTAAGTATGCATAGACTAAGTCCCCTTCCAGGAACGATTGTAACCTCTTTTTCCTGTTGGCTCTTAATTTATATGCCGCATTACTCTTCTCTATGCACTTTCGCACATTTTCATGAACTTCATGCATATGCTCTGCGAACGATTCTGCATCCGCGCTCTTCTTGGTTTCTGTTGGCAACTCGACCAAATCCACCACTCCATGTGGGATTCTCCCTTGAACAATCTGGAATGGGCTCAATCCCATCGACCAATTCATAGAATTGTTATATGCAAACTTTTCCTGTGCCAACACACTTTCCCACTGTTTGGGTCTGTCGGCAGCTAGACATCTCAGAAGGTTTCCCAAACTTCTATTGACCACCTCAGTCTGTCCGTCCGTTTGCGGATTATGCGTCGAACTAAATTGCAACTTCGTGTCTAGTTTCTTCCATAGAGTTCTCCAGAAATTCCCCATGAATTTTGTATCCTGATCCGACGTGATACTCTTTGGCAACCCATGCAATCTGACTATCTCCTTGAAGAATAGTTCAGCAATCCCTATCACGTCACTCATCTTCTTACATGGTATGAAATGTGCCATCTTCGAAAATCTGTTGACTACAACAAATATTGAGTCACTCCCCTACTGAGTCTTCGGTAACCCTAACACAAAATCCATGCTAAGATGCTCCCAAGGGTTATATGGTACTGGAAATGGTGTATACAACCCTGTGTTTTGACTCCTTCCCTTTTCCAACTGGCAAACTTGACATTGTCGAACCTACCTTCCGACATCTGTCCACATTCTTGGCCAGAAATACTTCTCGTCAACCAGTGCTTTGGTCTTGTCGATGCCAAAGTGTCCTGCTAACCCGCCATTATGAAATTCTCGGATTAGGTTATCTCTTACTGATCCTCTGGGAATACACAACTAACTTCCCCAAAACAAATAGCCTTCTTGGATGAAGTAACTCAAATATGGAGTTCTATCGATACTCCAAGGTTCACGACAAGCCTTCCATGCTTTCGCAAAATCCTCGTTAGTCTCATACTCCATCTTTATCGACTCTATCCCTGTTGCCTAAACTATCATCGTGCTCAATAGCGCAACTGTCCTGCTCAATGCGTCGGCAACTTTATTCGACTTGCCCGACCTATGTCGCAACATGAATGTATATCTCTGAAGTAGCTCCACCCACTTCATGTGTCTCTGATCCAATTTGGACTGAGTGTTCAAAAACCTCAGTGCTTGGTGATCTGTGTATAACACAAATTCCTTGGGCAACAGATAATGCCTCCACTTCTTCAATGCTTGAATGATAGCATAGAATTCCTGGTCATAGACCAAATACTTCTGTTTCGCTCCATTCATCTTTTCACTAAAGAATGCAATTGGTCGACCCTCCTGGCTCAACACTGCTCCAATTTTCGTTCCACTCGCATTACAATCGACCTGGAAAACTTTGTCAAAGTCTGGGAGCACTAAGACTGGGCTCTTAATGACCTTTTCCTTCAACTCATCAAAATATTTCTAGGCTTCGTCCGTCCACTTGAACTCATCATTTCTCATGCATTCTGTCAGTGGTGCACAAATTCGGCTAAATACCCGAATGAACGTCCTATAGAAATGTTAGGAACCCGTGTCAACCCTTCTCTTTACTTTGTTAGTATATTCTTGTTGGACGCATATGCTTTGTAAGTTGTCCCGTAGTATTTGTTGATCCATAGTTTATATTAGCCCATGGTATTGACCCATAGGATTGGACGCATATGCTTTGTAAGTCGTCTCGTAGTATTATATGTCCCATGGTTTTGACTCATAGTATTGGGCATAGACTTAGTATATAAGTGTGTGTTGAGGTCATTGAAGGCACTGTGACGTTAATTGTAATGAGCTTTCTCAAAGGAGGTTGCCCCCTCGAAGTGGCCTGCGATCAATATAAAAGTGATTCTGAGTTTTGTTATTTCTGATATCTTGTGTATTTTCATTAATTAATTATTGCAGGTTCATCACATCTGGTATCAGAGCACTTTCTTGGGCTCGTTGGGTGGAATTTCTGCCAATTTTTTTTTTTCGCATCCGTTGCAAGTTCGGATCTGGGAATAATCCCTATCCGCTTAACTGTGGAAAGTACTTGGGCATAAGCCCTAAAACTCATTGTAAGGAGTACCACAGGAACCCCAAAGTAGCTGGCCCATTGAGAGGACCTGCCAACGAAAAGGGCAACGACCCCTACCTGATTGACTAGTTCTCACCCGTGAGTTAAGCCAAGAGCTGTCGTTTGTGGCAAAGCGGTTATCAGTTTTACCTGAGCCGTGGAGTGAGGGGTACTGCTCCAATATGCAAGCCGTTAGACAACATTTGAACCAATAGGAAGCCACACATACCTGGGGTCCATATCTATTTTCAGCTGAACTGTTGCCGATCACATCCACTCCAGATCCAGTCGTTTCAGATCTATTCTGAAAGTCGTTCCAGATCCAGTAGCCGTTTAAGATCCAGTTGTTTTCAATCCCTTCCGTGTTGTTGCAGATCCATCTATTGCAGATCCCTTTCGCGCCGCCATTGCCAATCCATTCCATATCTCCCTTGTTTCAACTATGTTTTCCCTAAAACTTCACTGACATCCCTGTAATCCCATTCTGCATATTTCATTCCTGAAGACCCTATCCCAATTTCCACTTCCCAAGACTAGAAATCCCACATTTGTCTATTTTTAGGGTTTTCCATAACTCCTTCAATTTTCACCCAAACACCTTCAAATTTTGCCACCGTGTTCCTTTCCTAATTCTGCTTCTTTGTCCCTCTCTACCAAATTTTCTCATTCTTTCACCCCACTTCTGAAATCCCCATTTTTTGCTTCCCTGTCCATCAGAAACTGTCCAAAACCTAGTCAAACCCCAATTACCCATCCGATTTTTTCCCAAATCCAAATTTTCCTTTACTAAATAAGCTTATGTTTGTGTTTTTCTATCCATTTCCCCCCCAAAAAAAAACTCTTGGTTGTGGTTGTCACCCACGCAGGAGCAAAAAACCATGGAGGAAACACTTGCAGCCATCTAAACCAAACTCCAAGATCTGGATGAAAAATTTCTCAGCCTCCATCTTCAGCATTCAGCCATGAACAATAACCGACCGCCAGAATCTTTTGCAGCCACCGGGTTCTCTTCTTCCAGCAATTTTCATGGGCCGAAGCTTGATTTTCCTCCCTTCAATGGTACTGATCCGACTGGATGGATATACCGAGCAGAACAATATTTCAATATGCATAATACTTTTGATATCCAAAAAGTTCCACTTGCATCCTTTCATTTGGAACAGAAAGCCCTTCAATGGTACCGTTGGTACATCAAAGCTCATCCCAAGCCAAACTCGACATATTTTTGCCAACTCCTTTTGCCACGATTTGGTCCTAGTGCTTTTGACGACTTCACAGGAGCACTCACTAAACTTCACCAAACTGGCACAGTGAGAGAGTATCAGATAGAATTTGAGAAACTAGCCAATCACACAGAATGATTGTCTAATGAATTCTACATGAGTTGTTTTATCAGTGGTCTTAAGGATGAAATCCGATTAGAGGTTGAAATGTTATGTCCCAACACAATTATGGAAGTCATAGGTTTGGCTAAGTTGGCAGAAGACAAGATTGCAGCCCAACAGTGCTCCAAACCCACTTTTGTTCCCTTCTGAAATATGGGTTCTCAACGACCTCCCATCCCGCTAGCTCCTTGACCAACTCCTATCAAGCATTTGTCTGAAACCTAAATGCAGGCACGCCGAGAAAAAGGGCTTTGTTATAATTGTGATGAGAAATTCACTCGGGGACATAGATGTGTTCAATAAAAGCTCTATCTCTTGGATGTGGATTATCCGCCTGCCTATGAACTTGGTGAAGAAGCTCCAGATACAGTAGATGACGAGGTCGACATTCAGCACCCTCCTGTTGACACCCCATCTCAGGACGACCCACCCGAGATCTCTCTCCATGCTGTAACCGACGTCACCACCCCACAAACAATGCGGGTTAGGGGATACTTCAAGAAGCTCCCTCTTACCATACTCATTGATTCTGGTAGCACTCATAACTTCATTGACCCTCGGATTTCCAAACAGGCTGATTGTTTTGTCCATCCTTGCTCCAATTTTGAAGTCATGGTTGCCAATGGGGGCACCTTACCTTGCAAGGGGAAGTGTCACAATGTGTGTATCTCTATGGAAGATTATAACCTGTGCTCTGACATGTTTTCCTTTTCCTTAGGTGGATGTGATTTGGTTTTGGGCGTTCAATGGTTACGCACACTTGGCCCCATATTATGGGATTTTGCTGAACTTTGGATGCATTTTTCAATCAATGGGGCACAACACAAATTTATGGGCTTACAACCAGGGTCTCTCTGCATCATCAGTTCACATTGCCTGAAAAAAAATCATTAAGAATAATTCACATGGTGTCATCGCTCAGCTCCATTCCATTCAGATGCACCCATCAACGGTCTCCACTACTTCCTTGGATAGATATGCAGGTGTCTTTGCTGAACCAATGAGATTGCCGCCTTCAAGAGACCTTTCCGGTAAGAATTTAGCCGCATCTACCTCTCAGCAAGAAATGATGGCTATTTTGATGGATATTCCATACCTATTAGGGAATTATTTATACATCAAGACTGATCTCCAAAGTCTGGAAAATTTCCTGGAACAATGGGTCTCCTCCCCAACACACCTGAAATGGGTTATCCAACTCATGGGTTATCTCTATGCGATCACTTACAAGAAGGGTAAGGACAATATGGTGGCAGATGCTCCTTCTCGCACAATTGATGACCCAGTTTTTCTTACAGCTATTTCTCTTGTTGTTCCAAATTGGTTGCAATATGTTCAATAGGGCTATCTCTTCTATGAACTCCATGCTTCTTCCTCAACAGGGCACTTTGGGTTCTTCAAAATGTATGACCGGGAACAATGTAACTTATTTTGGCAGGGACTGAAAATTACAATTCAACAGATGGTGGCTAACTGTGATACTTTCCAGGTCAACAAGGGTGAAACGACACTCCTTTCGGGACTACTCAAACCCTTGCCTATCCCTACACAGATTTGACCAACTATCTCTATGGATTTCCTAGAAGCGCTCTGGTGGTACAATACCGCATCTAGAAGGACACCATATGAAGCAATCTATGGACAGACACCGCCAGTTCTTGTTCCATACACCCTTAGCAGCTCCCTAGTTTAGGAAATTGACTCAGTTCTTTGAAACCGCAATCAGATTCTTCTCATTCTGCAGGACAATCTTCACATGGCCAGAATTCGACTGAAACAACAAGCCGATCAGCACCATTCTGAGCGCACTTTTCATGCAGCTGATATGGTTCTTCTTCGTCTAGAGCCTTCCAAGCAATCCTCCCTGAAACTCCAAAGGTGTCAGTGGCCCGAAATGCAACCTAAGGATGCTACCAGGGAACCACTCTTTCAGATTCTACATCAATTTCCCCAACCAAAGCTTTGGGGACAAAGCTTTTTCTAAGGGAAAGGGGATGTTAGGAACCCGTGTCAACCCTTCTCTTTACTTTGTTAGTATATTGTTTTTGGATGCATATGCTTTGTAAGTCATCCCGTAGTATTTGTTGATCCATAGTTTATATTAGCGCATGGTATTGACCCTTAGTATTGGACGCATATGCTTTGTAAGTCGTCCTGTAGTATTATATGTCCCATGGTTTTGACTCATAGTATTGGGCATAGACTTGGTATATAAGTGTGTGTTGAGGTCATTGAAAGCACCGT
Source organism: Larix kaempferi (assembly GCA_027924585.1). Taxonomy (NCBI): domain Eukaryota; kingdom Viridiplantae; phylum Streptophyta; class Pinopsida; order Pinales; family Pinaceae; genus Larix; species Larix kaempferi. The sequence continues at coordinate 7,166,835 of BSBM01000337.1, read as the reverse complement.
GAAGTTAATTGTATTGAGCTTTCTCAAAGGAGGTTTCCCCCTCGAAGTGGCATGCAATCAATATAAAAGTGATTTTGAGTTCTGTTATTTCGGATAGCTTGTATATTTGCATTAATTAATTATTGCAGGTTCATCACAAGAAACTAGCAAGTCCATGGAAACTTCTCACTCTAGTCATACTTGTCGGTTCCAGCCAATCCACTATTGCCTTCACCTTCTTCGGGTCCATCACCAACCCTTTACCCGAGATTACAAATCCCAAGTACACCAATTCCTTCTTCATGAAGAAACACTTTTGTAGATTTACCATCAGCTTCTCTTCCTGCAATTTCTGCAATACTTGTCAAATGTGTTCCAAGTGTTCTGCCTTGGTTCAACTGAAAATCAGAATGTCGTCTAAATAGACTACGGAAAACTTTCCCAGAAATGGTTTCAACACTTCATTCATTGGTCTCATGAATGTGCTGGGTGCATTAGTCAACCCAAATGGCATGACTAACCACTCATACAACCCTTCTTTTGTTTTGAATGTTGTCTTCCATTCATCTCCTTCTTTGACCCTAATATGGTGATATCCACTCTTCAAGTCTATTTTTGTGAAGTATGTCGCTCCACTCAGGAAATCCATCAAGTCACCCATCCTCAAAAATGGAAACCGGTACTTGATCGTGATCCTGTTGATGGCTCTGGAGTCGGTACACATTCTCCATTCCCCACCCTTCTTCGGTTTCAATACCGCGGGTACTTCACATGGGCTCAGACTCTCTCTGATTAACCCTTTGTCCAACAACTCTTGGACCTGTCAGTTTAGTTCCTGTCCCTCTGTCGGACTCATCCTGTATGGTGCTTTGTTTGGCAGACTCGACCCTGGAATCAAGTCGATCTGATGGGATATGCTCCTTTTCGGTGGCAATCCCATCGATTTCTCATCAGCCATTATGTCCCTGAATTCTTTGAGCAACTCCTCGATCTTGACCGAAATGTTCTCCTCCCTAGTCGTTCCTTCGACACATGGTCCTTTCGAAATGATTGTAAAACATCCGGACTATCTCTCCTCTTATGCACGGAATTCCTTCGTGATGCTCATAAACACTCGCTTTTCCCAAAGATTGTTCTCATTGTCCCTACTGTTAGCTGGCTCTTCTCATCTCGGCTTAAGAGTCCTCTTCACGCCATTCTTCCACACTGTGACTGTGTTGGCTCGACCATCATAGATCATTTTCCGATCATATTGCCATGGACTTCCTAACAACAGATGGCATGCATCCATGGGAACTACATCACACAGTATGTTATCCTCTAATCCTTCAACTCTGAAGTTGATCAGGCACTGTCTGGTCACCCTGACATGGTGTCCTTTCTGTAACAATGAGATATTTTAGGGGTGTGGGTGTTCTCGACACTTCAACCTGATCTCGTCGATGACTTCCATCGACACAAGATTCTTCGTGCTTCCACCATCAACTATGGTTTTGCAAAGCCATTCCTCGATCCGCACCTTCATTCAAAAGATTGCCTTCCATTGTGCTAGTTCCATCGGGTCATCTTGATATTTCTTGATCAAGGCTCTCTGAACCGTCAGATTTCGGTTCTTCTTCTTCTCACCTCTACTACTGTCGGATGTCGATTCTTCCCTCTCGTCGACTTGCTCATCCTTTCGACGTCTGGGTTTCGACTCCTTTGCAACATGTAGGTTTTCTAGGCAATCATATGCCTTGTGTCCCATTCCTCGACACTTGTAACAGATTATGGATGGTTTGTTAGCTCCTTTCTTATCGGATAGACCACTTTGACCATACGCACCTTGATCGTGGTTCTCACGACGATCGCGTCGATTTTCCTGCATCTTCCCTGTCGATGTCCCTTCTGTGTGTCGGCTATCTTCGACACCTTCCCTCATGTACCTATTACTTTGGCCTTTCACGGAGACATTTTTTGCACCCCGACCAGTCATCCTTCCCCTGGTCGCTGCGGATTTCCTCGACAGTTTCTCTTCTGCCTTTAGAGCTATCTGGTAGGCTTCGTCGATTTCTCTGAATCTTGACATGCTCAGCTCATCCTGAATAGCATATTTCAAGCCATTCACGTATCTAGTGACAGCTTCTTCTCCTTCATCATTTTGTCCTGACCGACTCGACAATTGGTAGAACTCCTCCGTGTACTCTTTCACGGTCATTTCTTTCTATCGAAAGTTCTGTAATTTCCTAAACAAGGAAATCACATAGTCCTTTGGCAAGAACTTTCCCTTCAACTTGGAAACGATTCTGTCCCAAGACTTGATTTTCTCCTTTCCTTTTTGAGTCTATCATCCTGTACATTGTCCCACCACAACGAGGCATGACCTTTCAACCTCAGACATGCAGTCTTTACCCGCTTAGGGTTCTCAATCTGCTCTACGTCGAAGTATTTTTCCATCTCTCTGAACCAGTCGATCATGTCTTCTGGGTCCAGGCTTCTTGAGTACATATGCACGTTTATCTTTGCCCGACCTCTCATATCTGTCAGAAGCTTAATGAGTCTTTCTTCTGGTTCTTCTGCTATGAATTCCTGAGCTTCCACTTCCTCGACTTCCTCATCGTTGTGGTCTAACGGATCAGGAATATAACCATGCCTCTGGCTTTTTTTGATCGCTCTGACTTCACTCGTCAAGGTGTGCATCATTCTGACGCATTTGTCGAACATCTCACGATCCATTGTGACGGATGATGCTCCATGCGTCCTTCGTCCTCGGACATTAATGCCTCTGTGAGCCATTTCCAACCCCGTTGAAACTCTCACATGTCCAACTGCAACCAGACTTCTTTCGGGCTCTAATACCAACTGACACAAGTCACCCTATGGGAATACTTTCTTGCTTAACAATACACACGACACAAACCACAATGCTTACACAAACAAGGTGTAAAACAGGATACCAGAAGTGGCTTTATATTACTTCTCTGGACTCGGTTACAATGCAGAATAACTGTAAACAAATAACTAACTATATTCAGCCTCATCTGTTACAACTTAGAAGTAACTGTGGCATGTTCTCCCTGTGTGTCGACCTCACCCTCTCCTCTTTAACAATGAACGCTGAGCTGTGGCTCGATATCAACTCTCTCCTCAGCCGGCGTGACTCTTCACAACTCCTCCCGGCTCTGCTCTCTGATTCTGCTGATCAAAGACTGAAGATCCTGATGATCCTCCCCTACATCTTCTACCCCGCTGCTGTTGTTCTTGAGACTGCTAAAATCCCCGAGACACGCATCCTCCTGTTTGTCGATCCTTCCAAATCCTGCGAACCTGCATTGTCATCTCCTAGTCGTGCTGTATATCCTCTGTCTGTGACGTCACCTGTCATGTCCTTAACCAACTCACAATAACTGTATTAACTTCCTCAGCAACCCCGAACGGTTACCAGGCACAGTTTCTTGACTTTCCTGTCACCTTGTTTCTCATCTCCTGCGGTTCGCCAGTCCTCCCCTTCCGCCGCGCTTGGCTCCGCCAAACCTATCATGTCGTGGTTCGACCACTCATCGACTACCCGACGTCCTACTCCACTTGTCGTCTATCGACTAATTCCTGTCTATTCTCGACCCCTCTCAACGTCTGCTATGTTTCCCAGTGGGTCGCACCCCGACTGCTTCTGCTCAACTTTTTGACTTCGACAAGTCAACTTGCTCTCCGCACCAATGGTCATCGGCACTCCCGCTGGTCGGCTCCTTCTGATCGATCAACTTCGACTGATCTGCCTAGGATCCGATGCTCCTGCATTAGATCATTAAGCCCATTCGAGAACACATGCGAGGTGCACGTAAGGGGTATACACACTTGATTTATAATCATGGGACCCAAGTTTGACTTGGATGATGTCCCAACATGACCATGTTACAAACATTTTTAAGCCCCAAGGGTTAACACAATCAATTGGTATCATTTTCCAAATGCATATATCTGACAATAGTATATTTGCCTGCAATGGGAAGGTCATAGGTTAAAGTCCCATAGTGTTACTAGTCCTTAGGCTAGCAGTCAACCTGCCTTCTATCTATAAATTTCAGGGAAGAAGGGCGTGTGCTCTATGAGGTAATGATTACTAACCTCAAGGCTAGTTAAACATTCGACTTGACCAAATTTGACTTTGTTCCAAAAAAGAAAAATTCAATTTTGGGGGTATATTTGTACATATAGTCTTCCAACAATGATATCTTAATCGATCTTCTTGTTGGGATGTCGATTGGCATGACTTAATAAATTGTGTTTCTCCACTCAAGTTCATGTTTGGTTCAAGTATATGTAGTCAATAATAGGAAATTAATAAATGGTTGTCTTTGTCTCGTTGAAGTTAGTATGTTAGTCGATATTACCAAGATGTGGATCTATTGCACATTACTATTATATCAACCAATTGATATATTGAACAATGTGCTAACTATGTTGAATAATATGATGATAATTTCCATCACAAAGATATATGAAATAAATAATGACTCAAACCCAATAACATGAGAAAATATACCAACGATACTGAGAAACCTCATGAAAAGAACTTCTCTTTAATTTTTACACAGTGGTTATCCTTAATTATTTTATAAATAACTCCTCAAAAAAATGAAAGCACATTAATTTTTACATAATGGTTATTCATAATGGTTGTTCATATTTATTTTTGTAAGAAACTCCTCAAAGGATGAAAACACTTACGAAAAGATGTTCTAACATCTAACACAATGGTATTTAAGAAGCACATTGGAAATTGAAGGAAACTAACTAAAAACCAAAGCAATAACGTGAGCATAATACAAAAAAACATATTAGGTACATTATTTGCCTAATATGAGAGTGTGAGTGAGAGGGGATGTTCACATTACTTTTGAGGTATTTAAGAAGTACATTGGAAATGGAAGGAAACTAACTAAAAATCAAAGAAAATATGTGAGCATAGTAAAAAAAACATATTAGATGCATTATTTGCCTAAAATGAGAGTGTGAGTGAGAGTAATAACATGAGCATAATAAAAAAAAAACGTATTAGGTACATTATTTGCCTAAAATGAGAGTGTGAGTGAGAGGGGATGTTCACATTACTTTTGAGAAAGAGAGTAAACGGGCAAATATAGGAAAGAAGGAGAGAGATAAATGATATCTCAGTATCCCCTATCAGTTGCTACCAAGAAACCCAATCATTCAAAAGAATAAGTTAAATAAACAACACATATTGCAAAAAATACGTGCATAATGGTTTAGGTACACTTTCTAATTGATTAGATAACAACAAGTTCACACCAAATAATTTATTATTCAACACCCTTAAAAATGCCCTCCCTAAAGATTATGTAAAAACCCACAGGAAATTAAACAAGTAAAATTAGCATTAAAGGTGCTTATACCTGCCATTTAAAAATGTTGTAATGTATTAGTTATTTATAATTCAAAGTTAAAAAGTTAAAATCAGTTTAGCAGTTGTGGGCTTTGCTAGGTGCTCGCATGTGTACTTTCGTTTCTATGGAATACCCTTCAGAGAGTTCCCAGTCACTACGCTCGTTGGCAGATCGCTATAATTATGATTAGATTTTTTATTAAATCAAAGAGGCTAAGAGAATTATGATAATTATGACTAGAATTTGGATTAAATGAAAGAGCCTAAGAGTTAGTAGTACGATTACTTAGTGGGATAGGCTGAACAACTGAACCGGTGGGAAATAAGATCTTGGCTCGCTCTTCTACGTATGTTAATTAATGGGTTGCATTGACGATAGACACCGATTTAAATAGCAAAGAAAAAAAAGTATTGTATTAAAACGGAATCCGATGCATGAATGTTTATAAAAAAGAATATCATAATAATGAGGACCATCTAATTGTCCACTCTTTACTAGTAGAAATCTAGATCAAGATCACGATCACGCACCTCGTAGATCCATTTGGACTCTTCCAGATAAACATGGCGTGCGGCACTTTTTTTCAAAGACTCATTCGCTCCTTTTCTGCTTGTAATGAATACAGAGTGCGTCAATAATCGCCAGAATGCAAATGGAGTCGATAATCATTGTAGCATCGAGGGTGATGGTGTTGTGTAATAATGTATTGAATATAAAGCTATGTAGTAACTTTTACATAATTTCGGTGGTCATGCTTTCGGTAACCATTTAGTTGTAGTAACTTTGTTTTCATGGTGAAATAAAAATTCGATTTTGATTTTGACAAAAGATGTTTCTGCTATGTTGATTTAGATGCATTAATTGGTTTTATATTAATTTTCATTTTAAATCGAAAGTTTGTCTTGACCGGAAAACTATTTTCCTAGGTCATATTAGTTGGTAAAATAGGAGTTGATTTTATTTTAGTAGAAATTTTGTCTTCACCGGAAAATTAGGTGAGTGCTTCACCCCGAAATTAGTTGAGTTTGTGTTCACTGGGAAACCACTTGTCGTCATACGAGAAGCTCCAGCCTCTGTCCCTGGCCCCCACCTTTGTTTAAAAATGCTTTTTTGTATGATTAGAAATTATATATTTGACTTTGAGAAAAGTGCGATCGTCCGCGTCCTGCTGTCCTTTTCATGGCTTACTGTGTTTGTGCCCAGGCGGTCACGAGCTGAGTTGCATGTGACCACGATCTCAGTTATGGATTTGCTCTATGAGCGAGGAATCTCAGTTATGGATTTGCTCTATGAGCGAGGAATCTCAGTTATGGATTTGCTTTTCAAATTAGTTAGTATTTTCATTATATTTTTTATTCTATTCTAGTTAATTGTAAAAAATTTAAATAAATAGTTTTTATTATCATTTTTAAAAATGATTAGACCATGTTAAAAATACTATATACTTAGATGAAATTGATGATATTGTAAAGACATTAAATACTATAGAATTAAGAGATACATTCTCAAAACATTGAGTACCATATAGGCATCAAGGATACAAAGATGGTCACCACGGTGAAATAATATGGTAAAAAGCAAGTTATGAAGGTCATAGAAATTGAACTAAAATCAAAATCTAATAAATAAGGAAGAAGGATAAAAACCTTATTTCAAATATTAAAACATTTAAAATAATTATAACATTAAACAATAAGGTTGGCTTCAATAGTTTGATTGTTGCCATATGCAAAATTATTATTAATGTAAAGATTGGAGATCATTAAATTTTGAGCTGGATGATCTACGTCCTAGTTTTGGGATTGAAACGTGTGGTTTTTTAATGTCTTTGCTCAATTTTTCTCTTCTTTTCTAATTATTTATTAATGATAATCAATGTTTCCAGTCATTTACCAAATATCCTAGTGGTGACTATTCATGAATTTCATTTAACTAATTTATATAAGTTATCGGAACTCTCAATGGTATATTTTATTTAGCCTAGATCGAAGATTCAAATATATGGATTCTTTAGGGTTAGGCTCCCTAACCTATTACCATGGATGTAAAGAGCCTTCATCTTCGAAGATGTAAACCATATACAATTTTTTTTAATCATTTTTTTTATTCAAAATAGACTATAGTTTCTATAATTCCAACTTATGTATAAAGTATATTCATTATCAAATAAAATAAATTTATCTTAAAAATGTAAAATAAAATTTATAATTTGTTTGAATTGAAATGTGTTATGTTAAGAATACTACCTACATCCATCATGTGAAACAAACTTAGTACCTGATATTAAGTTAACAACGAGCATAATTTCTATCATCCATTGAAACAAATTTAGTACTTGATATTAAGTTAACGAGGAGAATTTGCAATAAAATTTGTAATTTTCTTTGAAACCATATTACGTTTTATGTAATTCCAAGTAAGGCTTATTACATAATATTGATAATAATAATTGTATTTTAGGAACATATACGCAAATATTAAACGCGTACATTAAATTTGTCTGGGAAGAATAAATTCGGCGTAGATTTCTTACACTTTGGAAAGTGTTGAATTAATTATAATTTAAATTTGCAACTTCCGAATGTACCAAATAACGGACACCTCGAAGGTAGAGTCTTCTACGAAACTTGGTGCTCAAGCAAGGTATTTATATATTTACAAAAATTAACTGTAAAATGGTAGTTGTGCTTGGTATTATTATTACTGCTAACATTAGGAACATTGGTCTTCTATCTTTGATAAATATGCTCACTCCACGTTTGTAGACGGAGATTAGTGAGTGACTGCTGTCGCTATCTTATCACAATGATTCGTAAAATGTGACCTTCGTGTTGAATGCAACCTTTTTTTTCCATATAGGGGAGGGATGCCAGTTGTTGGACACCTCACGTGGCTCCCTCCCCCATGCCACGCTGGAGAGTCGACACGACCTCAGCCCGGGCCTAGATGGCACCGCCACCTGTCGTGGTGGGTGCTATTATTAAAGCGGCCTTTATGGCACGCTTTTTCCCGCTTTTTCGGCGCTTTTCCCGCACACTCTCCATCCTCCCGTGTATTGTTGCTCGGGTCCTGTCTGTGAACGCTCCGCCACCCCAGTTCCTGTTCACGCCCGGTCTGGTTCTGCACCACCCCCGGTCTGGTTCTGCACCACCCCCGCTCTGGTTCTGCACCATGGGCGCTCTCGTTCTGCCGGTGTCGTCACGTGCTACTGTTATGCAGCGGGCGCTTGTTGCCTTACCCCCCGACGAGTGGCGTTCGCCGCTGCTGTTTGTTCTGTCCGCTAGCTTGCCCGATGTTGACCCTCGCTCCATGGCCATAGCGCACCACAGGCGCTCGAAGTTGTCTGCGGCGGACCCCGTTGGAGGTTTTCATCGGTTCGATGGTAGTGTTGTTGGGTTGCCGCTCGGCTGGTTTCGCTGGTGGCGATGGTGGCTTCCATCAGGCTGTTCCTGCTCACGGTGGTGGCGTTGGCTGTTCCTGTTCACGGCGGCGGCGTTGGATGTTCCTGCGTTGTCTGTTCCTGCTCACGGCGGTGGAGTTGGCTGTTCCTGCTCGCGGCGCTGGCTCGTCCCTTCACGCTTCTTCGGTTTCGGTGGTAGGTTTCCTACCAGCCATTCCCTGCAGTGTTTGTCAACACTTTCAACCTTCTGGGGATTTCGTGGACCATTTCTGCTGCTTTTAAAGGTTTAAGTCTGGTTTTCTGGGTTGTGAATTTGTGCATTTCTGTTGGTGAAATGGTTTGGTGCCCTCCTGCTCGCACTTTGAATTGTGTATGGTGGGTTTACGTTGCATTTGTGGCAATGGTGAAATGCATTTCGTTTATGCTGCAGCAGGGTTTTGTAATTAAGGTTCTGTGGTTAATGTTGAAGCTGCGTTTAAATTTTTTTAGGGTGTATGAATTATGGTTTTGTAATTAAGGTTCTGTGGTTCATGTTGAAGCTGCATGTAATTTTTTTTGGGTGTATGAATTAGGGTTCTGTATTTAAGGTTCAGTGGTTAATGTTGAAGCTGCGTTTCAATTTTTTTAGGGTGTATGAATTAGGGTTTTGTAATTAAGGTTCAGTGGTTAATGTTGAAGCTGCATTGTAATTTTTTTTAGGGTGTATGAATTAGGGTTCTGTAATTAAGGTTCAGTGGTTAATGTTGAAGCTGCGTTTAAATTTTTTTAGGGTGTATGAATTAGGGTTTTGTAATTAAGGTTCAGTGGTTAATGTTGAAGCTGCATTTAAATTTTTACAGGGTGTATGAATTACGGTTTTGTAATTAAGGTTCTGTGGTGAATGTTGAAGCTGCGTTTCAATTTTTACAGGGTGTATGAATTAGGGTTTTGTAATTAAGGTTCAGTGGTTAATGTTGAAGCTGTGTTTCAATTTTTACAGGGTGTATGAATTAGGGTTTTGTAATTAAGGTTCAGTGGTTAATGTTGAAGCTGCGTTTCAATTTTTATAGGGTGTATGAATCAGGGTTTTGTAAATAAGGTTCAGTGGTTAATGTTGAAGCTGCGTTTCAATTTTTATAGGGTGTATGAATTAGTGTTTTGTAATTAAGGTTCAGTGGTTAATGTTGAAGCTGCGTTTCAATTTTTATAGGGTGTATGAATTAGGGTTTTGTAATTAAGGTTCAGTGGTTAATGTTGAAGCTGCGTTTCAATTTTTATAGGGTGTATGAATTAGGGTTTTGTAAATAAGGTTCAGTGGTTAATGTTGAAGCTGCGTTTCAATTTTTATAGGGTGTATGAATTAGGGTTTTGTAATTAAGGTTCTGTGGTTAATGTTGAAGCTGCGTTTCAATTTTTATAGGGTGTATGAATTAGTGTTTTGTAATTAAGGTTCAGTGGTTAATGTTGAAGCTGCGTTTCAATTTTTATAGGGTGTATGAATTAGTGTTTTGTAATTAAGGTTCAGTGGTTAATGTTGAAGCTGCGTTTCAATTTTTATAGGGTGTATGAATTAGGGTTTTGTAATTAAGGTTCAGTGGTTAATGTGGAAGCTGCGTTTCAATTTTTATAGGGTGTATGAATTAGTGTTTTGTAATTAAGGTTCAGTGGTTAATGTTGAAGCTGCGTTTCAATTTTTATAGGGTGTATGAATTAGGGTTTTGTAATTAAGGTTCAGTGGTTAATGTTGAAGCTGCGTTTCAATTTTTATAGGGTGTATGAATTAGTGTTTTGTAATTAAGGTTCAGTGGTTAATGTTGAAGCTGCGTTTCAATTTTTATAGGGTGTATGAATTAGGGTTTTGTAATTAAGGTTCTGTTGTTAATGTTGAAGCTGCGTTTCAATTTTTATAGGGTGTATGAATTAGTGTTTTGTGGTTAAGGTTCAGTGGTTTATGTTGCAGTCGGGTTTGTAATTTGAACTAGTGTTTATGAATTTAGTTTGTTGTCTGTTAATGTTGCATCATAGTTTGGGCTGAATTATTGAAGATGGTTTATGATTTTGGTTTGTTGCTGGTTTATGTTGCAGCAGTGTCCCTAAATTTTATCTGGTTTATGAATTTAGTTTGTTGTTGGTTTATGTTGTTGGTTTTTGTCGCAATGGAATGGTAATAGTTAAAAGGCAAAACTGCATCATACAGGGGATGGATGGCAGTTGACAACAATGACTTCTCCATTGTCTCATCTAATTGGAAGAATACCCATAATTCAGTTTTTGATATCAGCAAGTTTGCCAAATTGGCTATTGTTGATGCATTTTACAAGCGATCTGCTCCACCTTATCATCTGCTGTTGTTATTGCAGTTTACAAGTTGCATGCTATTGTTAAATTATAAGTGTATGATGCAGTTTTTACTTTTACCTATTAACATGAAGTGATCTGCTGCATCTTATCTGCTGTTGTATGATCTAATTTAGGCCTGTTATGTTGATTAGTATGATACTGTATTAAGTTGTAATAAGTCATGCATGACAGCCCTCCATGGAACATTCCTTATAGAAGCATTTTAATAATAGGAGAGAGATAGACACCATGTTGCAGTACAGTTAGCATCGAATGGATGGGTATCACACCCATGCAATGGTTCAACCCCATTCCTAGCTGCTAGTTTAAGGAAAATATAGGGGTCAAGGACCCTGCCACATTAACCACAGAACCTTAATTACAAAACCCTAATCCATACACCCTACAAAAAATTAAACACTACCCTTTGTAATTAAGGTTCTGGCCCTGCAATTCTGACTAAGTTCTATGCCACCCTTTCTAGTGCATATGAGAACCATGGGTATGCTCCAGACCATATATGGAACTGTGATGAAACACGGCCAAACCCTAGAACATACACCATAGAAGATAGATAATTCAGGCCAAACCCTAGAACCTAAGCCATGGACCCTAATTCATACACCCTGTAAAAATTGAAACGCAGCTTCAACATTAACCACAGAACCTTAATTACAAAACCCAGGAAACTTGAACTCCAGGATTTAAAGCCATGGACCTTAGGGTTTTGTAATTGGGCATATGGTTGTAATCCCATAGTACTGCAACATAAGCCATGGACCCTGCTGCAGCATAAACCCTAGAACCTTCAATAATTCAGTCGGATACCGGCAGAACGAGAGCGCCCATGGTGCAGAACCTGGGCGGGGGTGGTGCAGAACCAGAGCGGGCGTGAACAGGAAGTGGGGTGGCGGAGTGTTCACAGACAGGGCCCGAGCAACAATACACGAGAGGAAGGAGAGTTTGCCGGAAAAGCACCGAAAAAGCGGGAAAAAGTGTGCCATAGAGGCCGCTTTAATTATACCACCCACCACGACAAGTGGCGGTGCCATCTGGGCCCGGGCTGCGTTCGTGTCGACTCTCCAGCGTGGCATGGGGGAGGGAGCCACGTGGGGTGTCCAACAACTGGCATCCCTCCCTTATATAGAAATACAAGAATGTTTGTTTGGTTGTAGAAGATATTTTGATTCCATCAATAATGATGATTAATCATTTTGGTGTGTATGTGTTGGTCTTTCATAATGGTAGTGATGACAATAAGTTTTTTGGGTTGTAGGTGCATAAACCAACAATTCAGCCCAAACATAAACTGCAACATAAACCAACAACAAACTAAATTCATAATCCCTAAAAAATGTAAATGAAATGTTTAATTAGAGTACATTACAGCTTGCTCTTGAAATGATGAAATTGTATATTAAACCTTATGATAAACCCCTGATTACAACGCCGCAAACATCAGGGAACGATATGACCTAGGATTATACCCAAAAATGTATAGGATTGTATACAAAATGGCCATGTTGCAGTAGTTAGACCCAGTGATTACAAAATCCACAATGCAATGTGGTCACAACAAAAAATTTGGCATCCCTACATGACACTCCTATGCTTGATGTCGTCCAAGATCTTCACTTCCCAAGCATGTTGAGTTTCCTGCTTGAGCCAGGTTGGTTGGCATACCTAGCAATGGCTGATTAGGTTGTGGCTGGTTGCCTCCATATGTTATCCAATTTGCTTCTTGCAGCCATGGAGGAATTGAGTAGCCACAGTGGACACTAGTGCTACTAACCCCTGCATTGGTTTGAGCCCCCCGATATTCATACATCTGTCTGACACCTGCACTAGTAGGAGGGAATAAAGTGGGCATGCGCACTTGTTGATAGCGGGGGAATTGGATGTTTAGGAGGTCTTGGAAACATGGAGTATTATCTGCAAGATGTTCCAATGTGTTTGGCATCATCCTACTCCCCTCCACTATGTTTGCATCAATGGCAGAACTATTTGCCACCCCTTGTTCTTTTTGAAGCAATTGTTGAGCCTTTCTCAATTCCTTTTCATGCCTTGCCATTTGTTTTTGATGAGCCTTTTCTTGTCTTTCTTTCTCTCTGTCAAGCCTCTCCTGTGCTCGAATTTCTGCTGCAGCAATCCTTGCAGCCTTCTTTTCTTTAGCTAAGTCCCTCTTTTTCTGCTTTAAATCCTGGAGTTCAAGTTTCCTATGCTTAGACTCAACCAATAGTTTTATATAGTCCTCTGATGTGAGTAACTGTGAACTTCGGCATAGACGAAGATTGTCTGCTGTAAAGTGCCTTCTTTTTGCTGACACTCTCTCTACCGGTAGCTTTAGAAACCGACCAAGCAACTGGCTCTTCTTTGACACTTGTTGCTCCTTGCTTGACTCTTGCCTCTCAATATTTGGGTCAATGTTCTCCTGCTCTGTCTGAACCATATTGTCCTCTTCAGCTGGAACCTCGTTGTGGACACTATCTTCTACCAGGTTTCCATTGTCCACAAAATAATGAACAATTTCTTCTTCCAATTCTCTGGGCTGTGAAGGCATGTTCATGCTTTCTTCATTTGTCCTTGACACAATATTTTTGTCCAAATTCATCATGGCTTCTACCAGCCATGATTGTGGGGTAACCTGGCTTGGCAAAGTCAATTCTCCATTGCTGCTTCCTGGTGCATGGTCAACGTTTTCATTGACATGAACAGAAGCAGAAGTTGCAACTGTTTCTTGCATAGAGACATTAAGAATATTAGAAGCAGAATTTGCAGCTGTCTCAGTTGGTGTATGTACCTCCATGTTACTGTCAATTGGTTCATTTTTATACTGTGTTTCACTTACCTGTTCTTCTTCATCACCACAGTATGGTTCTCCTTGAGAGAGGGATATCATATGGTCAGCAACAGCAATGTCTTCCTCTACCTCCACATCTTCTTGGCCAGCAACATGTGCTTGGACATCCCCTTCTTCCTGACCATTCAGATCAAATGCCAGGCTACAACTAGTATCATGCATGAGAGCCTCAGAATCCAGTGGCCATATTCCAGTCCTCCTAAACCCAGCCTTGATATTCGAAGGTGTGAGAGCCCTTTTAAAGGCTTTACTTGCAAGCTCGGCTAGCTCAAACCTTTTTACCTCCACGCCTGGATTCTATGCCATCCATGAAGCTCGCTCACCCCTGAAATAGTTCTTGAAAGGACCGAACACACTGACATCTAGGGGTTGCAATCTGTGAGTGGTATGAGCAGGCAGTGTCAACAGGTCGATGCCCAAATTGTTAGCCTCCTCGATTGTTTGCACAGCAATGTGGCTTCCATGACCATCTAAAACCAGCAGGTGTCTATTTACAGGTGAGACACCGCCTGGTATAGATGCAGCAAAGTGAGTAAGCCAGTTCAAAAAGAGTTCTTTGGTCATCCAAGCATGGGGATGTGCAGCCATGCATGCACCTGGTTCACAATTCTGTATATAGTTTTTGAGTTGAGTTTTACCTTTAAATAGATAAAATCCTGGGATTGAAGCACCAATTGCATTGACACAACATAGAATAGTGATCCACTCCCTGCTCCTAGGCAAAATATTTGGCACATTACGACTCCCTCTCTTAGCAATTACACGCATGCCACAGTTCCTTCCTGCCTGTAAACCTGTTTCATCACAGTTCCATATATGGTCTGGAGCATACCCATGGTTCTCATATGCACTAGAAAGGGTGGCATAGAACTTAGTCAGAATTGCAAGGCGTAGATTGAGATCCCTGTCTCTATCTAGGCCCTCAGCTGTACGCAACACAAGGTCTGGATGCCTTTTTTTAAACCCAGACCACCATGACTTACCAGGAAACCCATCTTTGAAGGGGTTTGGCCTCCCTTGACAGATTTGAGCTACTATGGATTTTAGCTGTATCAGCTCTAGCCCATGTCCCATTTCAGCCATCTCCTTACACCACTGAACCACCTCGGCCTCCTCCTCTTCACTCATAACTGTAACAGGCCCTCTGCGCTTTGTATGTGTGAGTCCATTTATCCAATAATGTACTGAAGAGGTAGCAACTCCATGTTTTTTAGCAGCAGCATGAATGGAATATCCATTGAACTCTATATCATCAATAGCAGCTAGCATGTCTTCTTTTGTCCAACCTCTTATTGCACTGATTTTGGTGACTGAACTTGTTCCTTGAACTGTGGTTGGAATTGACTGTGTGGTTGGTGGTGGGACAACAATGTCCTCTTCCACCACATTGTCATTCTCAACAACATTGCTGGGAGCATTGTTGGCATTTGTATCATTGGGCCTCTCCTCATCCGATGAGGTGCAGCGTAGCTGGGCACCCCTACTCAGTCGACGACTTGTTCTCCTTGCATTGCTGACTCTTGCCATGCCTACAACAACCTGCACATTTAGAAGGGAGGTTGGTTATGTAGAAGAAACTGGAAGTTGATTATAACAGAAATGTAAATAACAGAAACAGAAACATAAATAATATAATTAACATGAATAACATAACTGGAAATAACATAAACAGAAACTTAAATCACAGTAACAGTAACCTGCCTCCACTGTGCACACACTTCTGCTGGTATGCCTCCACTGTGCACACACTCTGTTGTTCAAATTTCTGAAATGCGACTGTGCACACACTCTGCAGGTCGAATTTATGAAATGCATCTTCATAAGGGTTGTGGTTCATTTATAGTTGTTTGCTATTGAATTGGGTTGGTAAGAAGGTTGCACATGGATTGCAATCTCTGAAATTTCAATGTGTGTTGTGGATTGATTTGAAAGTGATCCAATGGTTGGGAGCTTGTCATTGTGGATCCTTGTGCCTTCATCTGTTTCATGATCTGTGTGCTTCCATCTGTTTAATGGGTGCATTTAATGGGTAGGTGTCATTTATTGAATACAGAGGGTTGGAATGTTGAACAATCTTGCAGTTATGGCTGACACTATATTTTTTGATGCTTGAACAGGTATGCATGAATGTTTGAACAAGTTTCAATGAATGCTGGGATATTTAGGCTCCATTAGATATTCGTGGGTCCTCCTTTGATAGGTACCTTGCAGTAGGTGGCAAAAACGAGTTGGGTTATTTAGCTGTTTATGTACTTCTGGATATTTGAGCATATCTGTACTTTGTTGGGACAAGATGTTTTGTACAGTTTGTCATATAAAGACTATTTATTGACAGCTATTGGCCCAGTCAGTTAATGGGCAATTTTTGGACATAATTTAAATATTTTCTGCACTTAATATGAAATGTGTGTGTTTAATTTATGGGTTTATTTGTGTCAAGATATGGTGGTTGTGTGGGACCAGTACTATGTCCACTACTGGTCCCTGTTCAACAATAGACATCTCTCCCCTAGTAGTGTTGAATGCAACCTTGCCGATGAGTGTAAGTTTAGTAATGGTAGAAAAGGTGTACAACACTGACAGTCCCGGTGGCAGTTCCGGTACTTGCACCTGGTAGAAATTGGAGGCCTTACGGAAATTTGAAGAATAATAAAAGGAGGAGACAAAAACTATACAACTGTTTCAATTAGTTATTTTTATGCATTTTAGTTTTAAATTTTATTTTTAATTCTAGAAAAGTCACATCCCAGGTAGGGCTAATCAGTCAAATCAACATTGCCAACCAACCCCCCAAAAAAAAAACACTAGCTAATAAAAATAAGAATTATAGAATTTATAAAATTTAAAATAAATCAATTTAATAATTAAAATTCACAAAACATTGGACAACTATATAAAAATTTAGATTAAAAATTTGCAAACTAATTGAATAATAAATGCAAACTGATTACTGTATAACCTTCCTTTGGCAGGTATAATATTGAAGAACATATGTGCATAATGGTTTTGGTACACTTTCTAATTCATTAAATAACAAAGGGTTCACAACAAATAATTTATTATTCAACAACCTGAAAAATGCCCTCCTTAAAGATTATGTAAAAACCTAAGGTGAGGAAACTGAATCATGGAAAAGTGTATAAAATGCTAAAAATAGATACATAAATAGAATTGTAAATAAGCCGAGACAAAGATGAAACTATGAATAAAATAAATAGATGAACCTCAAAGATAATATGTTAATAGAAACCCTTTACCTTTAGCTCTTTTATCCTATGAATATGTTCCAAGAATTGTGAAATTAGTAGCAAATAAAAAACTTTAGTCTTTGGTTCCCTAACAAGAAAGAGAATGTGAATTAGAATAAAAAATAAAATAACTCAAAATTAGCAGAGATGAAGAGAGGAAGAATGAGGGATGGAGCCAAGAGTTTGAAGGTGATAATTGAGTTGTAAGAGATAAGAACACACCCTTTGGTTTTCATTGAGTTTTATTTTATAGATTTCAACAAGTCCGAGCTTGTATCGAGAATACCTATCCTCCTTTCTATTAATTGGTTGAGGCCTCAACAAAGCTTGATATGCAAAGCATATGGAGCTCCTCCTTTTTTTAACGATTCATGAGATTGCAATGGGCATCTAATGCTCCTTGCATCACGATGTCCTCTTCGTTCTATGATTGATCACAATGAATTATCTACACCTTAAATAATGGTTACCTACTTATGAACCTTGTTCTTTAGGAATTTGTGTGTTTAGTGATAGCTTAGGTGATCAAACATTCCTCTTGGCAGTGGTCATATGTCTTATCTCTTCTGATTATGCTTTAATAGGATATATTAATAATGATATCATTATTTGTTGCACTTACATTAACAAGGTGCTCTACAATCCAGTATTGGGGAGATGTCGTCATGTAACATAGTCTACGTGACAACAAAAAAATTGAATAAATTTGTTCATAGTATATGTTGGCTCAATTTTAAATTTTAAATAAACGCTAACAAAAATTTAAACCAATGTATTTTCATCTTAAATTTGAATCTATCAAGCATCAAGGGGGATCAACTTTTTTGAGGTGTAAATTTTTTAATCTTACATTTCTTATATTCAAGGAATTTGATCAATTCGATATTTGTAAAATTTTTAATTAAGATGACTTTACGTTGATGCTATATCAAAAAATTTGTTAACAAAATTAACATAACTCATCCAAATACGAGATACATGTAATGACATTATTTACCAGCATAGATCCATCTTAAAAGGGGATCTACCAAGCACCGAGAGGGACAAAATCTCCCAAGGTGCAAACCCCTTTTTAGAGTGAAGATGTGAAATTTGACGTTCATAAAGACATTTACTGAGCATAAGTTCCACTCCCTGTGCGATCATGTTGGAGTGAAGGACATAGTTTCTTAGCAGCTGCCTTTCTTTCTTCTTCTTTGATACATTGTACTTTGAGGGATTTTTTTTCCCATGAGGTTTTGCCTCTTTCCTCTATTTTTCAATGTTCATTCTTAATGCATTATAAAAAGGGTACCTAACATGGCCTTGGTTTCCAGGACTCATTCATCATTTACACCCTGGTAGTGTTCAAGGGGGGTGTTTGAGATATTACACACTAGCGACTTTCATAAAGCGTGTATTTTACTGCCACAAAGCGTGGATTTTATTGCCATACAGCATACCAATAGAAACCTCCATAAAGCGTGCCTTTTACTATTGGTGAGTGTCTAATATCTCTCTAGATCACTACTATGGCAAATTCACTTAGCCATGCATAGTATATCATGAGTTTTTTTTATTCATTCCAATCATAATACAATTCATTCTTTCTCTCAAGCTTGTCTCGCTTCTTTTCTCTCTCTCGCAAGCTTTATGTGATCTTTCTACTAGCTAGGTTCAATGTGAAAACTTCATAGATTAATCTACCTACCTAAATTGTAAAGGAACTGACCCAAAATTAGGTAGATATAAATCTATTCTCACTTCATATTAAAAATATATAGATTTAGATTTAGATTTCTTTTAAATTTCTTTTTTACATGATAAATGCCAAGGTAGATCTACATTGATATAATAGTCGTAGAAAAAACAATAAAATTCATAACTAATCTCGACCATGCTTAAATATAATATAAATAAAATAATATAATTGATACCTTATCTTTAGTAGAGCATGGAAAGAGTAAGCCAGGTTGGTCATTTATGGTATATGCATCTGACACATTTGGACCTCTACCATATTTGTTAGCTTTTGCTTCTATTGCCTCCACATCTCTGTTCCACCATCCACATGTATGATTAAAACTCGCCTTCACTATCAACCATATTTGATAGGAAAAACATAATACAAAGATGAAAAAAATGATATGTTGGTAATGTAACGTTACAGAATAGAACTTGAGCTTCTGCATCAAGTGTAGGGAATGAATATGGTACACCTTTTTTTGGGTAGATAGTGAATTTGTAGGTTTATGGCTGTCCTTTCTATATAGGGCACTTCGTTATATATGCCAGTCAATCTTACCAACCTGTTCCAAGCTAATGGATACCATGTTTGATCATCAACAAACACTAGAATTAGTGCTTATTTGAAAGTGCAATACGTAACAACATGACATGCACAAAAGAATTGTAGTGCTTCCTTGTAATGTAAATTATTACACTTTGTTTTTTGGGAAAAGAAACTCATAGTGCAAAACCTTGTGGTAGTGGGATCGTCTATCAATCACTCACAACTTGGGTGCTAACTCACAAGAGCCTGACATGCTTGAAACCTTAAACAACAACTCTTATATGAAGTCAAAAACTATATATTATTAAACTATATTTAATGTAACAGGTGATATTAAGGCTAGGAAGATAGAGTAGGTTGAGGATTAGGGGGAGAGGTCTAAGGATCTTCCCATTAGGCTAGGATCTGAATACCAGCTGTTCATACCAATTAGGGATAGGCATCCATGTCATCTAGCTTCGAGAATTTGCTTGAAACCCCTTGTTATCCACTCTAACCAACCCTGGCGCACTCTGTATGAGACAACAGGTGCCAGGAAGGGTTGGCGCATCCTGCACGAGGACAGAAAGAGCCAATGGCACAGGATGCTAGTGTACATCAGGCGCCAGCCAGGTTTAGCGCCCCTTGCTAGGCAGCAAGGTGCGCCAGCATCACTAGGAAAGGTGGAAAACAACATCAACAACTTGCTCAATGATGTTCTAGCCAGGGAAACTTCAGGGATTAAGGAACTAAGTTTATACATGGCTCATGACGACGAGATTTTGGTATAACAATATGAGGGAGGGTCTGCCCAATCAAATAATTATCTCAAAAGGGTTATTCTCCTACACTCAGAACCTGGAATATATTGGACTACCCTTCAGGTGTAACCGATGCCATGAGTATGGTCATCTCATCCAGGACTGCGACCTATGCTAATCACCGGATACTTCTCCTATGAATGCTTGACATTTGAAACAAGAAACATAAATTGTAATATGAATAAAACATGGATTTATACAACCCTTCTTAGGAACAAACAAATAAAAATACATTGTTACATAAATGTCCTTTGGCTCTTTGCGTATATTGGAGCCACTTCAAGGGAATTTCTCTTAGCTTATTACAACTATGAAGCCACTAGGAATATGGTTGTATAAAAGGTCTTAGTTGAGATGGATATGAGGGAGGGTCTTCCTGATCAAATAGTTATCTTAAAAGGGTCATTCTCCTACACTCAGAACCTGGACTATATGTGATTGCCCTTCATGTGTAACCGATGCCATGAATATGGTCTTCTCATCCAAGACTGTGACCTATGTTACTCGCCAGATACTTCTCCTATGAATGCTTGATATCTGAAGCAAGCAACATAAATTGTAATTTGAATAAAACATGGAGTTATACACCCCTTCTTAGGAACAAACAAATAAACTTGACAATGATAAGAACTTACAAAATTACTCAATTAAATCCACCAAGTTGAACCAAAGAGAAGAAAATCCTTAAACTTCAATATACTCCATTAAAAACATGATAATGAAGCTCACATAATAAAAGAAATCTCACAACCCAACCATAAAGAATAAGTGAAGCGACCAACCCAACCAACCCTTATATATAGGTTGTAGCCTCAACTACAATTTCATATTACAATAAAATATTATTAATACCTTAAATCTAATATAAAGTGAAGCTCAATAACTAACTTTACTAAGACCCTTATGCACCATGAGGAATAAGTGCTTATCCACCATGAAGAATAAGTGAGGAAGCCAACCCTTATATATAGGTTATAGCATCAACTACAATTTCATGTTACAATAAAATATTATTAATACTCTAAATCTAATATAGAGTGGAGCTAAATAACTAACTTTACTAAAAACTTTAAAAAACTACTTAAAATAATGATAATTAAATACCATAAATACAATACAGGGGTACAAAAGCCTCATGGTTACCTTTCTTCAACCTCAAAAAAGTTCTAACCACTTTCATGGTAGTCTAAGCACAAACACATCATTAAATAAAAGTCCTTTTGCTCTTTTCATAAGAACATCCTAAAGTGGTTAACCTCCTTAACAAACTTCTAACCACTTTCAAGGTGTTGAGAGCACAAATACATCGTTACATAAATGTCCTTTGGCTCTTTTTATTAGAACACCCCTAAAGTGGTTAGACCCACTTTACTTCTAAAATAAAATATTCAAAAAATAAGCTCAACAATTTTATAAAGGAACTCGGACCACCTTATCACTCTACTAGCTATATAAAGACCAAAGGAATATAATCGATCCCTCCATCATGGTGCATCGACTTAGTGTTAGCTGGACCATTAGGTAACATATCATTTTAGAGCAAATTTCACAAACATAAAGTGACCACAATCGTTGACCAAGCTCAAACAAAATCATAGCCCATCCAATTAACTCCCAGCACTAAATGGTTCCACGCCATTCCACAGGGGAATGTACCAAAGATCCCATACACGTCACATATGGGTCGAGTAGGCCAAGGAAAACCATAAGAAAACATTTTGAACAAGTCGCGGCCTCCTCCACATCTAAATCGCTAATGCGTCAACACATTCCAAGGAGGACTACCACGCGCTAGGAATGACACGATGGCCGAAAATGCACACATAATATTCAAATAAACCAAATGAACCCTTTAGAAATGGGATATTTTAATGATCCTTGCCACTAAAATCGAAACGTAAACATGCCGGAATTGTTGAATTAGGAAATATTATCAAAATAACAATGATAAACCCAATTTAATCATTGGTCATCTGCAAAAACAATCCATGGTCAAAGGATTACCAGTCATTTAACATTCAAGTTTCTGTGAAGACAATAACCATAGAGATTTGGACTTCAATCTCCAAAGTCCCTGTTCTTGTCTACTATATTTCAAAATATTTTTATCTAATTGTTGATCACACTACAATAATTCCATTGTCACTTCTACTTTTCCATTTTCTCTTGGAGGGCCACCAAATCTGCCTTAACCTTCAGCTTCTCCTTTTGGGGAGAATTTGTAGTGTTTTTTGGCCCAATCTTTAAGAGCCAATTTGACAAGTTTCAATATTTGCTCCCAAATGTAACATGTTGATCCATCGACATAATTCTCCCAAACCCGAGGGATGAGTGGATAGACTACCTCTAATTTAACCACGGAGAGTTGAACCTAAAAGGAATAGGTCCTTGATTTCCAGGTTCTTTGATAATTAGCATTATGGGCTTATGGTCTGAGAAGGCATTTGTTAAAATTGTGGATCTAATTAGAACTCCTTTGAGTACAAATTCACTGTGAACCAAAACCCTGTCTAGCCTAGCTGTTATGTGTACTGGGCCTATCCTTTTATTAGTCCATGAGTATAGGCCTTTCTTAGGAATGATATTCATGAGATCAAAATCGCTTATTAGATCTTCTAGAATTTCCCCAAAAGGATCTTTGATTAGATTTCCCCCTCTTCTCTCTTTATGGGAAACTGAAATGTTGAAATCTCCAGGGATAATGTCACAACGAAGATCTCTTAAAGTATTCAAGGATTGCCAAAATTATCTCTTATTACTATATTTCACCGAGCCATAGAAATTACAAATTTTGATTATCTCTTGAGTGATATTATCATCCAACTCGATCATAATTCAATTATTGTTTTCTATTTGAGTACAAAATGTAAACTTTCTCATATCCCAATAAGCAGCTAGACCTCCTGAGGCACCTCTAACGCTTATGGAAGATCCCATGCCATATTTCCATTTTTTTTGAAAATTCTTGTGCACTTGGTCCACATCCATTTTAGTCTCCTGGAGCAAAAGGAATGAAATTATTTCCTTATGTATCATATTTTTTATTGTTCCATAGCCACAATAAAACTCCAATGATATCAAGTGATTTGTGCCAAGTGATGATTAGGGTTGCAGAGCAATTTTAGAATTATCAATAGTCATGGATTTTATTGATCATTTGATTATGAAATTTGGAATTCAATCTATTATTTTCTTCAATAATGCTTCATATTTCTCTTATTTTGAGCTATATGAATTCAAATTAGATAAAGGAATCATTTTTTAGGTATGTAACAAATCATTATTCTTAAGGTAGTGGACTATTTGAATCCACAAATAAAAATATGATTTGTATCATTAAAAAGACAGCAACTAAAAAACAGAGGAATTGGCATAATGCACTATGGGCCGATAGAGTTACACCTAAGAGTGCATTAGGAACATCCCCCTTTATTTGGTTTATGGAAAAGAAGTCGTGTTTCCATCAAATGTCCTCTTACCATCTTTACAACTTTCATGTGCCTCTAGGAGAAACTTTCATCAACCTTGTAAACCTTAGTTCACCTTCAACTTCACCAAGTAGGATTTGTGTTAGCTCATGCAATTCTACTCTCATGGTGACATATTAAGCAAGGTTGTCTTAGTTAGTGATTATTTAACTGCATTTTTCCTTGTTTGGATTGGCGCTAGTCGTTGGAGTGATCTATTTTTTCCTCCCACCACCTCTTTTACTTCCTATACTACAAAAAGGACAAATGTTTGTCAGATATACTCTTTGCATCGGCTTGTACTTCATAATATGTTGCTCTAATGATCTTATCTCAAGAAATCCCCCCGCAACTAGAAAAGATCCAACCAAAAGTGAAGAAGAGGGTTGGTATGTTGAAAATGGACTCCCCTCTTGAGTTCCCCTTGGGCCAACATTGCTTCTTTTGGACTTTAATTACACATGCTGGTTGGAGAAGTAACACATTGATCGAAAATATTTCCATGATTCATGCACATAGGAGATAAAAAGATTAAAATATGAAAACTTCTATATTAAAAGCTCAACTCATGTAATTTTTATGAAAGGTTGCAGGAAAAGGGAAGAGTTTGCATGTTTGCAAGATGACCACGTGTGCTCCTTGCGATTTGTGATGGGTATTCTGGCATGCCATGAGTGAATTTGAAAGCTTGGATGAGCTAGTGGTCGCTACCTTTTGGAGTTGGCTGATTATTTTTAATAATGTTTACTTATAAAGTGAAAAGTGTCAAACTGACTTAATATTATAAAATATCCCCACCATAACTTAATCATTGTATTAAGAATACAATTAAGCTTATGACAACAAATTTATAATTCGCTACTATCCATATCCTTCCATTTCAATAACTTACTCGTTCATTGAGATACATGATTTCTTATGAACACACAGCTGCTGCGGTGATAAAATTGTGCCAACTATCATGGCTAATGCGATAAATTTGGTATGTGTAGTTACCTTAGCTTGCCAATATTAATGAATTCCTATACCTATTTTGGAGTGGGTTTGTACAGACATTCATTATATCTTAGCCACACATTTGTTACACCCTATGCTGCATGAATTTGAATACGTGGCATTCTTGTGGAGACAACTGCTTCAAATTTTATGTGCAGTGTCATATTCAATCCTATAAGGATTTCCCCAATCACTCATTATTCCCGTAAGCTGTCACTGTTAGTGTTAAAGCAGTCATAGCAATTGGGTTGAATGTGGAAACAACAACATTCAACTTTAAACATGTTAGTAGTTCTGCCAGTGCCACTGAAATCCAATTCCCAACAACCATTGGCCTTTCTTTACTGGCTCAAGTAGCCCTAATGGAATCCTTGTCCTAACAGCCATTGTCCTTTCCTTACTGTTTCAAGCAACCCTAATGGAATCCATGTCCTAACATCCGCTTAACTCCAAATTTGTTGATTTTCAGGTATGCATTCTCATTCTTATTTTTTAGAGAGATTCAAATTTTATTAAGAAGTTGGTTTGGTTTATGCTATAGCTATTAGAGGCTTTGAATGGAAAAGTGTGGAGGTTTGATAAATTCCAAGAATATCATGCATTCAACAACTGGTATGGGTCAACCTTCATATGTCTATAAATTTCAATGCATTGAATAAAAAATGCTTGCTGTAGTTTAAACTCTACGGTAATAAGAAGACAAGACAATTTTGACATATTTGTTGGCATACTCCTTGCAACACAAGGGCATTGACGTACATTTTTTTGAACTTATGTGTTGGACATCTAATTTCTTCCCGGATTTGAACTTCTTTATAGCGTTTTGAGAAACTTCTCACTTATGTTTGTCATAGGATGCAATAGAGTTTGTCTAGTCTGCTGCATAAGTCTTTTAATTATACAAAACTATGTAATATTCAATATGATGAGCTTTAAAGTCACTTGTTTGGTATTTGCATAATATTTATTTATGTTGATCCATTGTAGTACACATTGATTTTCTCATGTTTATTTTGAAAACTTAAAATACACTGCTTATTTTCCATAACATAGCATTGCTCTGTAACCCAACTCAATCTGTTGGTGACAACCTGCCCATGTCTTTGACCTTTGATTCATTCACTGTGTACTCCTTCATCCTTTGTAAAATATCATTCAGTTGAACCAGCCCCGTTGCTTTCTCCGTGCCTCATCCATTCATGCCGTGTTGGGTCAACGGCTTCGCCCCTCGTATCGTGGAACTATGGGGCTAAAGATATATATATATATATATATATATATATATATATATATATATATATATATATATATCTTGTATCGTGTATCGATGAGAGAACTAAATATATTCCGTATCGTTTCAATATGGAATCATCTATATAATTCCGTGTCAATATGGGTTAACATGATCTATCTCGTATCGTGATTTGATGGGTACAATGGGTGGGATGTAAAACCAGGTAAATGCTACTGATCGATTCGATGCTTTTGTTTCGTAAAGCATAATCGTTGGGTGGGTCTAATAATAGGTTATATCCACATGTTCTAGGCTTCTAGCCTAACTTTCCTAGCCCGTTTATTTCGTTTCATCTCCTAGATTGCCAATAATGATCAACAAGTAAATAATGAAAAGCCAGTAACAAGCAAGCAAGCAACAATCGCAGCAATACTAGCTTTGCAATTCCCCCTAGCCGTGTGAAACTAAGTAAAATGCGATTCTTTCCAAAATAAAAAAGTTATTTTCTCAGTTAAGTTGGTCTAATATATTATAAGGTTCAAAATATGTTTCCAGAGTGCGAAAATGCCAATCTAATGTTTTTTCTAACATGTTATTATTTGTGTTCCCCTTCCTTTTGCACTACCAGCCCTTGGTATCAACCAGAAGCGAGAAAAAGAAAGCCCCGTTCACATTTAAATTATAATGCATTTACTTTTTCTCCACCTCATTTGAATACTTAATATTTTATTATCAAGAGTGGCCCACTATTCACCACAATTTAAAGAAACGACATGTTACGAGTACTCCTCGGGATTTTAAAACCATTACATTGCGCCATAATGAAATGGATTTCGTGGACGTGCAGAATATAACTTTAAGTTTTTATAATTAAGAATGTAAATATTCCACTCTAAAATATATGCAAACTGCCCTTTTATTATCATTACATTATTTCCTTCTACTGGATTGATCTCCCAAAACCCCTTTGTGAGTGCAGAGTATATTGGAATCGTTTTATCGTTTAATGGTAAAATACCATACATTGACCAGAATCTTGAAGGAGTTTGCAGAAGTGTTTTAATGGTCTTAAATCATCCCTAGACATCATAATCAAGTATTAATATCAGTCATACACCTCCTCGGAATATTTGGGAGCATTTGGAGCAATTTGGAGACCTAGACATCAAAACTAGTCAAAAGTCGAAATAGGGAAAAAAAGTGAAAATTTGTCATTTTAATCAAATCCTTAAAAATGGACATTATAGTGGTATCAGAGCATGGTCCTTGCACCCGTGGATTAGTTCATACATTGAAGAATAATTTGCAGCCATGCCTTACTATTATGATTCTCAATCTAATGAAGATGAGTGTGTCACACTACCAAAGGATAATTCTATGAATGAGCTACAAAGATGGAGAGCAACATATAAAACCTTTCCCCAACAATATCAGGCATATCTTGATTTGTATAAGAAAAGTACATATAAGCCCCCTCCTTTCGAAGACTTTGTTGATTGGCTGTTTGCAAATAGGCCCAAAAATGAAGATGTGGAGTTAGTGAAAAAAGGTTTATGCCCTTCTTGTAAAAAACCTTGGAGAGAAAATCATATATGTGTGAGCGAAAAGAGTAATGAAAAATATGAAGCTTCAGGGAATGCAGGTATTTCCATCTGGACGAGACTTCTTGGGTTCTCTTCAAAAATATATTCCAAATGTATTGATATTAAGGAAACCAAGGGGAAAAGTACATCAGATTGCTTGAAGGAGAAAGATGAAGATACATCCCATGAACTTGAAGAAGATCTTATTGAAAATATTGAAGATCATTTCGAGACACATTCTACCTTGGACATGAATCAAGGATCATCTACTGAGGGATGCTTGAACTATGCAAGAGTACCTATTGATGGGTTCTCACACCTCTATGTTGGTGACACAGAGATCACTTTTGACAGTATTGCTACAAGAAAAAATTCCCTTAAGCATCAAAATGAAGACCTTGTAGTAGTTGAAGAAGAAACAAGATCAACTTACCCATCACCACTTGAGATTCATGAAGTTGGTCCAAGTAAGAAGGAAGAAGATGAGGAGGTTCATTTGCAAGAGCCTCATTTTCTTGAAGGGTCCTTGAAGATGAATGAAAAGAAGATCCAAGAGACCCCATTAGAGGAAATTTCAATTTAAAATGGGCCTTCCAAAAATAATACAAATTCCATGTCATCATGTATTAACCAATCAAAATGCTTTAAAATTAAAAAAGGGAGCACCTAAAAAAATTGGAGAGAAAAAATAAAAACTACTATTTGGATCGTATTTTCAACTTATCTCCTTGTAGGTTTATTCAAATTTCAAGTGGGAGGACTATTGGATGCATAATTAAATTATGCATCCAACGAGTACCCATGTTCCATACTTTTAACAACATCCACACTATGAAAAATTGAAAATACATTAAAAAATGTGTTTTCTCTCACTAGAAACACGTTTTTAATGTATTTTCAATTTTCCATGGTGTGAATGTTGTTAAAAGTATGCAACATGGGTACTCGTTGGATGCATAATTTAATTATGCATCCAACAAGTCCCCCCGATTGAAATTTTAGTAAACTTACAAGGAGATAAGTTGAAAATACAATAAAAAAAAGTAGCTTTTTACTCTCTCTCTACTATTATTTTATTATTTTCTTATTATTTCCTTAGGAGGCCCATTTTTTACCCAAATTTCCTCTAATTTAGCATACTCCATGACACTCAAGCATTGGTGTCAAATTCTTGTTGGAGAGCTACTTCATTGGAGGAAACATCCTTCCTTGAAAACATGGAGAAGATTCAAAGAGCAATGTGCCACATCAAAAATGATCTTGAAGAGAACCAAACATTTGATGTGATGGAAGAGGAACTTGAATTGTCTCTTGATGAAGGTTATGCAATTTTTAAAGAAGAGCATGATTCCTCTACATTGGAACCAATTTATGACAAAGGTTTCACACTTTTGAAGGAGCTGTATGATACTACCCATATGGATCCTTCCCATGATGAAACTTCTGCACTTTTTGATCATTTGGGTGAGTTAGTTCATTCTCCTACATCCTACAATTCCATGTTTTGCAGCATTAGTCTTAATGAAGTATGGGTAAAAGGGTTCTTTTTTATGGTGCCACATGAGGAGTATGGAACTCCTACATTTACCTTTTATGATGACTTGGTTGGATCACATTCTTATTCACATTTGAAACAACATCCTTTGTTACTTTATGATAATGCACATCTACATGGATGCACCTGTGATATGCATTTGAGTCACTTGAAGACTCATGGTTTTTCTTGTTCAACACTTGGTTCATTTGATGTTGGAGGAACTTCATCCAACACTATGGTAAATAGATTTATGATTGGAGAACATTTTTGTTGGAAGCCACATACTTTGTTATATCTTTATGATTCTCACATCCATGGATGTATGGGTGAGACTTCTTTGAGTCATTTGAAGTCTCCTTGTTTTTTTTGTTCATTATTTGGTTCAGATTTTAGTGGAGATTCTTCATTCACTTCTTGGATGGAACAATACATGGCTGAATATTTTGATGCATATCACATCATTTTGGAGTAGCATTATAGGACATGAAATCCTCACCTATGTCATTGGAGCATATTTGATTGGTTACTTGATGCTTGTATGCACTTGGAAAATGGTGGTCTACTTGCTTGGAGGTATAAACACTTTCATGATTCTTTGACGAAGCATCTTCTTGATGTTCATTTTCATTATGTTGCTATGTATTTTGATGATATAAATTTTGTACTCATGATGTTTGGAAGAATGCATACACGAAAATGGGATCCAGGAACTATGTATTGGAGAGCACTTCTAATTGTTGGAGTGCAATACAAGCAATGGGACCCTGAGATAATTCTTAGTCTCATTGGTTTCAATTTTTTAGGGAAACAAGTAGTATGGGGGATGGATTCCCCACTTAATAAAGTGATTTTAATTAGATTAGTGCAACAGCAAGCATGGTGGTTCCTCTCTAAAATCTTCATGGAAGCTCGAAGACTCAAAGTTGGGCAACTCAGTGGCAACTTCAAAGAATTATACAGACAGCAGGTTCTTCAACACCCATGTTTGAAATTGTTTAAGGACAAGAAATATTGGGAATGGAGGATTTTTCATGTCCCAAATTTTGCATTGGGACACAATGGCCTAAGCCCATTGGACATATTCATGAGAGTTTGTCAAATTAATGTTAAGGGTCAAATAATTGCCAAGGAGGAAAATTACTAGTTTCCTAGGTTGAGGGTGGAAGCTTTGGGATTTGGAATAAGGGGGATAATAAATGATATGTGGACATTAGAATAGCATAAATATTTAATAAAGGAGATAAATAAATATATGCAAGTGAAAATCAAAGTGGCATTTGATCATGAAGATACATGGAGGAATTGGGACCCACACCAGCTATATTTTCTATGCCACATGGAATCCTTCTTTTGTCATTTCGAATCTATAAGAAGCCCAAGGGTCTTGGGATGAGTTGGAAGGTCAATATACTTGGCATGAATCAATTAAGGTTGAATTGGAGTGGAAGAGTAACTCCCATGGAAGAGGAAGAGACATTTTGGAGCTAGTGAGACACTTGGACTAGATTCCCTATCTCTATGACAACAATGATGAAGATGCTATGACACCTATGACACAAATCAGACCTGAAGGATGACATATGACATATATGATATGTCAGGGATAAAAATATCCTCCAAGAGGGTGCTCAATGGATTTAGGGCATCTAAGATGCTTCCACATGTGATTTGGTGGAAGTGGGAGACTAGGAATTGTTGTACAAGTGGCATCCTTTGGAATCTCTTCCCAACTTGAGTTGGAATGCATCTCTTGGAAGGAATTCGACCCATAGAGAGCTTGAAAACTTTATAAATTTCGAGAACAAAGAATGAAGGCATCTTTTTGATCATTTTTAGATTTGTAATTGCATTTGTGAAGAGGGAGAGCTAGTGGATGACTAGTTTCTTGCCTTAGCCAATTTCGAGGGTGAAAGATTCCCATCCAAGTTGGTAATTGGAAATTCCATTCAGACCTTTCATTTGGAGATTTAATGGAGTCTTAATTTTTTAGGTGTAAGCTACAGGTGAGCTCATGGTTTCTTCTAGTGCAGCTCATTCCTTCAACCATTTCCAGTTTTCATTGCATATTCTTGATCCTTGAGGGAGGGCATTTTTGGTGAGATATTGTACTCTTTGGGGGAGCTTCTAATGCCCCATTTATTTTATAATATGAATTAAATACTCTTTTATTCATCTCCATAAATTTTCAGGTCTAAATTCCAAGTGGAAATGTATAAATCTAATTTTTAATGAAGAAATGGTGCCATTTTCCCCATAGCTCTTGCATAGCACTCTTGTGGTTGCATATAGTTAGTGAAGGAATGCCATTTCAACTTCATGTACATGTCAGTTGCTATATATCTCTGTAATAACCATATCAGAAGATCGACAAGTCGATATTCCAAGAAAAACTATGTTAAATTGCTCATTAATGGACAAACAGTGCCATTTCCCCACTACCTTGTTGTGAACCAATGTAATGTTGATGGATTCGAATGGATAAGTAAACTAATGATGGTTTATTGATGAATGCAATGTTATTGATGTATTATATGAGTTTAATGTTCAGTACATAAGCATTTGGAGTAATTTGGTTGAGTTTCATAGCATTTGGAGTCATTTGGTTTAGTTTCATAGCATTTGGAGAAGATTGCCTATCATTTCTCCCAAGGTTGAAACTAGTCTTTTTGCATCTGATTTAAGGGAGTTATAGAAGACATTAAAGGTTGAATGGTGATTCATATGAGTTTATGTTGATTTTATTTATATGTACCCTACTTCCATTCAGAAATTCTAGTTGGATTGAGTGCATTTGGAAAGTCATTTTCATCATCTACCCCTAGGGGATTTGAACCACAATTTACTAGTAAAATCCCTATCTTGACCAGATTTGAAAGAGGAGTTGAAGAAGTCATATGAACAATACAGAGCATCCATAAACATTATAAATATGTATTAATATCATCCAAGTACCTTCTGTAGCAATTTGGGAGAATTTGGAGTTATTTGGAGACCAAGGCACCAATACTAGTCAAAGAGAAATTGCTAGTAAAATACCATACATTGACCAGAATCTTGAAGGAGTTTTCAAAAGTGTTTTAATGGTCCTAAATCATCCCTAAACATCATAATAAAGTATAAATATCATTCATACACCTCCTCAAAATATTTGGGAGCATTTGGAGCAGTTTGGAGACCTAGACATCAAAACTAGTCAAAGGTCGAACTAGGGAAAAAAAACTGAAAAATTTGTCATTTTAATAAAATCCTCAAAAAGGGACATTACAAATATCTACAAAATAGTGGACAAAATTATTAGATGATTAAAACAAAATATTGTAATTAATTACATGTTCATTAAATAAGACAAAAATTATCCAACTACACTAATCATAATATAATGATGACATTTACCCTTTTATTTTATGGCTCAACCTAATTAAATTGGATGTTCAAAAATCCTCTCCAATCCATCCCTGCATATAGATATTGCGTAGAATCGATGACTAGTCGTTGATCATCACTGCATAACATCTCCAAAACATCTCCATCAGGTTCCCTACACATGAAATTGAGCAATCCCCTATTGGGAAACCCCTACCCCTATATGTGCATAAAACATCAGTCATCAGCCTAGCTAGCATGCGATCAAATGTCGACTCAAATATGGGCCAAGTCACTGGAAACCTCTAAAAAAATATAGTAAATAGATCTTATGCAAAGAGGAAAAAAGGTCTCTCGTGCAAAATGCTATGATAGTCATGTAGAGTTATAATAAAATATTGTCGATAAATAACAACCTACCTGATCAACAAGTCTTCATCATATTTAAAGTATCTACATAATACAACACAACCATGTAGCTAATATGATTCCCATTAGTGAGATGGTTTTCTATTATGGTAACAAATAGGCTCAAGCACTTGGCCTACTTTGGAATAAAAGCATGTAGCCTCAATTAAGGACCACTAACTTGGAACTCACTAGGGTAAGTAATATCCACACTGATAAAAAATTGAACATACATCAACTAGGGCTTAGCTACAATACCAAATGGTAGATCAGTAAAATGGGGAAAGTCCTCACCCCTCATAGATAAACCTGTGATGAAATAAAATTCCTCTTATGTGGATTGGTACCAAATATGGGGACCAACCCTGAAGGCCTACCTATCATGATCCAAATGACTGGTCAACTTTGCCAATAGCTTATTCTACCCTTTGAACTAAGTATCCTCCTCATAAAACTTGAGGAGGCCAGCATCAAATAAAAATTGTTGAGTCACTGTTGTAATAGGAAAAGGAAAAAAATCCCGCTCCCTCTCTCTAGTATGCCATACCCGATTGAAATTATATAAATCTAATAGAGGCGTCGGAGGTTCCTATCCTTGATTTATATACAAATTTCATCATGAATTATATTAATAAAATACAAATATATTCAAAATAGGTACATGAAATAGTTAATATAATTTTTATTTAATTTCTTTTAGGCTCAACAAAATTTTCAATCACCGATTGATATTGTTTTATTAAGGCACGCTACTTTGGTGAATTTTGTTTTAACAAAGGCACCGTAGATGGTGCATACACATTAAAATAAAAGCATGGGCCATGGTTTTGTCCATTGGTTGTAGCTTGGGTGGTTGGGAGGAAAGATTGTTTCCCTCCCCATCCAGGTTCAATTCTTGTAAGTGACATGGAGCTCTTGTTGAGCCCCATTGTAATGATTGTATTTCAAGCTTTCCTTGATTCCTTCGGAATAACAGGAAGGTGTTTTTTCCGCTGAAAAAAAAAAGCATGGGCCATGGTGCATTATGTAACACACCACATACGAACTATAAATTTTTAAAAACATAAAACATTTGTTTTTTAAATTATCTTTGCATAATCGATGCGTCCAATCTAATATAATGCACTGGTAACGGTGCGGTCGATAGGGCACCAATAACGGTGTGCTCGATAACCCGTTAGTAATGGTATGATAGGTTACGCAATGGTAACGATGCGCTAGAAAATAGACTATTTGCTATTTTTTTATAAATTGTTCTTCCCTAAAGCAATGCACATGTAAATATACATATGCACTGGTTTCTTTTATATATAAATCACACTACCTTGTCTTATTTATAAATTTACAATGCATTTTTTACCAGAAGAACCAGTGCATGTGTATATTTGAAATGCATCGTCCACTTTATTGTATATTTTTTATACAAAAATTAAACTATAACCTTGTAACATCCAAAAATTTCACAAAATTTAAATTTTTTTCTAAGTAGCATAAAGTGCTATAATCGCTATGTGGAAGTACAATAAATGTTAATTTGTTTAATTTAGACGATAATCTGATGACAACACTTCTTCAATTTAGTCATCAATGTTATAAACATGTTACGTCAATTACTTGTTATTTTTGTCTTAAAGATTCAAATGTATGTATTTATACTTGTTATTTATTGCTCGATGTTTAATACCATCTTTGTCTTCTCATGAAATATGGTTACTTCTTTAAATGCAAAAGTATTGTCAATTACCTTTAGTACTATTTTATTTACAAGTACTAACTGTTTGATTTTCTTTTTGATGAAGGGGTCCTATGGGCACCCTGAGGCTTACTTAGCTATTTATAGCTAACTCTCTTAAACCTCTGTCGCAGATCGCAGGTAAGAACGAGTTCACTAAAATGAAGTGTTATCAATGTATGTCAAATGACTGTACTTAACTTCAATTTGCCTCGATATATTAAATGTATAAAGAACTTGACCTGTTCAAGGGTGAGATCTTAACTTAGCTTTGATCATTGATTTTAAAGGTTTATAAAGTCACCTATATTTTTATATAGTTTGAAAGGCACAAATAAGCAATTCATTATAGTCTTGTATAGTTAAATAGCATTTATACTTCATATTCAAATTCTTGTTTATAATTTGATTTGTACTAAGTCATAGCTTAGTGTATTCAAACTTCGATTATAGTGTTTATAAATTACAAAACCCTACACTAGGGTTTATACCATGTACCAACCTATGTATTAGAACTATATCTAACTATAAGCTTATAAACTAATACTAGAGGTTATAAACCTTATGCAACTATTGCTCGATAATAATAATGTATGCATAAAACCTTATGCTATAACACAAGGGTTAGAGATTTTATGCAAATTCACCATTATTTGATATTATAAATTATAGGCACCAAAACTTTACACTATACGCCTAGTGTGGCTGTGGATATGCTTTAAGGATACCCTATGTGCTAAGACTATAGTTCATCGACCAAATATATGTTATAAGCATAGTGAACCAAATATTAAACTCCGTGGATATTGCATTGGCAGGCACACGAACCGGTGCTATGGCATTTAAAGTTTATTAAATAAGTGTTGGTGGAATTCTCGTTGGCATCCCTCGTGGTAGGGCTCCACGTGAAGGTTTTGGTTAACGTGCTAAACCGTAACAACATTTTGAACTACTCGGTGAGCCACTAACTTGGAGCATTCATTTTGCAAACAGAAGGGAGGAGAGGCCGATAGGCCCCTCAGGTTTTTAGGGTTTGAATCAAAGTGTTTGCAGCTCCTCCCAGGACTTGAAACCATGACCTCGTAGCTTGCTTCATAAAGCCACAGTAGGTTAAATGGAACAGGGTTGTTTTACAGTGTTGTAAATCATTTTGTTGAGTTTCGATGGTGGGACTTCACACCACCAGTATGAATGTAGGAATCTTATCCAATGCATACACTGATGGGAAAATACTCAGGTGTGCTGCACTGACATAGGTAATTCCATCTCAGACCCTTTGTAATTTCATTGTGTGTTTTAACGAGGTAAATAAGTACTTCAAGAATTTAACCAGTTGTGACATTGTTGCCCTTTGACAGGTTCACTCCCTCGACAATGTTTTTAGGTTGTCCTGAAGGGAATGCAAACTTCATTGGCCCTGGTAAGCCTCGGTGACTCCCTATGGGAATTCAAATTCACTTGGAAGTTTTGTAGTGAAGCATGGCATCGATACTGTCCTTAGCTTGGTTGGTCGAAGCTTCTGTTTAACTTAAACAATTTGGTTTTTCAGTTGTTTGTAAATTTTATAAGCCGAATGGCACTTTTATGTTACAGGGAGGGTTGAACCCTCGACCTGTCCTACGTTGGTTTCTCAACATTTTACTATGTAAATTTTTAATGATAAATACATATGGTTTTGCTTGAAAAATATTTCAAATGGTTTTACTCTCGGCAAAATGATATTTTGGAAGAAATGTGTTGATAAAACTTTATGGTGGTTAGGGTTTTAAAACCCCGTTCTATTTATGAATAAATAGATATGGAGAGGGTCGAACCCTTGACCTTAACTTGCGTTTCTTCCTTCTGTACTATAAATATATAAATTTTTAAAGGGTAATAAGATAGGGTTTATGCATTATTCAAATGAAGTTTTAAAATGTTAACCTGAGAGGAAACTCTCGGCATTCAATGTTATTTAAAAAAAATTGTTAGATAAAAAAAGGTTAGGGAAGAGCTCGTCACTGTGGTTTAAATGGTTATAATGTTTAGATTTGTTTATGAACAAAAGCCATAAGGCTAGGTTATGAACCCTACCAAAACTAAATACCATTTTTGAGATTCGGTTGTAGAATCATTACGGGTGTCGAACCCTGAACTCATTATGTAAATTAAGTTTTGTAAGTTGGTAACTGGTATTTGTATTAAACGTGGACTGTGTGGGTGAACCCTCACGGGTATCGAACCCTAGTCTTGTGTATTTAATTCTTTTTTTGTAAATAACATTGATATAGTAATAACAAAGAAGGTGTGTGCACAGGGCTTTCAACCCTGGAAAGTCGAAAGACTATTTGCATAGTATGTTTAAGTAATTTGATAATTAATTTTGTAAGTGCCTTATTACATATTACAATGATTTAACATGATGCAAATAGATACATGATTACTGTCTACTTACTTGCAATATTTACCATATCCTGAAATATGGAAAGTTGATATTAATAGGGTTTTGTAACATCAATGTTTAAAATGTTTCTCTGTAATGGTTTAAGAGATAAGTCGATGCTGGTATTTATAATGTTACTGTTTATATAGTGAGTTTGTATTTAAATTGAATCTCTGCATTTGTTTATAAGTTATTTTGATTCTGATTATTGTATTTTCTATAGTTTAACATTCATAAAAGAAATACTTAGAATATTAAACTGTTATGAATAAAATCAAGGACTCTATCCTATTTTGTATGGTTATAAAATGGGATTACATAAGTACAAGTTATGTACTATAAAATCTTACATAGTTGGTATGAAAGCTAAAGGTTCTATTACTAAGCTATGTGCATAAATACAAATCTATCATTTGAATTCTATCTATTGCATATCATCATTCACATCTATCTTTAATTCCTCTTCCCTGTACTAGAGTATGGCACTAAAAACAGTGTGTGGAAAAATATAGGGAAGCATTTTATTCTATCATTCATCAATTTAATTTTAACTATCCATTTAGCCTTTTAACCTATACAAATATATGGATTTGCAGAGTAGATAAGTTGTAGAAGTAAAACATTTACTAACTGTCCATAATATCTAGGATTTTATAGAAAGCTAGTAACATAATTAATTCATTGGATGAAAGTAAATAAGATAACACAATTAAAACCTGGTAATTGTAGAAGAGACAAACAACCAAAGGAGCCCGTTCCACCCAACCTTTTCCCGAAGACAACCAAGTTACTTGCCTTAGGACCCTCGAGCCTGTTCACTAAACCACCAGGATGAAGATGCTATGTGGAGAAATGGAATAAATTCATTTGCAACTCAACAGTAGCACTTGACAATAGTACTTCCTTCTTTTAGCAATATTGAACTCAACAATGTGGCTACACTAGTTTAGAATGCAGTCTTAACTCACTCAATCACTTCTAACCTTCCCCTCATCGAATCTCTTGTGCTCTCTTGTCTTTCCAATTCAGAAATTATCACAAGGTAAGAATGAATAGCCTCCTGCTAAATTCGATGGGTAGATAAGCATGCTTATGTCTTTGGTCAGTTTTATTTAGTAAATGAGCCACCTGCTCAGTTCCACTTTATTGGGGAACATGACCATAAAAATAGGGAAGTTGCCCCCTGCAACAGTTAGAAGTGAGTTGAGGATGCTGCCAAGTGTCAGTTTGCTCTCCACCCCAATCCATTCTTCCTAGTGGGTTAGTGAACACTCATTCAATAGTCTCCTTTGGGTATTTGTCTCCTCTTTTATTTATTAATAATAAAATATTCAGAGTAATTAATTACAGTCATCCTTGACCCCACTTGGTCAATAACATAAAACTTTACAATAAAATAAAACATAATGTTTTTTCTGACAACATATAATGTTCAGAATTTGGGTATGTGACTAACACCCCCTCTTAAATTCAGCATCATCCTTGATGTTACTTTTTTCATCATCCTCTAGTTCCTCCTTAAACAGATTTGGATATGCCACCCGCATATTACTTTCCAACTCCCAAGTTGCTTCATCTCGACTAAGGTGCTTCCAATACACCTTTACCTGTCCAATGGTACGATTACAAAGCAAAATTTCCCTCTTGTCGAAGATACAATCCGGTTCCACCAGAAAATCTCCTTCTGGTTCCACCTATACATCATTCCAATTAATAACATGAGTAGCATCATGCACATACTTTTTCAAAAGAGAGATGTGAAATACATTATGTACTTTAAGATTTGGTGTCAAGGCCAACTGATATGCCATTGGTCCTATCCTTGACAATATTTCAAAAGGTCCACAATACCTTGGTGCTAGTTTAGCACAACTTCCTAACTTTAAGGAGCTTTTTTTAGGTTTTACCTTGAGGAACATATGCTCACCAACCTGAAACTCTTTTTGAGTTCTTTTGAGATCTGCCTGGCTTTTCTGTCTATCTTATGCAATTTTCAAATTGCGTTGAACCTATTTCACGGTTAGTTCCATTTCCTTTAATAACTCAGGTCCTAACATTAACCTGTCAACTAGATTACTCCATGAAATAGGAGTATTATATTTTCTGCCATATAAAATTTCAAATGGACTGATTTTTGTTGAAGCTT
This sequence comes from Larix kaempferi, assembly GCA_027924585.1. Lineage (NCBI taxonomy): Eukaryota > Viridiplantae > Streptophyta > Pinopsida > Pinales > Pinaceae > Larix > Larix kaempferi. The sequence continues at coordinate 7,127,685 of BSBM01000337.1, read as the reverse complement.
GGTAATAGTTATTATAAGCAAACTCAGCAAGATGAAAATATTCCTCCCATTTACATGGCTGATCTCTAACATACATTCTTAACATATCTTCAAGAATTTGATTGACTCTTTCGGTCTGTCCATCCGTTCGTGGATGAAATGTTGTACTGAAATTTAAAGTAGTATCTAAACCTTTAAATAAAGACTTCCAGAAATTTCCTGTAAACTTTGAGTCTCTGTCAGAAATTATAACTTTTGGAATCCCATGCAAACGAAAAATTTGTTTCATAAAAATTTCAGCAATGTTAGCATCCTTGTAGGTTGTTTTAACAGGTATGAAGTGGGTTGCCTTACTAAGCTTATCCATGACTACTATTACAAAATCATTCTGTTTCTGATTTTTAGGTAAACCAGTAATAAAATCAATATTAATTATGTCCCACTTCCAATCTGGAATAGGCAGTGGCTGTAACAATCCAGTTGGGTGTTGATGTTCAGCCTTTATTTGCTGACACTCTATACACCTAGCAATATATTCATCTACTTCACTTTTCATATATGACCAAAAATAATATTTCCTCGGCATTGTTATAATCTTTTGGTAGCCAGGATGTCCTGAGTATGGACTTTTATGCAATTCATTTAAAATCAACAATTTAATTTCACCAACATTAGGCTCATAAAGTCTGTTTTTGTACAGCAGTAACCCTCTTTCATCAATTCTGAAATCTGTCATAAAATTTTCAGCATTATCTTCAACAACCTTTTTAAGTAATTTTTGATATTTTCATTAATTCCGATTCCTTCCTTAATCTAATTTTCTAGATCAGTTTTATAAGTGTTGATTGCTGAAACAAAATTTAGCCTAACATTTCTGCTTAAGGCATCAACAACTTTATTTTCTTTACCCTTAATGTGCTTAATCTCAAAATCATATTCGCTAAGGAAAGCTAGCCACCTAGCTTGCCTTGCGTTCAGATTTGGTTGATCCATCAAATATTTTAAACCTTTATTATCTGCATTAAAGTAAATTTTCTTCCAATTAAGTGTTGGTGCCACATCTTTAATGCATGTATCATGACAACCAACTCTTGGTCATAATTTGCATAGTTCTTCTCATGAATCTTTAACTTCCTAGATTCATATGCAATCACATGACCTTCTTGTGTTAAGACCCCACCAAGTCCATCATTGCATACGATGAAATCCTTGTTTGGATGAGCAATTTTTAGAATAGGTGCTATTGTTAACATCTCTTTTAGTCTCTTAAAACTTTCTTCACATTTTTGATCCCACACAAATTTCTTACATTTATTTTGTAAAGATGTTATAGGATTCACTATTCTAGAGAATCCCTTTATAAATTTACGATAGTAACCTATAATTCCCATAACAGATCATACACCAGCTACGCCCTTAGGGGCAGGCTACTCATTAATTGTTTTTATCTTGTCTGGGTCTACTGCGATTCCATCATTGGATATCACATGCTCTAGGTACTGTATTTATCTTTGTAGAAATCACATTTGCTGAACTTAGTGTAAAGTTAGTGTTCTCTTAACACTTGTAAAATTATTTTTAAGTGTTCGTCATGCTCTTCTTTAGTCTTAGAGTAAATTAGAATGTAATCAATAAAAACAATCACAAATTTATCTAAGTACCAATGTAAAACATTATTCATAAGGCACATGAAAATTGTTGGAGCGTTGGTCAACCCAAAAGGCATAACCACGATCTCGTAGTGCCCGTAACGGGTTCTAAAAGCAGTCCTAAAGATGTCCTCATCTTTAATTCTGACTTGCTGGTACCCTGACCTCAAGTCTATCTTAGAAAATATCTTTGTGTCACGTAGTTGATCAAACAGATCATCAATATGAGGCAAAGGATATCTGTTATTTATGGTCATTTTATTTAACTAACGGTAATCTATGCATAATTGCATAGTTCCGTTCTTCTTTTTAACAAAAATTACAGGTGCTCCCCAAGGAGACACACTGGGCCTTATATAATTTTTATCAATCAGTTCCTTAAGCTGTGATTTAAGTTCATTAAGCTCCAGAATGTTCATTCTATAAGGATCCTTTGAGTTTGGTACCGCTCCCGGTACTAACTCAATGGTGAAATCTAGTTCCCTTTTCGGAGGGAGTCCTAGAATTTCTTCCGGGAATACATCAGAAAAATCCTTTAGAATGGGTATGTCTTCCAATTTTAACTTATCTTCCTTAGTTGATTGTTCGTCATTAATTACATTTACAACAAACAACTTACACTCTTTTCGGACAACCCTTTTAACTTGTAAAACATAAATTTGTCTAACAGAAGTCTTTCTAGGAATTCCTTTTACTGTTACAGTTTCACCTTTTTCATTCAAACAAGTAAAATTCTTTTTAAAACAATTTAACATTACCCTATTCTTTTCTAACCAATCCATTCCAATCAGAACATCGTAAGAACCTAAAGGTAACACATTCAGCTTAACATGGGTCCTAAATTGATTCATTAGTAATTCACATTCCTTTACATAATTGGTCACTTTTCTTTTTGTTCCAGTAGCTAATTGAACTAACCATGATTTATCAAACTTATCTATTTTCAGATTGCAACATTTAACTAAATCAGGTGACACATAGCTAAGAATTGCTCCTGGATCAATTAAAATAGAAATGGATTTATTTTTCAGCATACCTTCCACTTCAACCATGGAAGTTTGATGATCAGGTTGTCTGTTCTCCAAAGCTGCATTTATCCTGGGAATCTCCATTGCTAAATCACCAACAGTAGCCTCCTCCTGTATAATATGTATGTTGTTGACAGTCCTCTTTCTGAGTGGGCAGTTGGATGCATAGTGAGATCTCTGACAGTCCCAACATTTAACAGGTTCTTTCTGTTCATTGTTTTTAACAAAATTTTTAGGTGGATCACTGTTTCTTACAGCTGTAAATTTTGACTATGTATTACTTGCTGCATTATTTCCTTGAAATTTTATGTTAGAATAATTATGTGAATTATTATTTCCAAAGTTGCAATTAAAAGATAAATGTTTCTTCCTTTGTTCAAAGTTATTAGGCCTTTTTTCTTTCCAGCTTGGTAAGCCTTCTCTTTTCTTATTATGTTCATAACAGATATTTGCTTTTCTCATGCCCTCTTCAAGAGTTCGAGGACCATCGTACTCAATCCCGTCCTTTATATGAGAGGGAAAACAACTCAGAAACCTCTGTGCCTTAGGCTTTTCTTTAGTGATATAAGGCACATACCTTAATAAATTTAAAAACTTGCTGCATCACTCCCTCATATCCATGGAAACTAGCTTTAACTCATAAAACTCTTTAGCTCATTCCTCATAGTACTGTTCTGACATAAAATTTCTTTTAAAATATTTCTTAAAATTACTCCAATTTACACTTTTCTCTTTTAAACCTTTTACTCGTTTCAGATCTTGCCACCAAATGTCTGCTTTTCCAATCAGATTATAAATTTCCATTTTAGTTTTTAGGTGACTTGAGTAGTTGTGAATCTGGAATTACTTATTTATACCAGACAACCATGCTTCGGCTGTCTCACCCTTTTCTGTTTCTCCATTAAAAGTTGGTGGTTTGATCTTTTTAAACTCGCCAGAAATTTCTTTGTATGGCCTGTACTTCTTTTTTTTAGTGTAGCAGTCACTGTCACTACTATCACTAGAATACTTGTGCTTTACTTATGTGCTTGTTCATAAAATCCAGAAGATGAACTGCTATCATAATTAGTCAATTTTATCTTTTTATCGTTACGTTGGTAGGACATAGTTCCAGATTCGACATTATTTTCTGTCCCTTTATCTTTGTCATTATTATGGAAATTATTCAGCAAGATTTGATTCAGCTCCTCTTGAGCTTTCAAGATTCGTTCGTTTTCTTCCTTAACAGTTTTTATCTCAATTTTTAAATCCTTTATTGTTCTTAATAATTCAGATGAATTATCATTCAGTTCAACAAATAAGTTTTCTGCATTAATGTGTCCTTGTTCATTATTATTCTGTTCATTATTAAGGGACCTATCCTCAGCCGACTCTTCTAGTCCTTCCATACCTGTAGACTAAATTTATAAAGTGCTGAAACTGAAAACAAAATAAATACAAATCAATAATTTGTAATTCTGTCCTAAATTTTTTTATTTGCGCGAGTGAGCCACTTCAGGCCTATTATTTGAACCACGCTCTGATACCACATGTAACATCCCAAAATTTCACAAAATTTAATTTTTTTTCTAAGTAGCATAAAGTGCTACAATCACAATGCAGAAGTACAATAAATGTTCATTTGTTTAATTTAGACGATAATATGATAACAACACTTCTTCAATTTAGTCATCAATGTTATAAACATGTTACGTCAATTACTTGCTATTTTTGTCTTAAAGATTCAAATCTATGTATTTATACTTGTTATTTACTGCTGGATGTTTTAATACTGTCTTTGTCTTCTCATGAAATATGGTTCCTTCTTTAAATGCAAAAGTATTGTCAATCACCTTTAGTGCTATTTTATTTACAAGTACTAACTGTTTGATTTTCTTTTTGATGAAGGGGTCCTATGGGCACCCCAAGGCTTACTTAGCTATTTATAGCTAACGCTCTTAAACCTCTGTCGTAGATCGCGGGTAAGAATTAGTTCACTAAAATGAAGTGTTATCAATTTATGTCAAACGACTGTACTTAACTTCAATTTGCCTCGATATATTAAATGTATAAAGAACTTGACCTATTCAAGGGTGAGATCGTACCTTAGCTTTGATCATTGATTTTAAAGGTTTATAAAGTCACCTATATTTTTATATAGTTTGAAAGGCACAAATAAACAATTCATTATAGTCTTGTATAGTCAAATAGCCTTTATACTTCATATTCAAATTCTTGTTTATAATTTGATTTGTACTAAGTCATAACTTAGTGTATTCAAACTTCGATTATAGTCTTTATAAATTACAAAACCCTACACTAGGGTTTATACCATGTACCAACGTATGTATTAGAACTATATCTAACTATTAGCTTATAAACTAATACTAGAGGTTATAAACCTTATGTAACTGTTGCTCGATACTAATAATGTATGCACAAAACCTTATGCTATAACACAAGGGTTAGAGATTTTATGCAAATTCACCACTATTTGATATTATAAAGTATAGGCACCAAAAATTTACACTATACACCTAGTGTGGCTATGGATACGCTTTAAGGATACCCTATGTGCTAAGACTATAGTTCATCGACCTAATATATGTTATAAGCATAGTGAACCAAATATTAAACTCCGTGGATATTTTGTTGGCAGGCACACGAACCGGTGCTATGGCATTTAAAGTTTATTAAATAAGTGTTGGTGGAATTCCCGTTGGCATCCCTTGTGGTAGGGCTCCACGTGAAGGTTTTGGTTAACGTGCTAAACCCTAACATCATTTTGAACTACTCGACGAGCCACTAACTTGGAGCATTCATTTTGCAAACATAAGGGAGGAGAGGCCGACAGGCCCCTCGGGTTTTTAGGGTTTGAATCAAAGTGTTTACAGGTCCTCCCGGGGCTCGAAACCGTGACCTCGTAGCTTGCTTCGTAAAGCCACAGTAGGTTAAATGGAACAAGGTTGTTTTACAGTGTTGTAAATCTTTTTGCTGAGTTTCGATGGTGGGACTTCACACCACCAGTATGAATACTGGAAGCTTATCCAATGCGTACACTGATGGGAAAATACTTAGGCGTGCTACATTGACACAGGTAATGTCATCTCAGACCCTTCGTAATTTCATTGTGTGTTTTAACGAGGTAGATAAGTACTTCAAGGATTTAACCAGTTGTGACGTTGTTGCACTTTGACAGGTTCACTCCCTCAGCAATGTTTTTAGGTTGTCCTAAAGGGAGTGCAAACTTCATTGGCCCTGGTAAGCCTCGGTGACTCCCTATGGGCATTCAAATGCACTTGGAATATTTGTGGTGAAGCATGGCATCGATACTATCCTTAGCTTGGTTGGCCGAAGCTTAGGTTTAACTTAAACAATTTGGTTTTTCAGTTGTTTGTAAATTTTATAAGCCGAATGGCGTTTTTATGTAATAGGGGGGGTTGAACCCTCGACCTGTCCTACGTTGGTTTCTCAACGTTTTACTGTGTAAACTTTTAATGATAAATACATATGGTTTTGCTTGGAAAATATTTCAAAGGGTTTTACTCTCGGAAAATGATATTTTGGAATAAATGCGTTGATAAAACTTTGTGGTGGTTAGGGTTTTAAAACACGGTTCTGTTTATGAATAAATAGATATGGAGAGGCTCGAACCCTCGACCTTAACTTGCATTGCTTCCTTATGTACTATAAATATATAAATTTTTAAAGGGTAATAAGATATGGTCTATGCATTATTCAAATGAAGTTTTAAAATGTTAACCTGAGAGGAAACTCTCGACATTCGATGTTATTTTAAAAAAAATGTTTGATAAACAAAAGTTAGGGCAGAGCCTGTCGCTGTGGTTTAAATGGTTATAATGTTTAGAGTTGTTTATGAACAAAAGTCGTAAGGCTGGGATATGAACCCTACCAAAACTAAATACCGTTTTTGAGATTCAGTTGTAGAATCATTCCGGGTTTCGAAGCCTGAACTCATTATGTAAATTAAGTTTTGTAAGTTGGTAATTGGTATTGTTATTAAACTTGGACTGTGTGGGTGAACCCTCACGGGTATCGAACCCTAGTATTGTGTATTTAATTCTTTTTTTGTAAATAACGTTGATATAGTAATAACAAAGAAGACGTGTGCACAGGGATTTCAACCCTGGAAAGTCGAAAGACTATTTGCATAGTATGTTAGTATGTTTAAGTTATTTGATAATTAATTTTGTAAGTGCATTATTACATATTACAATGATGTAAAATTATGTAAATAGATACATGATTACTGTCTACTTACTTGCAATATTTACCATATCCTGAAATATGGAAAGTTAATGTTAATAGGGTTTTGTAACATCAATGTTTAAAATGTTTCTCTGTAATGGTTTAAGAGATAAGTCGATGCTGGTATTTATAATGTTACTGTTTATATAGTGAGTTTGTATTTAAATTGAATCTCTGCATTTGTGTATAAGTTAGTTTGATTCTGATAATTGTATTTTCTATAGTTTAACATTCATAAAAGAAATACTTAGAATATTAAACTGTTATGAATAAAATCAAGGGCTCTGTCCTATTTTGTATGGTTATACAATGGGATTACATAAGTACAAGTTCTGTACAAATAAAGCTTACACAGTTGGTATGAAAGCTAAAGGTTCTATTACTAAGCTATGTGCAGAAATACAAATCTATCATTCAAATTATATCTATTGCATGTCATCATTTACATCTATCTTTAATTCCTCTTCCTTGTATTAGAGTATGGCACTAAAAACAGTGTGAGGAAAAATATAGAGAAGCATTTTATTCTATCATTCATCAATTTAATTTTAACTATCCATTTGGCCTTTTAACCTATACAAATATATGGATTTGCAGAGTAGATAAGTTGCAGAAGTAAAACATTTACTAATAGTCCAGAATATCTAGGATTTTATATGGATTAGTGCCATATAGTCATTATTAGTGGCATAAAAATATACATACAACCATGGACACCTATAGTAAACCATATTCAACCATATTTGGTAATGGTCATTATGATATTTAGGTTACTAGCCAATTAGTGGGGTAGCATCTACAATGAAAATTAATTATACGTGATTATGGTCAACTAAGGATATCAACCATAGTTAGTCCTCATAGTTAGGTGTTAGTATGATCCACAATTGAATTATCAAGGATAAATTAAACTATGGAAACCTACTATCAACCATGGTTAACTATAATTAACCATATTTATCAGTGAACATATCAAGGGTTAATGGTTAGATAGTAGAGTAGGTTTGATCATACTAATATATGTTTTGATTTAATATACATACATTATATTCTTCCCATGTAAATTCATGCACTAATAACTGACAACATGGAACTATTAGAACTCATTTACGTAACAACTATAATAACTTGTAATAAGAGACAACCTTGACCCTCCACGAAGCTCATCTTCTTTAGTATTTATCATTGTGGTTAGTGGAATCTAACTCATTATAAAAAATACCCTAAGTCACATCAAGATTTTCTTTCATTAATTAACACTAATCTTGGTCAATGAGATTTATTTTAAGGTAGATTTTTTTATTTATATGCATCTAATTTATTGTTGTTTGATTTCTTTATTAGGCTTACCATGAAGTTTTTTTTGTAAAATAACTAATCCTCTATATTAACAAAATATACATAATACAGTAATTGTTTATCCAAATGTCTGTCAACTAGTCTGAACCAAAAAACCATAATATGTCTAAGAGCCCTACAACCATGGAAACTAATGCTCCTCTCTCGAAGGAGAAAACAGAATGTACATACGTTCAACAACTATTTAAACAAAACATGTTGCAAAACATCATATAAAACCACTACAGACCGATTCTACTAATAGTCGGAATGTCGGAGGCATCTTCCCAGACTTTCAGCATGCAAAAAACCCATAAAATCGAAAGGAAAAGCAACCAAAACAACAGGCAACTTCCTACCAGGTCCTGTCGAGCGGAGGCTCGTTCATGGCTGGTGGTGGGACTCCCGCCACCTGGTCACGCCTTCATTGCTAGTTGTGGTTTGCATTTTATACACCAGTTCATAAGAAAAGTACCACATTTTGGGGAGAAAAAGAACCCCCATCTCCTTCCCTATAGCATTGATTTTCATGTGCAGAAGGTGTGTGTATGCATACAAATCCTAAAAAAAGGGAAGAGGGATTTCATCCCCTCCCAATTTCTCTTCCCTCTCCAACAGAACCCTGCTCAACAAACCCTTAATGACCAAGTATAAATTCATCATTTTGTCATAAATACCTTGTCTAGCTCTTAACGAGCCTGGATCTTGGATCCAACTCTCCAACATCACTTCATCCAATGTTGGCGCATTCTCCATGACCTCCCGCTAGACCCCATTCTCCATCATCTCCATATCAACCTGGGTGGAAGGAGGGATACTGGATCAATAAGGCCAAGTAGCTTTTGTTGCACGGGTCTTCTCCCGACTAGCACAACGCTTACACTAATGCTTTCCCTTTCTCGAATTCTCGATCGGCTCCATGGTGAGCACGACAACAACCTAACACTCACCGTCACCCACTGACCCATCACCATGCTGCACAAGTCCACTCAGGCTCATGTCGTTGCACGACAGGTCGGTTAACCCACCGTTGTAATGGTTAAACTTGAAGTCACATCAGTTCTGAGAATTTAATGGAACGATAAGGAGAATTTCCATAAATTCCAACTTGACCTTCCCAGTATGGATTTCCAAGCCAGCACACTTCCCCTGAATTTCCATAATTTTCTTTAGATGCTTCCAGCCGATCTCTGTACTCGCAACAAATTCCCTATTCAATCTCGGTTGCCTTCTTGTACTGCTCCGGACTGTGAATATCACCCACACGCTTACTCATGTCACACTAATCCGCTTACCACCTTCCTTCATTAAGGCATTCCACTCGACGCGTGTTATCATAGGCTGCATGCAGTAGGGATGCCACGTTTCCATTGTACAGAGACTCACCCGCATCCCGGGGGCTTACCATGAACTATTATTTGTTATGTTATTTATTTTTATTTTCATGTTTTTATGGTCAACATGTGCCACATAAAGGTTATAGAGGTGACAATTTTATTGGGGTATAAAAAATTCTTTTTGCCACAATAAATGTTAATTATTTAATGCCAAATTTATTTCACTAAATTAATAATTCTTTTATAATTAAAGTAATGCTTGTAGAAAGGTACCTAACCTCTAAATCGACTCTTTGAATTACTTGGCCTGTGGTGTTTGCTTAAAATTGCAAATTCCTTTGGTGTGGACACTTTAAGAATATTTGGTGACTCCTTGATGGTTGTTAATTGGGCAAAGAATGTTCACAAGCTAAAGATTCTCACCTTTCAACAATGGTGCCTGAGGATAGAGTCAATGTTGTCCACTTTTTATTATTGGACTATCGATCACATCTACAGGGAACTAAATGATGTGGCCAATGCTTTGTCGAAGGAAGCACTCACTATACAAGAGGTATTTCTATTCTTGGAAGAATGGATCGAAGACAAGCTATAATTCAAAGGATATTCTCCTTCTTTTGACAATTAGTTTTTTCTCTTATTTTGATGGATTCATGATCTCAGTCACGATTTTGCCTTTTTTTGGCTGTCTGGATGGACTAGTATTTGGAGTATAAGCAACTCCTTTTGTTTACTAGATAGAAGTTAGTTATTTTGTAATCCGGTGTGGATGATGAACAACTTTGATCTGTTTAGAAGTCTATGTCGGGATTACTTTTTGATTTTTATAATAACAAAAATACAGTTTTTTTCTTCTTGAAAACGAAACTTCTAAATTCACTCTTTGAGAAATGCCTTTTTTAACCTCTTTAATACTTTCAGAATCAAGTGAGTTTGGGCATGAAGCAAATTCTAATACATTTAGTTGCTTTGCCTTATTTAATGTTGAGATTAAAGTAATTGGTTTCCTTCCTAATTTGAGTTATTTGATTTATGGCTTTTCTTTCCCTTTCCAAATGCGCAATATATGGAGAAAACTAGATTGCGAGGCTATGCCTTTAGAGTTATAATAATATTTGTTTGTCACATCGATTAGGGGGTTCTTAATGGAAGTTGCGTACTGAATATATTTTTGAAACTTTTTTGATGCCACCTTCTCTTTCGATACTAGCTCCTTCCAAGTGCAATTGGTCATTCTTCCACTTTTATCTCAATTATTGTTAACCATTAGATATAAAGTTACTACATGTCCCAGTACTTCAAAATACTCTACAAGAAAAACCAATGTGTACATGTTTATGGAATAGAAATCAATATTTGCTTGTTTAAAACAAACTCCAGAACAAAAATCAATGTGTCCATAGTTTAGTGTTTGCATACACTATGATTACATCTATCCAACATAATTTTATGTGGAAGTCATTTATTGAATTTGTGAAAATATATAATTAGAGAAATGTTATATATAACATTTTATTTGTTTCTATCCCTCAAGTAATAAACATTTACAAATAACAAAATCCATTTTATTTATTAATTAAATTTGTTCTTAATTCAATAATTAAATTTTAATTAATTATATAAACTTCTTATTATTTGTTTTATGTCGTTAAACTAATTTAAATTCATAAATATAAATATTTTTAAATAATATGTAAAAAGTTATATTAAACTTCACAACTTTCCTCTTAGTAAACAAGTTTATCAAATTGAAAGATATTATATGTAAACCATGATTACATAAAAGGTTCTACTTAAAAATATTTTCAAATGAGTTAACACAATACACCAAATTGAGATATATTATATGTAAACCATGATTACATAGAGGGTTCTACCTAAAAATGTTAATGTAGTGTGTACATGGTTTTAGATTTTTTAAAGATTTGATAAAGAGTTTTATCCAAAAATATTTTCAAAGAATTTATTTATATTTAGTGTAAAATATAATTAAATAAATTAAATCAAATATAAAATTATATTTTATTTTTCTCCGGATGCGGGTGTCTACGTGCCCGACGCATCGATCCCCGCGCACATGGAACGAGCCTCACGTGGCACTGGCCCCAGCATGCATGCTCTGGGCCATGTGACGGCAAGTGCAAACCACCTGTCTTCTCGCTTTGTGCTGGACAACACACCAACCAGGGTGATGATGCTTATTTAAGGCAGGAGGACGAGCCCCTGGATCCCAACCTCCCTCGCGCGAGTTCTGAACGATGATTATTCACTAATGGTGAGGTGCCATTAATTCTGGCACCCTCATCAAGGATGATAGCCTGCAACATTTATTACCTCCATGGGAGGGAAATTGTCTAGCTCGGCTCTTTAAAGCCATCCGTCGACATGCATTTTAGTTCCACTGTTGCGTTCTGGTTTTTCCCTGTGACCTCCTCTACTCGACTCTGGAACGCTCTCGTGTCCATGATGCCGTGCTCCAGAGGCATCTCTCGTCGTGGCAGTGGTAGAAAAATCTTTGGTAGACGACCTAAGGTGGCTATGGATTGGACTGTTATGGATGGATACGCAGAGCGCATCTCTACGTGGACTCGCAGTCTCATTGACAGTTGGGAAGCTCGTAGGGTGGCAGCTCTCTTAGCCTCGGGCAGCAACGGAGGTGCAATCAATCACTACTAGCTACTGAAAAACATGATGAGTACCTTGGTGGAAGAAATGGAAGCTAGCTAGGACACTAGCACCAACATTGTGAGGAATATCAAGTCTAGTCTGACAGAGGCTTCGAATCACTTAAACACCCTTGATGCCAACATGACCTGGGATATCTTCTCCCTGGGCGACAATTCTGATCAGGTGATGCCGAGAAACACTGCGACAACTGATGAACCGGAAGCACCGAAGGAAGGGTCTGCAAAGAAAAAAACCAAGGTCAGAAAAGACAAGGCTTCTGCTCCTGCTACGCTCAACAATGACACAAAACATGAAGGTCCTGGCACCCCAAGTTCTTCTTCCCATGCTCTCCCCCCTCCAGGGACTTTTGAATACTTTTATGCTGCCCGCCCCATCCTTGAGGAGGAACCAGACGCATCGCCTGCAAGTCATTAGATGGGCTATCATTGCTCTGGGTTATCTCTGCGATTTCCATCTTTTTTGTTTTTATTTACTGAATTGTTTAATCTATAGCACTCCTAGATAGCATGTAATATTTTTTTGGAACAAGTCCCAATGTTTTTTATGGGCAGACCTCACCCAGGGGGTCTCTACTTTGTATAATGGCAGCACTTTCAGTATTTTTGAGCGACTGGGATGGTGGCTTCATCATCTGAGGCCTCCCCAGTTTGCTACAGACTCTTCAACTCTCTATGTATTTACTTCCACCTTTTTTGGCTCTGTTAATTAATTTTCAGTCTGCAACTCATAAAAAAAAAATTATATTTTATTTTATAAAAATAAAATATTAAAAAAAACTTATATGTTTATAAAATAATAAAATAAACATCATCATCAATAATTTTACATACCGCTTTTATTAAAAAGAAATTTAATAACATCAAAATATAGATATCATTAAATAGGACTTGTCACGTCAAATACACCACTTTCATTAACTAACATAGATGCTTCTTAAACCTGGATCTATTAAGCACCGAGAGGGGTCCAATTTCTTGAGGTGTAATTTTTTCTTAACGTGTAAAAAATTTCAGATAAAAAAAAATTCAAAACATAGTCATGATGATTTGATTAGCATAATATATATTTAATTTCATTAAAAAAAATGCAAATTTTTTCTAGCCAACATGATTTTTTAAATTTTTTATTATTAATTTTAATTTTATTAATTATTAAAATATGTCACATTACATCACATCATAGCACATCACATCACATCTCCTCCATACTAGTTTATAAGCACCTCGCTACTCTTAGTGCAACAAGAAATTCAATAACATCAAAATATAGGCATCATTAAATAGGACATGAGAATGTTGTCACATCAAAGAGGTTCAAAGAGTGGAATAAAGTGTAAATGCCCATATAGAGGCTCAATTTATGGAATAAATTCCCAAGGTCCAGGGTCACGGGCGATGGAGGGTTTGATCTATGGTAGAGTTTACTTTTTTTCAGACTTCGATAATGTCTTGCTAGGAGTTTCTATGCCCGATGCTTTCCCTCTAGTTGATTTTTTGAGGCTTTATTGTCTTGGTGTCATCCTGTCCCTTTCTGGTTGTCTGCACCCTTCATTTGGTCTTTCTCGAATGGGGTTTACCTATTTTCCTTTTTTGGATACCTCTGTTTGTGGTTGTTGTCTATTTCCTACCACTTGGGGGAACACCTTTCGATAGTTGTCTACTTCTTATTGGTTCTTTGTATTCTTGTCTTTTTGTGGTAAGAGTTGATTTTTCTCGGTTTTATCTCCTTTCTTGGGGGTGCGATATGGGGGATCCAGGGTTCCATGTCAGTGGGGATGTGGCAGTGAATGGTGACAAAGGAGAAATTATTACATGTCGATTACCAACACAATTTGTGTAAGCATGTCCAAAACTTAAGGCATAAAGAGACATATGTCTGTGAACATATTGAGGAATTTTTTCAACTGGCACTCAAATCTGGGTTAAAGGAACCAGAATATCAAAGAGTGGTGAGATATGTGAATGGTTTGAAATATCATATTCAGGATGATATGAGTAAGCATTACTTTCATAATGTAGGTGAATCCTATCTAGTTTCTTTGAAAGTAGAAGAAAATATTGATAGAATATTGTGGTAGAAATTTTGAGGAAAAGGACCTAGAGGAAGGGGTAGGTAAAGTGTTATTAGAAGCTATGAAAAGGAGGATGGATAGACCAACAACTAGAATACAAGAGGAATAAGTCAAACTAGGAGAGGAAAAGTATTTGACAGAGGTAAGTATGTGATCATTTTTTACACATGCATAATAGAAGGTCACAAGACATCAGAATGTCTAGGAATGTAGATGTCACGTCCCCATTTTGACCCCCTTTGTAAATGATGTAAATATTGTAACTTAATCATGGTGAGGAGCTCAAGGCCAAGGCCCCACCATTGATTTAGCGTTTATGTATCGGCAATTAAAATAGATGCCTATGGTTCTTGTGCGAGATGGGCACAATGTATATAAGACATCATGTAATTTCGAATTTTTAATGAAAAACCCACTACCGGCTATGCAATGCAACAAGAGAGATGGGGCATGTCTCTACAAGGAAAAGGGAGGGAAATTATTCAAACCCTTGAGCCAATGGTATTAATCCATGTGTCAATGGGGAAACCCATAAACCACCAACTACCCATTTTGTCTCATGCACCCAATCATTTGATTTTTTTTCAAGAAATTGGTTAAGGCAGTTAATGCCTTGGGAATGAAAGAGTATGGGCAAGCCATTTTCGTGCATGGGCAAGCCATCAACTTGGAAAATCGTGTTTTTGCTTGTGGGGCAAGAAACCACCCACGAAATGGTGCCCAAAGCCATGGGGAATGGGCAGTCTTCATTCATTCACGCAGTTGGAGTTGCTGGGTCCTTTCCATTTACGTTTCTCATCTAAATACTGCATTTTTCCATGCCTGGGAGTCGTTTTTGCCTGGTATAACAGTTGGGAGAGGAAAGCCACGAATTGGGGACTAGAAGGGAGGTCGTTTTTGCCCCGAATTGACCCTGGACGTTTTACTTAAAACGGATTTGGCTTCCTGGGTTGTTCACCAACTTCCCATTTCGTTTTTGTGGGTTCCCACGTTTTTCTGGGTTAGTTGGAACCCCATCTCATGCATCCCACTGTGGAAAACGTTTTTTTTTCTCATTCCCAGCAAGTGGGGTTCTGTTGTTATGTGCATCCTCGTTTTTGGTTTGAACCTGTGAATTGAAGTTTGGAGAGGTAGTGGATAGAAGTGGCTTGATAAACCTAGTGGGGGAGGCAACCTTTCAAGAAGATCAAGAGGGCTTTGGTTACTCTTCTATGCATACCCTGAGAGCACTAGATAGGGAAGGTATGGCTTGAGGGACTGTACAGCAGTGAAAAGAATACTTCCTTGTGCTGGGTGTGTAGGTATTGTGGGTGCCAAGCTAGATAGATCTTGCAAGGTTATCCCTAGCTCTGTGTTGGAGCTCACTAGCTTAGCAACTCTTCCTTTCCATCTCCTAGCAGCCTGATAAACCCAATTGCAGATTGGCTTGGCTCATCTTGGTGTATGCTTGGCTATGTGTGAGTCTGTTGTTCCCTGGTTCCTTGTAGAGATCATGCCCAGCTCGGGGGTGGCAGTGGTGCTGAGAGATTGAGGAGCACACTGGCCTACGGTTGGGTGGAACGTTGCAGTTGCATAGCCAGTTGCGTGGGACTACTTTTGTATAAGATAAGTATTCTCTTGTGTTAAATTGCAATTACTTATTTGATGAACGTCTTAAATGTATGATCGATGTGAAATTCTTCATATTCCGCTGTGATTTTCTTAAAACCATACAGTTCCATCTATCTCTGTTATATTATGTTCATGCTTATGATTAAATGTTTCATAGGGCTAGACGCCCAGTTTAATATCACATCTGTTATGCATTTGTGTATGTATATATTCTTATTCATTTGAATTTGAATGCTTGTTTAATGAATGGATATGGGGGCTAGATGCCCGGTTTAACCTCACGATCCTCTCCATCTAGCTGGTAGGATGGGAGGGGACGTGACAGTAGAACACATGGAGAAGAAATGAATCTAGAACACAGGTTACCCAGGAGAATGAGGAAATGGTTTTTGGAAGTAATGTGAAAGTACTTCAGTAGGACCAAAGAGAGAACTTGATGTTTAGAAGAGAGTTACTTAATATTGAGGCAAATATAGAAAAATAACCTATGTAGAGAAAGAAATTTTTAAAAACTAAGTGAAAAATTTAGGATAAGTGTTGTCATCTAGTCATAGATGGTGGAAATACAGAAAATTTAATATCCATAGAGGTAATGGAGAATTTAAAATTAAAAAATATTCCACATCCTAATCCGTATCAAGTATCATGGTTGAAAAGAGGACAACATGTAACTGTGACTGAGCAATGCTTGTTACATTTTTAGAATGGAAAGTTTAGTAGTAGAGATGGATGCTTCTCAGGTACTACTCAGAAGACCATGGTTGTTTGACATAAAAAATTTTCCATGATGGGAGGAAGAATACTTATGAATTTTTAAAGGATGGACAGTGGTATAGGTTGGAGCCAAAGGTGGATACTGAACTAAGTGGTAGTGATAGAAAAGGTAATGGAAACATAAATGTTTCATGTAGAAACAATCACATTATGATGTGCTCAACTAAAGAACATTTGAGAGAGCAAAAAAATGCCCATTTATGTTTGGAATTAATGCCAAAACAAGCCATAGCAATTGGAAAAATGATTCCTGTGCCATTGGAAATTCAACCATTGTTGAATGAATTTAAAGAGATTGTTGGGGGTGATCTACCAGTAGGTTTACCTTGTTGGAAGACCATATCATATCAAATTGATTTGATACTAGGATCAATTCTACCGAATAAAGATCTTTATTGGATGACTCTAGTAGAGTGTTAAGAAGTGAATAAGCAGGTACATGAACTTTCTTGATAGAGGACTGATCCAGGAGAGTTCCATGTGATGTGCCTATAGTATTGACACCCAATAAAAACCACTTATACTATGAAATGAGAACTTTATACTATGAACGAGAACTCTAGCCATAAAAATGATGATTTTTGCCAAAAAAACACCAAAAACACCCCCTAATAGAAAAGTGTTGATACGAGTATACACGCATTTTTTTTCAAGGTAAAAAATAGAGCCATGGCTTAAACATCCCATACTGTTGCTTACAAAAACTTTAAAATCAACCCATAAATTGGAAAAAAAATTATTCAAGAGATAAATTGCAACTTTTTGGAAACTTGCATATTAAACAAAAAAACAAATTTCATTAATAATTTCACCACTCTAACGATATAAAGACAAAGAAATTATGATGCGATTCATAATGAAATAATATATTAGACCATACAAGAACAAATGATTCATATAAATATTCAAAAATTCCTTTAGAGTTTCAATTACAAACATCATGCTAATAAAAAACATCTAAAATGCTTCATGTGAAATTATTCAAATTCATCCATGGCTTCTGACTCCCCATCAAAATCTACATTTTCTGCAGATGAAGGATTGGATGAAGATGTAGATGACCCATATTATTCTCTATTATCAATGGGTGCACCATCTGAGTCTACATCTATTCCCATCATTTCAGATGTCATATTCCTTCGGGATCTACGACTTGGTTTAATAGACTCCCATCTTGCAACTTCTTGTTTTGGCAGCAACCTCTTGATAATCTCTATAGTCTTGGAGCGAAGAGTGTCTTTCTTTGTCAACTGGAAATCATAAACAAGTATATCAACTTCCTCTAATTTCAAGATGTCAACGCGGCGACGATTTATTTTTTGACCCTTTCTTTTTCTCTTTCTGTAAACATTTTTGTCAACCACCATCTCTTCCTTGTACACACCATCAAATGGGTGTGTATCTATTGCATACCAGTGTACTTATATTGATACTAATTCTTCATTTTCTTTATTGACCTTCATAGCTTTTGCAATCCATAATGGATAATGACGTGTATCATTTGTAGCCAAAACTGCAATCATGCAACCCTCCTTGATATCTTGTACTGAGCCCCTGTAAAGGTCGTCCATCTCTCGATGCTTTGCAGATTATCTTGTAGAGCCAATATACATTTCTCTTTCCTCTACTTGAGAAAAATCAACAAATCGAGGTTCAAAATTTGTTACCTCGTTTTCATTTGATAAACTTTGTGGCAAAGCAAATGGAGACTTCAAACATATATCTCCATTTGTAGAGTTTGAAATTATGTCACTCTGCTCCATGAAAAAAGACTCCCACCAAACAGAATCAGCAACATCAAAGTACTCATATGTATCTTCGAAAGAATTTTATGAATCTCTGCAGATGATTGCAATAACAATAAATTTGAAGCATACATTTGACGATTTGGGATGAATTTCAGAAATGCCAAACCTGGTGAAGGCCCCCATTCTGTGCTAGTTGAGTACTTCTTGCCCCACAATAGTGTTTTTCCATCAATATTTTTTATGTGAAATTGATGTTGAAAGCTAATGTCATTAAGTTTTTCAATGCACCTTTCTTCACCATGCGATCCAAACAAAAAAATTCACCTGTCAACAGTTTCTTCCATTTTTTGTACAATAGGCTCTGGATGGTATGCTTTTCCTATAATTCCAATCAATGATGGTAGGATCCCGACTTTCTTCCTCCTCAATGTCCTTGCAAAATGGATGAACATTTGATCAATATGATCATGCGTATGCCCAACAAGAAGGAAACCAACTTTTACCTTTTTAAAAATTCTCAATTCAACAAGCATGCTTAGATAACCAAACACAACCTGATTTTTGTTTTCTTGGCTTGTGTTGTCCAATTGTAGATATAGAACTTCAGGAAGATCACCATGCCAATGAGTAATGACATGGTGAATTATGGTGATGGTCAAATTTGCATCATTGTGAATATTTGGAGCTATAAAGTAAACCCTTGGAATCATTTCACCATTAAAAACCATACTCCCAACCAAGTGAAACTGAATAAAAATTTCCTCCTTTAAATTCTTTGACACATGGACAAAATGTGGCAAGAGTGTGTTTTTTCTGATCCATGCCATCAATTATCAAACCCATATACTTATGTGTAGCATCATAACACTTCTTGCGATGTATGTACAACTTTTGTCATTCATTTGATTGTTGATTGCGATGTTCTTGTAGTGCATTGATTATGGAATCTACAAACAACATAACAAACAAATATTGTTAACTAGCTTTGATAATTGACATTTATCTAAAAAACAATTTTGTAAACATACCTCTTTCTATCCCTTCTTTCTTTAAGAGAAGCACATGTACTGCAGACCCCCATCCTTGACCTCTTTGGAATGCGGACGTTGTTGAACTTGTTTTTCCATACTCTTGTGAAATATGCATATCTGATGAAGTTGCCATTTCCTTGACCACCTTGAACATAATCCTTGTATAAGTTGTAGATTTCCTGCCTTATGAAATTGTCTCGAATGTGTATTGTTTCTCTATTTGGAATACTCTCTCCATGCTTGGAAAAGAAATCATGCATCCATGATATTGCAATGTGTGTTGATGGCCCAGTGATTCGTCCCTGATAATCATTAGAATAAAATGTAGGATCCTTTTCTAGTCTTGTTTGGATTCTTGATAATCGAATATTACCAATTGAGTGAATCCATTTGAATGCATTTCTAGAAAGAAGAACTTTTCCAACGCGATAATCATAACTTGTCCTTGTAGAAATCATGCACCCCACTAAATATGAATTTTTCATACAAGTTTGTTCATTGATAAATACATTTTCCTTTTCTCCAAGGCATAATTTTAGCCTAAAATTTTCAAACAACTTTTGTGAAAACACTTACTCAAAATCAAATGAGTAATGGAACTTGGACATGTGAGAAATTATTTCCTAGACCCTGTATAACTGGAATGCTTTGGATTGACATAAAAAGGTCTAGTCCCACACTTAATCCTTCTCATTATTGGATTTTGTCGCTGCATTTATTGGACCATTATGTTTGCAACAACATCCTCATCAGAATGAATGTTTTCATTGCGATGCATATGACCCCCCTCATTGAAAATCTCATCACCAAATTCAGTATGAAAATGATTGTCATGATCAATAATAAGTTGATCAATTACTGACAGATCAATGTGACCATCAACACTATTGGTGCCACTAAATTCTTCACTGAAATGGAACTCTTGAGATTCAACATTGACATCATTGGTGCCTGTAAAATCCTTACTTGGAGGAGAATCATTGTCTTCATCATTGGTGCATGTAACATCCTTACTTGGAGGAGAATCATTGTCTTCATCATTGGTGGCTTCATCATCAACAGAATGATCATCAGTGCCATTGAAATTATCGCTCGAAGGAAAATCATCATCGATGCCGTTGAAATCCTCGCTCAAAGGAAAATCATCATCGGTGCCATTGAAATCTTCACTTGGAGTAAAGTCATCATCGGTGCCATTGAAATCCTCGGTTGGAGGAAATTCATCATATGTGCCATTGAAATCCTCCCTTGGAGGAAAGTAACCATCAATGCCATTAAAATCCTCGCTTGGAGGAAAATCATCATTGGTTCCATTGAAATCCTCGCTTGGAGGTAACTCATCATCAGTGCCGTAAAAATCCTTGCTTGGAGGAAACTCGTCATCAGTGCCATTGAAATCCTCGCTTGGAGGAAAATCATCTTCACCATTATTGATTTCATCGTCCTCACCAAATCATCATCAGTCCCATTAAAATCCTCACTTGGAGGAAAATCATCATCAGTCCCATGAAAATCCTTGCTTGGAGGAAAACCATCATTTGTCCCATTAAAATCTTTGCAGCTAGGACGAGAATTATCATTGATCCCATTAAAATCCCTGCTAGAATGAAAAATCATTATCCGTCCCATTAGAATCCTTTCTATGAACAAAACCATCAACATTATTTGTACATGCATGCTCAACAAAAGCATCACTAGTCCCATCAAAATCCTCTCTTCTAGGAAAATCATCATTGATTCCTTCAAAATACTCTCTGGGAGGAAAATTGTCATCATCTTGCTTACTGTCTTTAGGATTCCCACTTGGAGGAAGATCTTCATCATCGTCATCATCACCATCACATTCTTTCCATTCATTAGTAGTGTCTTCATAATCTTCATAATTAGGAAGTTATTGAAGAACGTGCTTGATTACATTCTTTGCACTGCCAATATCTTGGCTAGATGAACAATACAACTCTTCATTGACATTGGAATTTAATTCAGATGAGTCCATGACTTCTCACTAAAATATAGAATTATAGAAAAATATTAATAGATAAGACAATAAAATTTTACCATAGTCCTCACCAAAAAGTAGAATGGTGCAATTGTCAACCAACAATCCTATAGCTATGAGAATGAAAATTTGCCACCAAAAAATTCCCTCCAAATTTTTCCCTCCTAAACTTCTCTCCAAAATTTTCATTCAAAATTTTCTCTCCAAAATTTTCCTAGAAAAATAAATCACACATTTCCAACACATTCTTAAAACTAGTAAAAAAAAGAAGAAGGGAGAGCGGGGAGGAGGGGGAAGGGAGGGGGAAGGGAGGAGGGGGAAGCGGGCGACAGGAAGAAGAAGAAGGTCGGGGTGGTTAGGTTTTAATTTTTGTTTTAAATTAAATTATATAGTTTAGGGGGGGTTAGGGGTAAGGTTTTATTATATATATATAAATTTGTATTGTTTACGGGGGGGGGGTAGAGGGTAGGTTTTAAATTTTTATTATATATATATTTTTATATAGTTTAGGGGGGTTAGGAGATGGTGGTGTAGGGCGAGGTTTAATTTGTTTTGAATGTTTTTATTGTTTCCTAAGTTAGGGGGTAATTTATATTTTATTTTTATGTGTGGGGGGTTTAGGAGGTAGGGGGTATTTAATTGTTTTCTATTTAGTTTTATCTATGACGGAAGGGGAGGAGGGACAAGGAATGGTAGGGGTAAAAATATTTTTTAATTTTTTTAAACGTTTTTCAAATACACTTTATAGTGAATATTGATGTTGATTTTTTTTAGATTATGAATGTTTGTTGATTGTATTTTAAAATTCTACATTTTGTATACATGGAGAACGACATCAAGAAAGATATGTGTAAACGTTTCTGGATTAAGAGCGGTGGTGATTGCATCGAAAAAAACAGTTGATGCATCTAAGAATGTTAAGCCTCAAGATGAAGTTTTGAACTTTGAGGATTTAAAAATCAAGAATGCTAGAGAATGGAAATATGCAGTAGAAGAAGACAGAACGAAGTATTATTGGCATCTGAAGGAAAAATATCAAGGCAAACCATAAAGTATTCACTTATATTCTGTTGCATTTCCATATATTCAATCAGATTACCATCCATTGGGATTTTCGAGAGATATATGTTTGATGTCGGGTAAAGAAATTGTTTATGCACAAGTGAAACAAGCCAAGACTTTGCCAAAATACGATATTGTTGAAGATTTCAAAATATGATGTTCAAGAAAATTTCACAAATTTTTGTCAAGGGATCGTGCGTGATATTGATAACGAGAGAGTAAGTTTGAATATTGATATTATTCTTAAATTGGTTTTGTTATAACTTGGATATCACAATGTAATAGATTTAATACGATAATGTTTTTATTTTGCAGGATTTTTCCATGTCGATTTCAAAAATGTTGAATGGAATTTATTATACAGAGGACAATCTTATGGATGTCATTAATGCTACTGTTCAAAAGGGATAAGAAGAAAGGAATAAGAAACAAGTGTCAAATGTTCAAACTGAAGAAGTATAAGCACAAAGAGGAAAGGGCATCCGAAAATCAAATCAGGTACCTAGAAGGGTTACATTTAAATTTTCATCTTGCCCAAATGAACATGTTGAAATGGTTGCAAATGAGGTTGCTACTCCTCCTGGTAAGAGTAAGAAACAATCTCGTAAAATAAATATGGTTGAGGGTGTTTCAATTCCTATTGAAGGCATTGTTGATTTACAATGAACCCCTTCAAATCCGAAAATGTGGATATATGTTGTTACTGAAGCCAATGCTATTCCTAAATCTAAGAGTGAAAATTCCAGGGGCAGTATGGAAATCATTACTCCAGGTGTTGATCTAGAGGATAGCATTGTCAAGTCAACACAAAATGCCATTCGAGATCGTTTGCGGAGGGATAAATTGGTTAACAATGGACATACATTTGAGTTGAATGTGAATCAACTTTATAGACCCACAGAAGGGAAAGATCAATTTAGAATTAGAAAACCACATCACTTGCATATTCACAACTTGAAAGCATTGATGAGGCACAATCCCTGTGCACATGTGGTTGAATACCTAGTCCTAGTTGACCCGAAAGATGTTCCTACTAGAGATGAATTTGATCAAACAATATGTTTTCATTACAAATATTATGTTTCTGGTGGTAATCATTATGCATATGCAAGAATATCCCAATAACCCTACTTTTGAAACAGGTAAATGCATCATTTATGCTGGTTTAACAGATGTAGAAGCAAAGTTGTTGGCATGGGATCATAAGACAGATACTGAATATAGGTTGACTATGAAATTTATTCAAAGGGTGAGATTTATCCACAAAGAATTTGTGTAAATATGTGGTGCGGAAAAATCTAGAGTTGATGCAATTTTTCAGAAACGATGCTGTCTGGAAATCAGTATCCCTATTAAAGAGGATAATGTGAACAAAAAAGTGCCAAAGGAAGTGATGCATTCAAAGTTGTAGATTCCTATTTCCAGTTGGATATCATATTTGGGAAAACACGGGATTTGATTCATGACATATTTAGCTTGTGGGAGAATATTGGCATAAAAAATCAGAAAGTGAAAAAATAGTAAAGTTGTTCCATGGAGCGGTGGAAAGACAGGTCCTGACATCAAGAATCTTCCAAAAGACATTATTATTACACCTTGGAGAACAATGCAAGGTGTGAGGGATGAAACACTAATAGCTACAATACTATCATGGGTAAAGTCAGGTTAATTATCAATGGAGGAAATGTGCAATGAATTTGACAAGTAAGTTGATGTTTTTTTTATGGTACGATGTTTTTTTCTTAAGTTTAAGATTTCTGTTATGTTCTAAGTATTCTGTTATATTATTATATATGATTGTAAACATTCTTTATTATTTAATTGTCTAGTAACAAAAATTACATGAAAATACAAGAGGAGATGATTATAATGTTGAATGAGAAGAGTTGGGATGATGTCAAATGCAACTATCTAGACTCAAGCTCAATAGAAACCTTAAAACGATTTTTGTTGCATTCAAGAAAGTATGTTGATATATGATACATCCTATTTTATCGATTTGATAATTCAATTCATTTCTATTTTATTAATTATAGAGATAATTTTCATTTGAAGATGCCAAAGAGGGGTACATATGGATTACCAGAGTCCTTCAAAATTTATATCCAAAGAGACAAAATAGAATGACAAAGGAGACAAGGTCTTGCAAACGTTGAACTTGATGATACACTTGATCATTATATTTGGAATCGGATTGACATTGTGCAATATAAAGTCATTTTAGGTGATTGTGCAGACATTGCAAATATTGTTCCTAAAAGGGAGCACGCACTAGTTATTGCAAATATCCCTCATGGATAAAATATCTGGAACAATACTTATGATTGGTAGCCTTATACTTACCAATCATTCAATAAAGTGGTTTCGGGATTTGTAGATGTCACAACATCACCACTATGGAGATTTGTTGTTTTCCATTCAGACACACAATTAGGGGGGTTGTTGACATCCTTCAAGGGTAAAGGAAAAACAAGGAAGCAACTTTATTGGTAAGATATTTGCACTATATTAACAAGTTTTTGAATTTATAAATCAATTATATTTATTGATAAGTTAATTAATTTTTTATTTTATTTTTTTTATGGGAAAAATCCTAATATCCATATCTCCAACAATGATCCA